>JAQHUG010000005.1:4772194-4783305 GCA_028555095.1 Dicrostonyx torquatus
CACACACACAGGTAGATTCCTGTGACCTGCTGGCCGTCCAGCCAGAAACTCCAGGCCCATTTGTGACCTTGTCTTTTTTTTGTTTGTTTGTTTTTTGAGACAGGTTTCTCTGTGGCTTTGGAGCCTGTCCTGAAAGTAGCTCTTGTAGCTCAGGCTGGTCTTGAACTCACAGAGATCCGCCTGCCTTTGCCTCCCGAGTGCTGGGATTAAAGGCATGCGCCACCACCACCGAGCCCCTTGTCTTTTTTTTTTTTTTAAGTTTTATTTATTTATTATGTATACAGTGTCCTGCCCTCTTGTACATCTGCAGGTCAGAAGAGAGCATCGGATCTCATTGCAGATGTCTGTCAGCCATCATGTGGGTGCTGGGAATTGAACTCAGGACCTCTGGAAAAGCAGCCAATGCTTTTAACTTTTTAGCCATCTCTCCAACTTGTCTTAAAATAGGGTGGACAGCACCTGAGGATAGATGCCCAAGGTTGTCTTCTTGATCCACATATATGCATATCCTCTCTCAACATGCATATACACATAAAATTAAAGAATAAAATACATATTGGTCATTTGTGCTTCATCCTTTGTAGAACTGTTTAATCACTTCATGAGCCTTATTGATAGGTATGTTTGGTTTGTCTAGTGTTTTTTGTCTTAGATCTTACCCTCTGTGTAAATTGACAAAGGTTTTCCTTCCATTTTTTCCTTTGTATTAACCATTATTATTTAATCTTATAAAACTTTTTTAATACAATAGGTTTTCATCATGGTTTTCCTTCTGTTCTTTATGGTGTTTTTAAATTTTGGTTATTATTTTCTTTGCTCTAAAGCAGGCTTTTAATCTCATTTATCAATTCATGGGGTAATTTCCTGTGCTCTTGGAGTCCTTTCCAGAAAGCTCTTGTATATACCTGTAGTAGACATTATTAGATTTCTTACTTGTTATGTGTGGAGCCCCCCAAGACACTATCTCCAGAAGCAGAGTTGTGTCCTGCCTCCCAAGCCAGGTATATTTGTCTCAAATTGTCCCCCACCGCCTCCCACCTCAGAGTGGACTATTTCTAGGTGACAGTGAGGGAAGGGAGCAGTGAGAAAGTAGAAGAGTCAAACAGAGGCTGGAAGTCAGGCTCCTCCAGCAGAGGCCTCTGTCGCTGGCCCTTAAAGAGCCTGGAAGTTCATCCATGGAATGGCAGAGGATGATCTGAATTGGGAACTGCAGCCAGCTGCCTCTGCTTCCCCAGTGTCCGCCTGTTGTTTACAAAGCTCAGTTTATGGTGTTATCTGCTTGCTACACTTTGCTCTTTTATTTGGAAACTTCACTGGAGGGGATGTTCTGCTCCACTGTGGACTCAAGGTAGCTCCCAGGATGATGTCTTGTTTGATAATGTTACCTTTTATTTGGTCTTTGCCTTTGGCTCCTCCATAATTCCTGACCTCAGATTATACAAGAGAGTCATAGTGGTGAACACAGCATTAGTATTGACATCAGAGTAGACATGCAGATCAAACATGGAAAAAGAAGGTCCAAAAACACAACCACACAGCCTTACTCATCTCCTTTTTCAAAGAAATGCAAAAAAATGTATATTGAACTGAAGACAGAATTATGATCTAAATAATTGTTCTTCTTAGTATTGCTTTGGCTGCTTGCCATTCTCTGTGTTTCCATGTGAACTTAGGATTGTTTTTCCTAGTTGAATAATGAATGTCATTGGAATTTTCTGGGTATGATATTGAGTCTGTTTATCATGTCTCAGTAATATAGCAATCTCACTTTATTAATCCTTCCTGACAGGTCTTTCCTTCTTGTATTGTCGTCTTCAATTTCTTCATTTTGGAGACAGGGTCTTGTATACCTTAGGTGTGCCTAGAATTGATTGTGTAGCTGTCTCCACCTGTGTGGTGGGTTAGAACCCAGGGTTTGTACACACTGGGCAAGCACCCTACCAACAGAATGCTTCTTCAGTGTTTTAATGTTTTCATGTAGAAATCTTTGCCTTTTTTGCTAGGCTTATTTCTAGACTTTTTTTTTTTTTTGAGCATCTGTGAATGAGGTATTCCTCATCTTCTTGTCAGTAGGTTTGTTACTGGTTTATACCTAAGGTGCTGGGTTTTGTGTTGATAGAATCATCTTGTTTAATTCTATTTCCTCATTTTAATTAGGGCTATGCCTACACTTTCATCACAGAAGATCAAGCTCGCTATGCTGGTGACATAATTAAAGCTCTTGAATTGTCAGGGACGGCAGTGCCTCCTGACCTGGAAAAGCTCTGGAGTGACTTCAAAGATCAGCAGAAAGCAGTGAGTCTTAAACTTACTTACATGAGTCATTGGCGTGACTGGTAACTGTGTTCACTTATATCTTAGCTTTTTTTTTTTTTTTTTTGATATAGCTCTGGCTGTACTTGGTATATAGACCAAGCTGGCCTCAGACTCTTAGATTTATCTGATTCTGCCTCCTGAGTGCTCATATTAAGGGTGCACATCCAGCCACTTAATTTTTAGAAGGGAAATTAATGAAACTAGAATCTTGTCTTTTGCTTAAACTTGGTCATGTTTTTTGTTAAGTTGGAATATTCTACTTTGAAAATATTTAATAGTTTTTACTCTAAAAATTAACTTTGTTAACTTTTTTAAAGGAAGGAAAGATAATTAAAAAGAGTAGTGGTTTCTCTGGCAAGGGATTCAAGTTTGATGAAACAGAACAGGCGTTAGCCAATGAGAGGAAGAAGTTACAGAAAGCTGCTCTTGGCCTGCAAGATTCAGATGATGAGGACGCTGCAGTCGATGTAAGTATCACGGGTCTCTTTGTGTGTGTGCCGTGGAGTAGTTTGTGAACCTTGAGAAGTAGTCAAGATAGCTTCTTGAAGTTTGTTTAGTCCAGGAATTTTCCAGCATGCTTGTTCATAGGAGGGCACTTTTTACACATCATAGTAAATTATCCCAAGCTAGACGTGGTGATCTGTGACTTTACCAGCTGCTCAGAGGGCTGTGGCAGGAGCAGTGATCCCAGAGTACAAGGTCAGCCTGGGCAGCACAGCAGACTTTCTCATATAACCACAGATGACCTCTGCTGAGACATCGTCTTGTAAGTGGGTTTAGCCTGACCAGGCTGTTGAGAATACTGAAACCAGTGAGAATATTGGTTCAGGACTGAACATGAACAGGGTAGGTTTCCTGTGAGCTGCTGGCCCTTTTCTTTCTGGTGCACCACACCAGCTTAGAATAAAGTGAAGTTGCTGCTCAGTTATGTGTTTTCCGTGTAGTGAGTAAACTCAAGTTGGCAGGTTAGAGCTGGGCATGGTAGCGTACTTAGCACTCCCGCGACAGAGGATCCCTTTGAATTTTGTGGTGCTGTGCTATACATAGTAAGTTGCAGGCTAGCTAGTGCTACGTAGTGAGAACCTGTCTCAAAAAGGAAAAGTCAAAAACAAAAAATGTTGATCAAGTCATTATATCTACCCTACTTTCAAGGGGAATGTTACCCATAATTTAAAAAAGCATTTGTTATACACATGACACACACACAAAATAAATACAAATGTGATTTTCTTTTGTTTGTTTTAAGGCAAGGTTTTCTTGTGTAGCCCTGATTGTCCTAGAACTTACTGTGTAGATCAGGCTGGCCTCAAACTGAGAGACCTGCCTGCCTCTGTTTTCTGAATGGTGGGGTTAAAGATTGTGCCACTTACGCCCGGCCTCTTTATTGAGATTTTTAAAAGTATGTGTGCTGTTTAATTTAAAACAACATCACTCAGTTAAATGCACAGTTACAAACATCCTCACCATAAAATCTATTTCGCTATAACTCCATAAGAGAAAAAAATGTATGTTTTATAAAAAGAAACTAAATTGAGACCATTTCATTAGAAATGCTTTCTAAATTAATTAAATTTTAGTCCAACAAGCTTCCCCTACATTTGAGTCTGAGAAGATAAAAAATTCACTACACACTACATCTGATCTGGTCTTCAGAAGGAAATTATTATGGCTTTTATCATGATTCCATGAGTCATTTTGGGCAAAACTATCCTTTTGTGTTTTGTCCTTTTTTCAGTTCTATTCTAATAATTTTGTGTGTGTGTGTTTATGTGGTGCATGAACCGTGGCATGTGTGTTGGGGCCCAAGGACAGTATAGGTGACTCAGTTCTCTTTTCCCTTGTAGATCCTGGAGCTTCTCTCAGGTCGGCAGGCTTACATGGCAAGTGCCTTTACCCCCTGAGCCATCTCACCAGCTTTTTTTTTCTTTTAAGTTTTTGAGACAGGATTTTGATGTGTGCCACCAAGCCCTGTTCAAAGACATTTAAAACAAGACAAGGGAGCTGGTGAGATGGCTCAGATATAGGCACTTGCCATATAAATCTGGGTACTTGAGTTCTATCCCCAGAACCCATATGAAGATGGGAGGAGGGAGCTGACTCCGTGTGCTGTCCATTGAGGCACACACACAGTTAATAGCAGCTGATTTTCCTTTTTTAATGACAGTATAGATAACTACACTAGGGTTCCTGAACTTTGAAGAATTGAAAGCTTCATTATTGCTTAGCCTTAATTTTCCTTCCCTTTCTCGTTTGTTTGTTTGCCAGGTTGTTGTTATGCAGCCTACCCTGGGCTCCGACTGTTGAGCCTTCTATCCCAATCTCTAGAGTGCTGGGATTAGAAGTATATGTCTCTCTGCTGACCCATTATTCTTCATTTAAAAGAAGGGCTAGGGACGTGGTTCAGTTAGTAGAGTGCTTTCTGGCAGATGGGAGCCTGATTTGATCTCCAGCAGTGCAAGAACTGAGTGTGGAGCTGCAAACCCACAGTCCCAGCCCTTGGAAGAGGGAGGGGAGAAGGTTCAGGAGTTCACAATCAGGCTCTCCTGGAGGACCCAGGTTCAGTTCCTCCAGTACCTGCATGGTGGCTTCCCACCCTCTCTAACTGCAGTTCCAGGGGAACCAAAGTCCCCTTCTGGCCTCCTCAGACACCAAGCATATACATGGTACATATACGTGTAAGTAGGCAAAACACGTAAAATAAAATGAATACATTTAAAAAAAAAAAAAGCATTGAGGGTGATCCTTAGCTATTCAGTGACTTTATCCGACTGAGCTACATGACAGCTTGTCTCAAAAGAAAAAGAAAAATTCTCGCTTTAGGAGTTAGGGGTGGGAGTCCTGCTTAGGAGCACATTGCATCATTCCTTTAAGACTCACGGGCTTTGAGTGACAGCCCTTCTACCTTCTATCAGTATAGAACAATTTGGGCTTAGATACAGTTCAGTGTGTCATTTGTGCTGCTCTGGCTTGAGAGCCTGTGTTTCTTCATTGACAAGAAGAGGATGAATTTCTTCTTCCTTTTTTTTTTTTTTGTCTCAGAAGTCTGATTATGGCAATCTTATAGTACAGCAGATTCTTTGTTTTTGATTTTTGTCTTTTTTTAAAAATTTTTCCATCACAGACAATAGATTTTTGAAAGAAAAGTTAATGAAGAGCTGGTTTGTTTTTCTGTTGATTCATGTATTTGAATTTAGGTAAATTTAACCAATTCTAGCCTTTTATGGAAACATTTCTTTTTTTGTAGGTGCAACTAAATTAATATTTTTTTCTTTTTTGGTTTTTCGAGACAGGGTTTCTCTGCAGCTTTGGAGTCAGTCCTGGAACTAGCTCTTGTAGTCCAGGCTGGTCTCGAACTCACAAAGATCCGCCTGCCTCTGCCTCCCGAGTGCTGGGATTAAAGGCGTGCGCCACCACCGCCTGGCTAAATTAATATTTCTAATCCAGTATTTACTAATTGTTTGTTTTCTCCTGTTCTAGATTGATGAACAGATTGAGAGCATGTTTAATTCAAAGAAGAGAGTAAAAGACATGGCTGCACCTGGCACATCTAGTGTGCCAGCCCCAACCGCAGGCAACGCTGAGAAGCTAGAGATTGCAAAGAGGCTGGCTCTTAGAATCAATGCTCAGAAGAACCTAGGCATCGAGTCTCAGGTATTAAGTAATTTGTTCCGAGTCTTAGTCATTGTTCCTGTTGCTGTGACAGGAGAATCTTTAGAGTGATGGCTCGAATTGGAAAGTGTCTTTTGTTTTTAAAACCAGGGCTTTTTGTAGCCTAGGCTGGCCTCGAGCCCTCTGTGTAGCCAAGGATGACCCTCTCCTGGTCCTTCTATCTCTGCTTCCCACGTGCCAGGATGACAAATGTGCCCCACATGCTTCAGACCCCACTTTCAGTGTGGGTCCTCTCCAGGAGCATCTCTGTGCCTCTTGTAGAACCCCTTGTAAGGCATATGAGTTGTGGACAGCTCACAGAGAGTAGATAAGCATCCTCATCCAGAATACTCCAGTATCTGAAACTTTTTCCTTTGGTGACCTGATGTTGAGTGTTTTTTTGTTTTGTTTTGTTTTTTGTTTGTTTTTTTGAGACAGGATTTCTCTGTGTAACCCTGGCTGTCCAGGAACTCACTATGTAGATCAGGCTGGCCTCCAATTCACAAAAAATCAGCCTGCCTCTGCCTAACCGAGTGCTAGGACTAAAGGTGTGTGGCACCACGCCTAGCTGAGGTTGTGATTTTTAGACACAGGGTCCTTCTGTATTCTCAGCCACCCTAGAGCTGACAGTTTCTCCTTTCCTGCTCCTGAGAGTTGAGATTATAGGAGTGCGCCATCGCGCTGGGCACTGCTTACTACCAAGTAAAACAGAAGGTTTTGATTTTTTTTTTTTTTTGCTTTGGTTTTTTGAGACAGGATTTCTCTGTAACTTTGGAGTCTGTCCTGGAACTCGCTCTGTAGATAAGGCTGGCTTTGAACTCACAGAGATCCACCTGCCTATGCCTCCCAAGTGCTGGGATTAAAGGTGTGTACCACCATCGCCCAGCAAAGAATGATAAGTTATTGAGTTTTTGGATGGTTCATTGTGGGTGGGGAAGGCTCAGTGATGATGGTCACACAGGTATTGTTTTTTGTTGTTGTTGTTGTTGTTGTTTTTTCAATACAGGGTTTCTCTGTAGTTTTGGAGCCTGTCCTGGAACTAGCTTTTGTAGACCTGGCTGGTCTCGAACTCACAGATATCCACCTGCCTCTGCCTCCCGAGTGTTGGGATTATGGGTGTGCACCACCACCACCCAGTGCCACACAGGCATTGTAACAAAGTAGAAATGCCTACTAGTCACAAGGTATACGATTTTAGAAAAACTGTGTTATGTTCTGTGTACTGCGCGTTAGCTAATGCTCCCTTTCTACGGCACAGTGATACATGGTAGGCCACTGGTTTTCTCGTCAGCATGAGAGGAAAATGTCAGTATCAGTTATGCACTCACACTGTGTGAGGGGTTGCTTTAGAAAGATACTTTCTGTTTATTAAGCAGAATTAGTGGCTTTGGGGAGAATCATTTATGGTGAGGTCCTTGGTCCTCTCTTCTGCAGCTGAAGTTTAACTGGAGGTCTTCTTAAACCGCAGGATGTGATGCAGCAAGCCACCAATGCCATTCTCAGAGGAGGCACCATTCTGGCTCCCACAGTGTCGGCAAAAACTATTGCAGAACAGCTTGCTGAAAAGATCAATGCCAAGCTCAATTACGTGCCTTTGGAGAAACAGGAAGAGGAGAGGCAGGAGGGTGGGCAGAGCGAGTCTTTCAAGAGATACGAGGAAGAGTTAGAAATTAATGACTTCCCACAGGCAAGTAACAAATATAAAGGTTTTTATGTTGTGAAGTAGAATTGCTTCTTTCAGAACAGAACCCTTTCCTTAAAACACATGAACTATTGGTTATCTGTTATTCTGTCTTAGTTCTTTTCTTTTTTCTTTCTTTTTTTTTTTTTTGAGGTAGAGCCTGACACTCCTACCTCACAGGTGCTGGGTTGACAAGTGCACACCTCCAGTCCTGTATCTGCTTATTTTTTTTTTATGCACTAGAGGAGAACCTAAGACTTTATACACGCAGACAACACTTCAGTGCTGATCTGGACCTCCAGCCCCTGAAACAGGATTGTTTCTAAGTGAACGTTAAATGCCTGACTTTTACTTATATAGGGGAGATAGTAATAGTGAATCTGTGATCTGTTCTTTCTTTCCTTCCTTTCTTCCTTTTATTTTTATCTTTTTGTTTTGAGACACAGTTTAGATTAATTGTGTGATACTATGTATTGGGAGTTGGGAGGAGGACAGGGATCAGGATGGGCTTGTCAGTCAGAGGACAGCTTGCAGGAGTTGGTTTTCTCCTTCCACCAGGCAGGTTCAGGGGTTGAACTCTCAGGTTGTTAGCCTGGGCAGCGGGAGCCTTATCCACTGAGCATCTCACCTGCCTTCAACTCAGACTTGTGTGTTGTGATTTGAGTCCCCAAACCTTTTTTTTAGACGGCGAGGTGGAAAGTCACCTCTAAGGAAGCCCTACAGAGAATCAGTGAGTACTCAGAAGCTGCCATCACGATCAGAGGCACCTACTTCCCTCCTGGCAAAGAGCCCAAGGAAGGAGAGCGGAAAATTTACTTGGCGATTGAAAGTACGTACTGTTGCTTTTGTGTGAAGCTTTAGTTAGGTCAGGGTTGGTGTAGATGTCACACGAGTCAGTGTGAAGTTGACAGTAGGAAAGAATTGAAAATAGGGACACCTAAGAAATCCGTGACCATGTGTCGCTTGAGGTCTTAGTTCAGGATACGGTTGTATACATTAAAGCTGACAGATCTATTGTTGGGATTATGTTTGAAAATTGCTTTAAGGAAGGTACGAATTTTAAGGACATACACATTTTCTTTTCTTTAAATACTGAGCACTTCATGATTTTGTGTGTCATCTTTGTTCAGGGGCCATGTTCCTCTTCTCTGCATCTTCATAGTTTAGTGCCTGTGCTGTCCAAGTGAGCACAGGCTTGACACCCTTCTGTTAGGTCAAATACTTTGGTCAGCGTTTAAGTTAGAAAGTAACCCTGCTGTACCAGTTCACTATCTTGGCAGGCAGTACACTCCCTAACATTACCTGAGGCGTGGTCTCCTGGACCTCCTTTCAGTGGAGAAACAGTAGTATGAACCATACATTTTCTCCTCAATCATCAGGTGCCAACGAGCTGGCTGTGCAGAAAGCAAAGGCAGAAATCACCAGGCTCATAAAAGAAGAACTGATCCGACTGGTAAGTGAAACCCTCAGGCCTTATTTGTTTTAGTGACTATTTATTGAACTTTAATACACATAGGTATATAAATCATAAACACCTGTCTTGCCAGCTGAACACCTGTAATCCTGGTGTTTTGGGAAGTGGAAGCATTTGAGTTTCAAGGCCAGCCTGGTGGGACTTGAGACCCTGTCCCAACACAGAAATCTTTTTTTCTAAGATTAATTTAGTTATTAGGTATACAGTGTTCTATCTGCATGCATGTCTGCATGCCAGAAGACACCAGATCTCATTATAGATGGTTGTGAGCCACCATATGGTTCCTGGGAATTGAACTCAGGACCTCTGGGAAATCAGCCAGGGCTCTTAACCTCTGACCCATCTCTCCAGCCTCACATAAATATATCTTGATGAAATTTTGGAGTAGGCACTTAAGTGTAGTCACTATCTAAGTGAAGAAATGCAGATCATTGCTCCATCTAGAAGCCTGCCCTCTGGCTTCCATTTCCTACATGAATGCCTGTATGAGGCTGTTAGATCCCCTGGAATTGGAGCTGCAGACAGTTGTGAGCTGTGTGTGGATGCTGGAAGAGCAGCTAGTGCTCTTAAATGCTGAGCCATCTCTCTAACCCAGGGAAATAGTTTTTTAAAAAGAAGGTATACAAAACGGGAGAAAATACAAACAAGCTTTAAGTCAAGGGCTCAAGCCAAGTATGGTGACTCATACTTGTAATCCCTGCACTTGGTAGGCTGTCCAAGAGGATTTCATAAATTCAGGGTTAGCCTGGGTTATTGAATGTGACGTTGTTTCTAAAACGTATTAATAATAAAGTAGTGTACAAAGGTTTTGAGATCATTTCACCAAAGAGTAATAGAAAAAGAACTTCATGTTTGGAGACTACATAGTTATCAGGGAAAGGATGCGGGGCGTACAGAGAGAATGAATTCTTTACTGAGCCATCCCTCTGCCTCCACTTAGTAACAACCTTTTTATTTTGGCTATGTAATAGTGTAACAAATTGTTAAAAGAAAATAATCTTAAATATTCACCTTTTTTATGTATGCTTTTTCTAACCTGCCTTTTATTTTCTGTCATAGCAAAATTCGTACCAACCAACAAATAAAGGACGATACAAAGTATTATAAACCACTTGGAGCTGCTTTGTACCTGTGCTGGTCTGTGACGTTTACAATGTATTGTAAAGTAAGACTCTGAAAATTCTGTCTTGCTTATTTTTTAAATACAAAAAACTATTTGTTTGTTACAGAAGTCGTCTGTCAGTAAGTACTGCCCCACACTGGTCCAAACCCCATTCCAATCAAACCTCTTTTCAGAGTGCAATACTCCTTAATGTCAACCATGGATACCAATATTTAAGAGTCTGGAAACAGTGGGGCTTTGTCTTGAATGTACTAATAAAGTCTGTCAGTCATTGAGGGCTATTGACCTCTCCTCTGTCACTGAAAATGCAATGTCATCATCTAAGAAAGGTAAAGTCCTTGTTATGTTTGTTGCCGCCTTTTAAGCTTATCTCCTCTATTTGACTGAATGGAACTCATGAACAGGATCAAAGAATGTTACAATAGATGTTTACAAAATAGGTTCAGAGTTTTAAATTTTTTTTTATCAGAAATGAGTAGTAGTTGGTTTGTGAGATTTTTGCATTTCTTTCTTTTATTCTTCCTCCTTTTGAGAGAGTCCTTTGTAGCACAGGCTGGCCTTGAACTTGTGATCCTCCTGCATCTACCTCTCTAATACTTAAGATTGCCACGCTCAGCTTTCTTCTTTCTACTGCATTAATGTTACTATTTCAGGTTCCCTCTCAACCTCTGACTCTGCCTAAGTGCTAATTCCTTCCTTGCCTACTTTTAGAGAAAGTGATTATGGCTATTATTAAAAATATGAGTCCTTTCCTTCCAAAGTGTTTTTTTAGACATCTATATTATGCTATATATCAATACCTTATTGCTTTTAGTATAAATTTCCTTCAGGATGATTGAGTAGGTTATGAATTTTTCCCTGTTAAAACA
>JAQHUG010000005.1:4789000-4813812 GCA_028555095.1 Dicrostonyx torquatus
TGGGAATTGAATTCAGGACCTCTGGAAGAGCATCCAGTACTCTTAACCTTTGAGCCATCTCTCCAGCCCAATTGTGAATCTTAATGTTTACCTTGATTGGGTTTAGAATCAACTAAGAGAGACATCTCTTTGAGGGCATGCCCAAAAATGTTATCTTGGTAAGTGGGAAGCACTGCCTCCATAGTAGCTAGTGTTTTCCAGAGGTGTTGGGAGCCCAGGAATAAGTAGTACTGCCTGCTTGCCTCTGCTAGTGGGTACATCTGTCTTCACTACTGCTGCCACCACCACATCACTCTTGTTTTTTTCTGGTCTACAAACTCAGCTTCAACCTTTCAACATCATATACCTGTGGTTCTCCATGAATCCTCCAGGCCTTCTGTGCCGAGGCCTGCATCTTCATGGACTGAACATGTGCTGGGTTTTTAGCCTTTCCAGTATGCAGACAGCCATTGTGCATCCCAGCCAGTATTGTGCAAACCAGTCTAGTAAATTATACACATGCATGCGTGTATTGACACACATGTATCTCTTATGTTCCTTTAGAAAACCCCAACCAAGACATCAGTTACTATAGCAGTACGGTTCTACCCTACTCCTTTCTGTTATGTGATGTGATGAAATCAGAATTTTTTTCACTGTAGTAGACTTTCTTGAATTAATCTCATAAGTGGGTTAAGAATGGGCAGGATAAGATGGGTGGTGGTGGTGCATGCCTTTAATCCCAGCACTCGGGAGGCAGAGGCAGGTCGATCTCTGTGAGTTTGTGGCCAGCCTGGTTTACAAGAGCTAGTGCCAGGATAGGTTTCAAAGCTACACAGAGAAACCCTGTCTTGAAAAACAAAACAAAACAAAACAAAAAACCAAAAAGAATGGGCAGTGAGTAGTGTTTGCCTTGCAAGCATGAGGACAGGAGTTCTATATCCTCCCCAGACCCCATCTATGGAGGTTTGACTAATAGCTCCACAGATTCCTATTTGAATGCTTAGGGAGTAGCATTAGGTGGTGTGTTGCTGGGAGATGGTTTTTGGGTTTCAAATGCCCAAGCTAGGCCCAGTGGCTGGCTCTCTCTCTTCCTGCTGCCTGTGGATCCAGGTGTAGAACTCAGCTCTATCATGCTTCCTGCCATGAGGATAATGAACTAAAACTCTGAACTGTAAGCCAGCCCCACTTAAATGCTTTCTTTTATAAGAGTTGCCATGATCATGGTATCTCTTCACAACAATAGAACACTAAGACACCATAAAAAAATATGGTAAATATGGTGCACAATTGTAATCCAAGTGCTGATGTGGCAAAGTCAGGCGATCCTTGGGTATAGCTAGCCAGCCAGCTTGGTCTCTTTAGCCAACAAGAGACCTTGTCTCAAAAAACAAAGGAGACAGCAATGGAGAAAAACAGTCAGCATTGTCCTCTGGCCTCTATTTGCGTGCTCAGAAAAAGAATTTTTAAGAATTTTTTAATTTATTTATTTATTTTGGTTTTTTGAGACAGGGTTTCTCTGTGGCTTTGGAGCCTGTCCTGGAACTAGCTCTTGTAGACAAGGCTGGCCTCGAACTCACAGAGTTCTGTCTGCCTCTGCCTCCCGAATGCTGGAATTAAAGGCGTGCACCACCACTGCCCAGCTTATTTGGTTTTTACTGGAGGTAATGTAGACAGATCGCTGTCCTCGTGGTTGATCTGTCTCCCAGTTCCTTTGGAGGTGGTACTGATACCATGCAACTCAGTCCTGTGCTGAATCACTTTGATAGACAGATGTGACTCCCAGGTCCCAGGCCAATACTAAACCATGAAGCATGGCATAGAGATCATCTCCAAGTTCCACTGTAGTTGGAAATCTACAGTCACTGTATCTAGGTAAACATCAGAATGAAGTAGTTGTTTTCTGGAAGGACTTGGACCTTGAAGAAATCGGTGTAGAAAACAGTGATTATCTGCTGTGATTTATAGTTCTTTTTCTTAAGTTTTACAGCCTTTGCCTGACTCTAGTCACAAGACAGTCCTGGCAAACCTGGAATGCCTTGCATTGTTTTGAGTACTGCAATGGTACACAATAAGGGCTAAATTTGCAAGGGTGAGGTGCTCCTTCAAGAAACATGGAGATCAGCACATGCCTTTAATCCCAGCACTCAGGAGGCAGAGGCAGGCGGATCTCTGTGAGTTTGAGGCCAGACTGGACTATAACAGCAAGTTCCGAGACAGGCTCCAAAAGGTACGAAGGAAGAAAGGAAGGAAGGAAGGAAGGAAGGAAGGAAGGAAGGAAGGAAGGGAAGTAGGAAAGAAAGGAGGGAAGGAGGAAGGAAGAAAGAAAGAAGATGGAGATAAGATCTGTGTTTTAGTAAGAGGAACTTGCTCTACTCTAACAACTTTGGTGTGACACATACGTTTCTGCATGGGTTTTTGGAGTTCAGTTCATCAGAAATTGTGCCTCTCTGCTGCCTCAGAGCCTGGTTACATTCTCGAGTGACCCTCTTTGATGGTCCAGTGTAAAACAAAACACTGACACTTCGTCCTGAGCCAAAGCCCTTTTGCTCTAGTCAAAGGGAAACTCACTTAGAGTCAGCAACTCCAAATGCAGTGTGCCAGGATATTGCTTTTAAGTGTGGCCTTCGAGCGTCAGTGGCCTAGTTTCAACCTCTGAGTCCAGCTCCTTAGTAAGCAGAGCCAGCAGTTGAGTGCCTTCCTCCTTCACGCACCAGGACTGATGGTTCCACAGAGTCTTGCTTCTCAGCTCTCTGACCCCTGATCTCTGCAGTCTGGCTATTAAAGTCTAGCCACCTTCTAGCTGTTTCTGGGCTGCTTGTGACTGGTAACTCTGAGTCACCTGCTTTTCTTGCAACCCCCTTGGCCCACCCTGCCAGCACTCAGAAGCCGCCAGCAGGCAATGTGACTGCTGAGACCAGTCTTCAGAGGTCCACACTGCTGCATAGAAGCCGTGCCAAGAAGGAAGTTTCAGTAACACGAAGGGAGTGCTGTTTGCACAGCCCAGTCGTTTGTGTGCACTGGCTGTTGTGGGGAGATGTTCCTGTCTGACCACAATGAAGACTGCTGCAGTAAGTTCCAGTGTATTTGTGAGCAGGGTCAGCTGGGGTGACAGTAGGCTGGTTCATCCAAGGGACATCTTGAGTTGTGGCCAAAGCAAGACCCATTGGAGCAGCTGTGAGCACCATTGCACTAGTCCTCTCTGCTGAACAGGTGTCTTTTCGGGCAACTCTGGGATTTGTGGCTATTTTTTTTTCATTTTAAACAAATCAAAAATACCCAAACTATGCTGTTGCTGACAGCTCAGGGGTCTTTGGAAGGAGGGGCTGTTTGAGTGACAGTTCCTCTAGTTCCTGAGAGGAAGACAGATTGTTGCCTCCAAGGTGGGCTTTGTGTTACCATCCTGTTGGACAGCTTTTGTTTTTTTCCTTGGAAGCGTATGTGGGTTTGGAGTATGTGAAGACTGCTAATTAATTTCATTTTATGTATTTATGGTAAGAGCCCTACCAGAATCCAGGTAATTATACAACAAAGCGACTCAGAAGGAAACTATAGTCAGACCCCTTTCTGGGCCGCTAGCTCACAAATGACGACCCAGAGACTTATTCATTGTGAAAGCTTGGCTTTAGCCTGGGCCCTTTCCCAACTAGCTCTTCTAACTAAAATTAGCCTATTATTAACCTGTGTTCTATCGTATGGCTTGGTTACCTCTCTTCTGTGTGTGTCCTACTTACTCCAAGTCTAGGCACACCTAGATTCATCTCTGTCCCCCAATCCTGCCTGTCCTCTCTGCCTAACTATGGGTCATTCGGCTCTTTATTAAACCAATCAGAAGGTGCTTTAGGCAGAGACTCATCTTTACATTGAATGGAAAGATTCTTCTTCAACAGAAACAGTTACAGCCAAAGTGGAATTAGGCTAGTGGCTCAGCTCTATAGTACATTCTAGAGATGCCAAGGATTTTAAACAACAACAACGAAAACCTAAGTACTATCAGGCATCCCACAAAATGCTTTTAATTATTGTATATTGTATGTCAGAAGTTCCTAATGCCATTATCATCTGAATATTCCCATGTTGTTTGGAGGTTGGGCATCTCACCCTAACCACCCAAAGAAGCTGAAGGACAACGAGTCTTTTTGTTTTTCGAGACAGGGTTTCCTCTGTGTAGCCTTGGCTGTCCTGGAACTCTGTAGACCAGGCTGGCCTCGAACTCAGACAGAGATCCGCCTGCCTCTGCCTCCTGAGTGCTGGGATTAAAGGCCTGCACTGGACAATGAGTCTTTCTCACATGTGTGAGAAATCCCTAGCACACGTGGTCAAACATCGTTTACAAACAGCGGTGAAAAATGACTTCTGGAACACAGCCACAGTTATCACTAAAGAGATTAGACGAGGAGAATGGGTGGACCCAGGATGCAGGTGTTTAGTAACTTTATCTAATGCTTTGGGATGTCAGGTACTTTCCTTGAAGGCTGGCTCTTTCCTGGGTCGGGCGACCTGTTCCGGGATACTGCTTTGTCAGATTGTACCTGCCCTCTTTGTGATTTTGATATGCATATTATCACTGTCCTTGCCTATGGAATTTTCCAACTGTGTCTGTAAATACTAGAAACCTCGTGAAGATCAGCCCTTACTCTTCTTTCTCGTCGCTACTTCTGCTTCTTCCCCTCACTCTCCTTCTTTCTTCTCCTTATTCTTCCCCCATTCTTCTTTTCCGCGCCCTTTCACTCCACTTTCTCCCCTTGCACGAAAAATAAACAAGATGCAGAGGTAACGTATTTGAGTTAATGTTTTACCCTCAGATCCTCGGCTGCCGAGTTCTGAGCCCTGAGGGGTACTGAGGCTGGTACTCAAGGCCCCCGGTAACTGAAAAGTCTGGTGAGTAGACGTTCTGACACCACAGGGTTGGAGTGAGAAATTTCCCTCGGCACCCAGCGCTCCCTTGGCGGGAGTCTAGACCAGCCCAGGCCGCTTGTCCGTCAGCCCCACCCCCGCGCACGCGCACTCTGGCCGCGGGCCAGGAGACCGGTCTCGCGATACCGAAAAGTGCGCGTGCGCGCGCGCGTGGCGCTCACGTTCCGGGGCTGCGGCGGCCTCTTCCTTCGGCGTCCCGGGCCCGCGGCGAGGACTCCTGGGTGTCGGGCGCCGCCGCCGGCCCTCTGCCGTGGACTGGACCGGGCCGGCCGGAGCGAGCGGAGCGGGCGGGAGCTTTCCTGCCTATGGTCGGCCCCTGGGCGCGCTGAGGGCCGGGCTCCGAGCGGCCGAGGTAGGGCGCGGGGCGGCGGCGGGCGAGGGGCCCGGCGAGCGAGGCGTGGGATGCGCCGGCGGGCGCAGGCGCCTCCTTCCTCCCGAGCGGCCGGGACTCGCGGCACTTCCGCCCGGGCGCCCGCCGGCCTATCGGGAGGCGGAAGTCATGGCGCGGGCCGTACGGCCCAGGATGCAGGGTGGGCGCGGGGCTGCAAACTTGTCCTCGCGCTGCGATGATCGCCGCTTCCCGGCGCATTCCGGCCTCACGGCGGTGAGCGCCTCGATCCCAGTTAGGCTGCCTCGTTGGGTAACTACCGCGGGCACAGTTGAGGAATGCAGAGAAGACAAAGGACATTATTTATGTTGTGTCTTAGTATCCAAACTTCCTCCGGTGAGGTCAGGAGCAGAGCAGCACTCCCAGTTATTGCCACTGCCTCTCACACACTTGTTTAGGATTATAAAATCATATGCAATTATATATAGTAGGTAGCTAGATTGTAACAAAAATCCGACAATTATATGATATTTGGTTTTTGGAGAGCAGAATGGGGGCTTTTGAAGCTTTGCTGTATTTACAAAGCTTCATAGGTGCTTTGTGGAGTTACCAAAAATAATTTTGTTGGCCATAATGTCTGCCATATTCGAAATGCGATTGTTTCATTGAAGGACAGCAGGTTTAAAACTCCACAGTAAACCTCCAGGGAGAGCAAAACTCAGTACACCTTCAGAACTCATAATTTAGTCGCAGTCCACCTCCTCGTTGGCTCCCTTAAACTGTCAGTGAATCGCTTACAAAGGTTTTTCTTCATTGGCATGTGCGTGCAAGACCCTGGGTTCCACCCCCAGTACCACAAACAAAACAGAAAAAACAGCTGGAGCCTTTGCTAGGCACACAGTTTGTTCAATAACTCCTAGCTTGCCTTCCACCCACATCTCAGAGAAATTCTCAGGACTTTCTTAAATTTAGCCTACATCATCTTAGTGAACTTTGTATGGAAAGAGTTCTAATATAGTTAGCTGGATAAAAACAGCTAAGGGTGTGTACTGATCTTGAGAAGGAGAGACTGAGTCCCTGCACCTAGTCACTGCACAGCTGGAAACCAACTCCAACTACACACACTCAAGTGTTCTCATGCACACAAACACAATTTTAAAAAAACAGCTGACCGAGCATGTTGGTTAACACCTTTACACTCATCACTTGAGGCAGAAGGATTGCTGTGAGTTTGAGGTCAGCCTAGACAAAGAATGAGACCAGGTCTTAAAAACTAAAAAAAAAAAAAAAAACAAAAGAATCATTAGCAAGCAAGTTTTGGAGTAGAAAGAAGGAGGCATTTTGAAGAACATGGTTAATGCTGAAATTTATTGTACATATAAATGTACATACAGATAAACATACACGTAAAGGTTTTCATGGTGCTGACATAGGTTGTGAGAATCTTGTTTCTTTATTTTAGCAGTTCCATGTGTGAGAGAAAACTCTTAACTTACTACTTTCATCAATTGCTTTCTATGAAGCCTTCAAACTGGGAATCTCTGTCGTCACTCTTCCCAGTGATAGACAGGCATGTTTGTGTATCTGCATGTCTACATATGTATGTGTGCTAGTATGGCCAGAAGTCAATGCCAAGGGTCTTCCTTGAGGGATGCACTCTGTCTTATTTTTGAGACAGATTTTGCCGACCAGTGGGTTGTAGGGATCTGGTGGCAGTCTACAACTTCCCCATGGGGGTTCCAATCCCAGGGTGCTGTGCTTAGACAGCAGCAGGCCCTTTACCAACAGCTGAGCCACTGCTGAGGTTCTTTTTCAGGAAGGGTCATTTGTTATGTAGTTTTGACTGTCCTTGAATTTGCCGGTAGATCAGGCTACCCTTGGAACCCTTTGAGATTTGGTGGCCTCTACCTCAGAATAAAGGCTTGTGCCACCACACCTGGCTCCAATTTCTTTTTGTGACAACTTTCTAAATAATGACTGAAGAGGGTTCAGTTTTCTTACAGGTATGTGTGTTTCTCCTTGAGTTTGAGTAGTCTCTAGTCCAAATTCATTGGCTACAAACAGCTCTTTAGATTCCTACTTAATTCATATGTGTACGTATGTATATATGATGTATCTCAGATGCATTTATTAATGCCACTTCACAAACAGTACTTAGATAAGTGTACAGCAGTGTTCCAAGTTCCCATCTAATACAGTTTGCTTACATTTCCAGGCCAACAGGTTCATCTTCAGTGAATTCTGGAGTTGGTTAAAGAGATTCGTGAGCAGGACTGGAGTTTTTCCAAGCTTTACTTCTTTTCTTTGCATTACTGATTTTGTAAACAATGAAGGTCATTAACCCTATTCCTACCCAAATTTCCTGATAAGTCTGGGCGTAGTGGGGCGTTCTGGGGACCTAGACATTTAGTATATAACTTGGAGAGAGAATGTGATTGTTCAAAAAGCAGTGTACTATCTTTTTTTCCCATTTGGATAATTTATTTGACTTTCATATTTCCAACAGGAAGATTTTTGTGGATATTTAAGGGCCAAAGAGATACCTTTTCTTTTTGTTTGGTGTAATGAGGGGCTGAACCCAGGGGTCTGCACATGAACTGCATCCTGCCCCAGAGGTGAATGTGCTAGAGTGATGCCTCTTAGGGCAGTATCTGGAGAAAATTTGGGTTGTCGTAAGTTTGGGGGGAAAGCTATATTCCTGACAGCTATTGGGATGCTGCTGAACACCTTCAGTATTCAATAACATGAACTGTCGACTCTATTCAGAATAGCTGAATTTCTGTTTTGGCTTTGCATTCTCCTAAAGAATGTCCCTAATAGGTCACTTAAAGTCAATTCCTATTTCTTAAAAAAAGGTTCGTGTGTGTGTGTGTCTGTCTCTGTCTGTCTGTCTGTATACACACATGTATCTGTATATGGCTATTTGCGTTGATGCGGAGACCAGGGTGTTGAGTGTCCTGTCACTCTTTTTTTTTTTTTTTTTTTTGAGGCAGGGTGTCTCACTGAACCTGAGCTTTTGTTTTCTCAGTTACGCTGGGAGCCAGAAAGCTCCACTCCTGTCAGCAGGCTGGGGTTGTAGGCAAGACTGATCTATAGATAGGTGCTGTAGATAGTTTGTAGATAGGTGCTGATGGCCAAACTCTAGTCCTTGCAGTTGTGCAGCAGTTTTGTTACCTGCTGAGCCATTCTCTAGCCTCCTTCCCGTTTCCTTAGCAACATGCCCTGAGGATTATGTGCAAAGGCCTGGCCCAGAGAAAATGCTCAGAAACGAACTTGAGGCAAATATTATGTTTAAAACTTAGTTTGATGGTCTCTATTTCTGATCTGAAATTAGAATTGTAGCTAGTGAAGTAAATATTAATAGCTAGCTCATATTTGGAAAGTGACTAAAAATTACTCCTTTTGGGGGCTGGAAAGATGGCTCAGTGGTTAAGAGCAGCTCTTCCAAAGGTCCTGCGCTCAATTCCCAGCAACCATTTGGTGGCTCACAACCTTCTGTAAGGAGCTCTGGTGCCCTCTTCTGGCCTGCACAATACATGCAGGCAGAACACTGTATTTATAATAAATCTTTTTTTTTTAATTACTTCTTTTAATATTTTGTTTTGCTTTGACTTGTTTTATAATTTCAAGTCTGTGTTGGTTGCTCTGACCATAAATGAGTGACTTCTCAATGTATATTTTTACTTCACTATTGAGACTTTAAACCACTTGGGCAGCAACTCTGTTGATTCTCAGCAAATATTTAGTTCAGTAGCATGTGCCTCTGTGGCCTGCGTCCTATTTCCTTGTGCAGAATTCTATGAGCTCAGTAAGGTCCTTGTTTTTGATCTCTGGGAATAGTTGCAGTTGTATGTGTATGAAGGACATTTCAGGAAGGACCTTAGTCTGAACTGGAGTGTATGGCTTTGTCTTTCTTTGTCATAGTGCTGCAGCCTCAAAGTCAGTGCTCATGTGAGATACAGCCTTATGTAGAAGGAGAAAATCATAGCAAGGTCTTCAGACAAAATAGTGACTTTTTTCTTGTTCAGGGCTCCTGTAAACCAAGAAGATGGCATACCCTGTGTGTGATCTGTTTAACATGTAGCTTTTGTCTTTGGAGTAGATGGTATTTGACTGTAGTCCATATTTTTTTGTAGTTTAAGTCTTCACTGTTTGTATATGTGCTCATCTGTTTAGCTAATAAAAACCTTTATTAGTTTATTCTGTGTTGATACTGCCTTTGTTTGGATAGAGGCCATTGGAAGTGATTCTGTGCTGGGCCAAGACATTGTGTTCCTTGCTGGAACTCTCTGGCTTTTGAAAAGTGTAACACACACTTGGGGTTCTGCATAAATAATAGATTACCATAAGACTGAGTATCCATCCTGTGGAAATTGATCAGGTTAAGAGTATACATGTGAGAGTGTGCTGCAAGACTCAACGGTGCAATCTAAGGTTAGGCATGGAAAATCATTTTAATAAGAGTTCTGGGTTCTTATTTTTGTTTATTTAAAATTTATTTACAATGTATAGTGTTCTGTCTGCATTTATGCCTGCACACTAAAAGAGAGCACCAGATCGCTAGATGGTTGTGAGCCACCATGTATTTGCTGGGAATTTAAGGACCTCTGGAAGGGCATCCAGTGCTCTTAACCTCTGAGCCACCTCTCTAGCCCTTGTTTAAGTGTGTGTGTGTGGTTGTCAGAGGACCACTTGTGGAAATTGACTTTTGGGTCATTGAAATTGAACTTAGAATGTCAGGCTTGGTGGCAAGTACCTTTACCTGCTGAGCCATCTCTTTGGCGCTTGTTCTGTTTTTTGTTTTTGTTTTTCTATTCTCTTTCTAGAGTTAAATAACTTAAAAGGGAAAACAAAAGCCTATAAAAATACTCATTTTTCTACTTCAACTTTAATCAGACTATTTATAGCTATTAAATTAGTGTTTTGAGTTATTTTTTTTAAAAATTTAGATTTTTAAGAAATTTTATGTGTCCAGTGATGGTGTACTCCTTTAATCCCAGCACTTGGGAGGCATAGACAGGTAGATCTCCATGAGTTTGAGTCTAGCCTGGTCTACAGAGAAAGTTCCAGGACAACCAGGGTTACACAAAAACAAAACCCTATCTTGAAAAATTAAAAAAAAAACAAACCCAAATTTATGTGTATGACTGTTTTGCCTACATGTGTGTATGTTTACTATGCATGTGCCTGAAGTCCAAGGAGGTCAGGAGAGGGCGTCAGTCCCCTGGAACTGGAGTTATGGATACTGTCAGCCACCATATGCTTGCTTGGACCTGAACTAGGGCTCACTGCAAAAGCAGCAAGTTTTCTCTTAATTGCTGAGCCATTTTCCAACCTCTAATTGAGTGATCTTATGACATCTCTATTCCTACCTGTAATTGAAAAACCCAGGACTCTCATGCTGTTTGTAGACCTCCTTGGACTTCAGGCATGTGCATGGTAAACATACACACATGTAGCAAAACAGTTTTGTGACTTTTTGCGGGGTGGCATGGACAGCAATCTTTATTTACCCTAGACAGAGCACCAACAAAGAATTCCAAGCAAGGCTAGCTTAGTGAGTCAGTTTATTAGGTTGTGGACAGATGTATGGGTAACAAAGGCAGCTGTATCACTGAACAGACTCCCAAGCATGGTCACAGAACTCCGGTCCACCAGAGAGTTTTTTTTCTCCCTGACTTCTTTTGCTTTTATAAACTTGCAGGGTGAGGGAGAGTGAATCTTCTAACTTTCTGGAGCTTTCTGATCCTTGTACATTTCACTTACTTATTGAATCTTCTGGGTCTCTGTCCTCTGGGAAGAAATGTTTCGGTTGGGTGGGGTTTGGGGGACTGTCATGGACCACTGCTCATGTGTGTTTATTTAAGTGTTTTTGAGTCTACCCGATTGTCCTAATTTCAGGTAGTCTACATAGTTGTTAAAGATGGTTTTCCCACCAGATACTGTCATACAGATAGGTATTTATACATATTTGTCTTTATTTTTGGTAGAAAATGATGCATCCTGTTGCCGCCAGTAATCCAGCGTTCTGTGGGCCTGGCAAGCCTTCCTGCCTCAACGAAGATGCCATGAGAGCTGCTGATCAGTTTGATATATATTCATCCCAGCAAAGCAAATATGGCCACACAGTCAGCCACAAACCAATGGTTTGTCAGAGGCAAGACCCATTAAATGAAACACACTTGCAGCCTACCAGTGGCAGAAACATAGAGATAAAAGATGAACTAAAGAAAAAGAAAAATCTCAATCGATCTGGTAAGCGCGGCCGGCCTTCGGGAACCACCAAGTCAGCAGGATACCGGACCAGCACGGGCAGACCCCTGGGAACTACCAAAGCAGCTGGATTTAAGACGAGTCCAGGCAGACCTTTGGGTACAACCAAAGCTGCAGGGTACAAGGTCAGCCCAGGGAGACCTCCAGGTAGCATTAAAGCTCTGTCCCGACTTGCAGATCTTGGTTATGGCTGTGGTACTGCTGCCTTCCCTTACCCTATGATGCATAGCAGAGCAGTTCATGGGGTTCAGGAAACCAGCGGTGAAGTCAAGCCACCCAGTGAGTGAGGCAGGAGAGCATGTGCTAGGAGCAAACTGAGGTGCCCCAAAGCTTCTTGCTTTACTCTGACTTTACCAACTGGACTTCCCAGTTTTGTTTTTCTGTTTGATCTCCCTCACTCCCCACTTGATTTTAGTTTTTGCTCAGAAGCTGTCACTAGTTGACAGAGATGGCGTTGGGCAGGAGTAGTGCGTTGTACCTGTAGTGTTCAAGGTTCAGACAGCGCTCAGCTAAGTCCTTGCTTTCCCTTTGGGCCATTCTTAGTGGACGCTTCACAGGCCAACGAACTGCCACAGTTGACTTTCAGTTGTGAGTAAACCCGTGTGGTAAGGTTTACTCGAGGATTCTAACTGACAGGGTGGAACAACAACTAGTGAGCAGACCAAAGGGCGTGCCTGCGTGAGTTTAGAACTTCCATGAAATAAGACACAGCTGTTTGGATGCTTTGGAATTTAAAACACAGCTTCTTATTTATTGATTCACATGACATTAGTTAATCATTATTCCTAAAACATTGTCTAATACTTGCCTTGCAGAGATTATAGTTACAGGTTATATGTTTTTCATTTGCTTAAGAGCATACACGCCATACACTACGAACAATTCATTCTTACAGCAAAATGCTTAAATGATTAATAAGCCTGCACATTATATTTAATATACAAGAAAAAGAAACCTTAAGGTCTGCATGTAACTATAATCATTCTATTTTGTCTTTCATATAATTAGTGTGTTTCAAAATATATTTAAAAGCATTTATTACTAGTGCTCATTTAGAATTTTTTTTTTAGTTTTTCTGAGTAATTGTTATTATATTGCATTAGTACTTAACTGTATTTTCAGGTTTATATCTACCAAAGGACACAAATTGAGTGGTAGACTGCAGAATTGGTTTAAGAAAGCAGTTTCCTGCCTATTAAGACCCAAATACCAAGAAATGTAAGAAATCAGTATGCATGAACCCTGTAAAATGAGTGCTGGTTAGATTAAAAATGGCATTGTGTCTCCAAGAAGACTGCTTTTCCAAAAGAAATTGTTTCTCCCTAGTGAGAATTGCTTTCAAAGCAATATAGAAAAGAGAAAAATACTGAGCACATAGGTATAGTTACAGAGGGAAATCTTCCTTTCTGTTAATTTGTTAGTATACATTTTATTTATTTTGAGTTTTACATAAAATATTATGAACTTTAGAATTGAAAAGCTTCACTGGGCAGAACTGGTGCACACCTTTAATCCCAGCACTTGGGAGGCAGAGGCAGGCGGATCTCTGTGAGTTTGAGAGGTGTGCATAGTGATTTCCAGGGCAGCCAGTGCTAGGTAGAAATCCTCTCTTAACAAACAGAACAAAAAACAGAAAAGCTTTCACTGAACTTAAAAAATTATGTTTTTTACTTGCATTTCAAAATGCCTTTGATATTAAAATGTAGATTACAAGACTCAAAAACTTTAAAAATAATCAAAAGTATAAAAGGACACATACCCATTGGTTAGGCTTGCTTTCAGGCCGTGTAAACTGACTGCATGTAAATGCCATGATTTAGACCTTTCAGGAGACAAGCAGCAAACCTCAGGTGCTCCTAGGGATAGCTGACACACATCTGGGCTTCTGTTCTGACAACAAGAGATGTTGCATTGCTTGGGGGATCAGTGACCTCAACAGGACTAGCTTTGCACAAATAGGGAACAGTGAACAATGCTGGGTGACTACACAACCAGCGGTATCATTCGGGCAGCTAAATTGCTTCAAGAGTTTCTTCTTGCAGAAGCCTAGAACATAAAATTTGTAATAACTTACTCAGAACAGTGTAACTTCTGACATGCACAAACACTTGCATCTTCATTGTGTGTTCATCTGATCCCGTGAGTACCCATCACTTAGCTATTTCTGAGAATGTTTAGCAGCTTAGAAACCCTTGCATGGCCAGTTCCTGAAGACGGCTACAATATTCTACTGTAGAATATTATGCACCACTGTCAGGGATTGGGCGCATATTGTGTGTCATAGTAAGTCCACTAACATCCTTCCAGTTTGGTTTCATTCCTGCTTTTATACCCATTTATTCCGTTTCTTTGCTCTTTTCCACACCTGTTCCCTTCCCCCAGCTCCCCAGCACATCTACTCAGTGGTGCTGTGCTGTGTGTCAGAAGACACAGTGGGTGTATTATTGTGTAATGAAATGGGACATCGGTTTAAGGAGAGATGTTCATAACAGTGTTGTATAGGGAGCTCTAGCCCAGGAAAGGGGGATGCGTGGCTACAGCTGTGGATGGGTAGCATCACTTAGAAAACTGAATTTACTCTTCCTGTGAGCCGTTTCCTGGAGTATTAAGTGTGAGCGCTGGTGAACATCTGATTCTACTTACTGTTCTCCTTGTGGACAGTTTACTAGTGCCACGCTGGAGAGACAGGTGATGACATGAATGAAGTCTTCACATTTTAAATATTTTTGCTTCTACATGATCTAAAGACTGTGTTCTGTATCTTCTGTAACATGGTCTTTTGTCATGACAGACACTGAAATAGCATGTTAAACAGTTGCCTAGATGTCAGTGTATTCAGTTGGGAGAACTGCCCCCCTGTATAATTGTTCCTTAAAAGGTAAATTGCTAATTTTATACGCGTGATTCTATTCTTCTTAAAATAGGTTTCACTATCTATATTAAAACTGTTTATCAGAAAATGATCTACTATGCCAATAAGTTGTTTTACTTTTTCTTAAAGGGTATTTTAACACACTTTATTTATTATTGTTATATAACAAGGAATCAATCAGATGAAATTTTCATTTTCCACAGGTATTCCCTTGCCTAACTAATCTTTAATATGGGGTGATTTTGATACTATCTTTGGAGTTTTGCACTGGATATTAAAAAATATATTGGCACAATATATTAAAAAATTAAATAGTAATTGGTTTAATATTTGGGAACATTTTTTAAATCAGTGTTTGAAATCAGACTAATAATTCTTTGTATTTTTCATTTAAAAGAAGAAACATCTGTCAACATGGTATTTATTCATTCTAAACTACTGTTTGTGTGAATTTACATATATATTTTCATGAAATACGAATACTGAATTTCTTTGAGGTAAAATCTGGATCCATTTAATATGAGGTTAAGGTTGCTTCATCCAGTGTAGGAATGACCACAGTGTGTTTAGACAGTAAGCTTCTTTATACTTTAAGAAGCTTTAAAAGAGCAGTTCAGGGGTGTTGATAACTTCTCTGTCAGTTCCTTGGCTACATGCAGTAAGCTTTTATAATCCATCACAGTAATAATTCACAACAGTCTTGGGCATAAAAAGTTTGGATGCCCTTTTGCTCTGTCTTGTTATAATGTCATTGACTTTGCTCAAACTCTTAAGATGTATCTGAATCCTTTGCTTTTTTTCCCCTTTTCCTTCCAAGTAGACAGATCTGTGTTCTCACATACAGTGTATTTAAGTTTATGAGAATTAATCCTGTAGCAAGTCAATTGTGTGATTTAATCAGGCCACTCTGATTCTTTGAGTCACAATTTCCTTTTTCCATAGACAGTTATGAAGCAAATAATTACCATTTAACTGATAATAAGCACGTTGTCCTCTGCTGTAAAAAGTCTGAATAGATACTGTGTATGTTTAATGTCCATGAACTTGAGCTACTCGTGTGCAATTATGTGTATGGGAATGGAGTAGTGTTCATGATTTGTATCTGCATCATCATATGGATGTATATTTATTAATAAAGTCATCACTTTAAAACCAGCTGTTTACTGCTTTATTTTTTTCATTAATTTATTTTGTATTTGGCGGTAGGGGATCGTGTGCACGCCACATTGTGCGCATGGAGTCAGAAGACAACCTTTGGGAGTTGATTCTTTCCACTCAGGTGGTCAGGCTTTGTGGTACCTGATGTGGGATTCCCCTCTGTATGCTGTGATTACCATTGGTGAATAAAGAAACTGCCTTGGCCTTTGATAGGGCAGAACTTAGTAAGGCGGCAGAAACTAAACTGAATGCTGGGAAAAAGGAGGCAGAGTCAGAAGCCATGTAGCCCCTGCCAAAGATGGACGCCCGATGGAACTTTACCCGGTAGGCCATAGCCACGTGGCGATACATAGATTAATAGAGACGGGTTAGTTTAAGATATGAGTTAGCCAGAAATACGCTTAAGCTATTGGCCAAACAGTATTGCAAATGAAAAGGTTTTTGTGTAATTATTTCAGGGCTGAGCAACTGGGAGCTAACTAGCAGCCTTTCCTTTCAACAGGCACCTGTGGTACTTCACCCACCACACCTCTCTCCCACTGCTTTGTTTCTTAGCACAGTAGAGAAGCTGTATGTGCTAAACTTCATGATTTGTCGGTAGTATATATATTTTTTTAATTTTGCGTTTTAATATGCCTTTCTTTACTCATTTTTTATATATAGTATATATTTGTTGAAAGGTTCCTGTACCCCATTAATCCTCTCTGCTAACACAGCCAATCAGACTGAGCCGAATTAAGAATTAATAAATTCAGGTTTAATCTGAGCAAAGCATTCCTGGGTGGCCCCAGGGGATGAAGATTGAAAACCATATGGCAGGTTGGGGGACCTCATTATAAACAGCCTGGATACATAGTTCTGGGCTTCTCCAGGGAAGGAGCTGGCCAAGAGAGAGCACATTTCCTGTCTGTGCTTATAATACCTCAGACCACACCCTGAGTGGTCTGACTGGTACTCCAAAAACTATTGGCTGAATAAATTCCCACAACAGGGCTTTCTCAGGGGCCGGGTCTGGAAGGGCAGCTTCAGGGAGCTGCTACACCATATGCTGTAGACGGCGTCTGGAATGCATTCCCCCGCCCCAAGCTGGAGATTCCAAACATTGTATTTCATTGGGTTTCTATTATTGGGGCTGGAGAGAGAGAGCTCGATGGTTAAAAAACAATTACTGTTCGTTAAAAAGATAACATAATTTGGTTTTTCAAGCTTGGGTTTCTCTAACAGCCCTGGCTGTCCTGGAGCTCACTCTGTAGACCAGGCTGACCTTGAACTCACAGAGATCCATCTGCCTCTGCCTCCTGAGTAGTGGATTAAAGGCATGTGCTACTACTACCACCTGGCTATTGTCACATTTTTATTTATTATGATTGGGTGTGTGCCCGTGCGTGCACGTGTAAGGTCAGAGGACAACTTGTGGAAACTGGTTCCGCTGGGTGGGTTCTGGTGGTCAGGCCTGGCAGCATTTTCCTCCTTGAGCCATCTCACCAGCCTTGTTTTATACATGCTGATCCTGTATGAATCTTGCAAAATTCATACATTGCCTTGTTTGTGTGTTTTTATTCCTAAGGACTTCCCTTGTTTTGCTAACACATATTAATTACACATATTTAGAATGTATTTTGGAGCCTGGCGGTGGTGGCACATGCTTTTAATCCCAGCATTCAGGAGGCAGAGGCAGGCAGATCTCTTGTGAGTTCAAGGTTAGCCTAGTCTGCAGTGCAAGCTCCAAGAAAGGCTCCAAAGCTACGCAGAGAAACCCTGTCTCGAAAAACCAAGTAAATAAATAAAAGTAATGTATTTTGGTTATACTCAGTCTTTGTTGGCCCCCTGCTCCGATTCCCTTTCCCCTCTGAAGCAGCTCCCCCCTCTAATATGTCTGGCTTTGGTTATCCAAGAGTTTCAGTAGCATTACTTGTGAGCATGGGCACCACTGGTACACTGCTAAAGAAATGTCCTCCTCCAGCAACCATTGGATACCTTAGTCCTTAGGGCGGAGCCAGGCTTCATGAGCTCTTTCCTACTGGACCTGTAAACGGCCCAATCTCATGCAGGTAGCTGCAGTTGCTTCAGCTCAAGTGCAGTGACAATGTCATGCCCCATACAGTGTCCCACATTCCACCTCGTCCACTGGCTTACCTTCTCTCTGCTCCCTTCCACTGTGTTCCTTGGCCCTTAGAGGGGGTGACAGACATGTCCTTGTCTCTGTTGCTGTGATGAAACGCCATAGTCAAAAGTCTTTTGAGGAGAAAAGGATTTATTTGGTTTACAGTGATCATCAAAGGCAGTCAGGGCTGGAAAATGGAGACAAGCTGCTATGGAAGCCCTGGAAAATGCTCCTTACTGGCCTGTTCCTCATGGCTGTCTTACTCAGTCGGCTTTCTTATAGAATCCAGGATCAGCAGCCCAGGTGTGGGCCAGTCTGGGCCCTTCCATATCCAACACTAATTAAGAAAATGCCCAACAGGCTTGCCTTCTGGAGGCATCTTCTAAACTGAGGTGTGTTGACATGGAAACTAACCAGGACGGTTTGATTTGTGACTGAATGTATGTCTTTTGTTGTTGTTGTTGTTCGTTTGCTTTTTGAGAAAGGGTTTCTCTGTGGCTTTGGAGCCTGTCCTTGTAGACAGGCTAGCCTTGAACTCTGAGATCTGCCTGCCTCTGCCTCCCAAGTGCTAGGATTAAAGGCATGTGCCACCACCACCGCCCGGCTTGAAATCTATCTTTATCATTTTCTGTTGCTGTGATAAAATGTCCTGACAATCAAGCCAGGGAAGAAAGGATTTATTTGTCTTACAGTTCAGAGGGGATATTAGTTCATTGTGGTAGGACCAACACAGCCGCAGGCCATCCTGGCAGTTTGGAAGGAGAGTGAGCAGGAACTGGGACCAGGCTATAGAACCTCAAAGCCTACCTCCTAAGTGTTCTGTAACCTATGAATCCATGCCGTCACCTAGGACCAAGTGTTCAAACATGAGCACATGGAGGATATTTATATTCAGACCACAGCAGCATCCAAGAGTGACTTACTTTCCTAACTTTGACCGTTAGGAATCTCTGTAGTCTCTGCTGCCTGCTGCAGAGCAGCTTCTTTGGCCAAACCTGACAGCAACACTATTTATGGCCATAAACATTATTTAAAAGGAAATTTGATAGGCACAACATGTCCATTTAGCAAAACAGCAGTAGCTTTGCCACTAGGTCCTATGACCTCCCCTGCCACAGGCTTCTAAACAGTTGTATGCTACCAGATATGAATTCCCTCCAGTGGAACAGGCCTCAAATCTAACCAGAAAGCAGTTGGTCACCCCCATAGCAGACAGCATCATTGGGGCCTTAGGACCACCTTACCTGGCTGATCACTAGTATAGGGATGGGGCCCACAGCTGATGTAGCCTGCTGATGACACTTCTCCCCAAGCAGGGGGGTATGGCATCTTCAACAGCGAGAACTAGGCTACAGGGGAGAAACCTCCAGTTCAATGCCAACCTGATTTCCCCATGTACTGCCACCAGAACTTGTGTCTTCTGCAATGGGATCTTTCCATCTAGTTGGTTGGCCAGTCAACAACAGGTAACTGCCTCTATTGTTTGGGGGGCTTCAAGTTCCTCCCTGGACCAACACTGATGGGAAAAGGTTTTAGCCAATCAAGATAATGAAGCTAATAGCCACACCCGCCATTAGCTAATTATTTGGGTTGGACCATCAGGACCCCCTAATGAATAAAAGGGACTGGCCATGTGTGTACTCTCTCTCTCTCTTGGCCCGGTGCTCTCCCTCGGAAAGTGTGGGATCCTGGATCTGGTATCGTGAGTTTGTTTATATTCTTTCATCTATTAAAATATATATATTCTAGAGATAGCTGGCTTGGGNCTTTGCATCATTAAACACATATTCCACACCATAAAAGAGTGTAATACTTTATAACATTCTACAACAGGCACTAGATGTCATTCTGTTGAGATTATTCATTGTTAGGTTCAAAGTGCTCCAGCTTTGCATTGTAGAAGCCATTCAGGTTCCTTAGTCATTAAAAAAAGTTTATTATTATTGTACGTGTATAATGCATTTGTGTGGGCATGTGCATTTTGGGGTACAAGTGTTGCAGTCAGAGAACAACTTTGTGGAGTTGCTTCTCTCTTCAAATGAATTTTTATATTAAGCTCAGGTAATCGTCTTTGTACAATGAGTATTTTACCTGATGTCAGCCCTTCCTTGGTCATTTTGACTTTGAAAAGCTTCCTTGTGTCTTGGTATGATAAGAAATAAAAGGTTGCCAGGTGGTGATGGCACGTGCTTTTAATCCCAACACTTAGGAGGCAGAGGCAGATAGATCTCTGAGTTCAAGGCCAGCCTAGTCTGTAGAGCAAGATCCAGGACAGCCGGGGCTACACAGAGAAACCCTGTCTCGAAAAGCAAACAAAGAAAGAAAAATAAAAGATCTTTGAGCTAGCAAGAAAATTTAGGCACTAAATAAAATGTTTAAAAAGGAATTTAACAGAGACACTAATTTTTTGTTTGTTTTTCCTAGAATGATCTCACATTCATCATGTAGCAGAAGGTGAGGTTGAACTCATGGTGCCACTGTCACAGCTCCCAAGTCTTGGGATTATGGGTGTATGTATGTCTTAGTGCTGGGCCAACAAAATCATTTCTACATTTTTTAAAATACAATAAGTTAAATAAAGGTAGGTGAGATGGCTGGAGATGTAATTTGGTAGAGTGCTGGCTTAGTATAGCTGAAGGTCTAGGGTGGATCCTAGCACTGCATAAAACTAGGGGTACTGATTCATCTTGGTTCATTCCTGCAACCCCTGCAGTCCTGCACTTTGTTGGGATAGGCAGGAGGATCAGAAATTCAGAATCACCCTCTACTGTATACATCCTGAGTAGTAGACCAGCCAGTGATACATATGACTCTTGCCTGTTTTTTTTTTTTTTTTTTTTAAATTTTGAAACAGGGTTTCTCTGTGTAACCCTAGCTGTCCTAGAACTCTCCTTTTAGACCAGGCTGGCCTTGATTCAGAGATTCACCTGCCTCTGCCTCCCAGTGCTGATATTAAAGGTGTGGGCCACCATGCCCAGCTAAGATTAAAGAAAGGAAAGCAGATACCCTCAAGGGCTCCCGTTTGAAGTGATGCATTTGTTCTAAGAGGCATTTCTAGTTCAAATCAGATTCCAGGGTGTCCTTTATAGATATTAGTCTTGGGAATTAACAAGCCTCAAGCAGGTAAATGCAGGGATAGTTTGGTAGCCTGGTACTCCACTTGGTTTGGACTATGTGCCCACCCCTCTTTCAGTAAGGCACTTAGCAACCTGGGATCCTTACCTGTGAATGCCATACACATCCCTCTCTTAGCAATGCGTCTAGTCCCCTGTGAGCATACTAGGATCCCTGCTGGTGCTGAGATACATGCACATCCCACTCTGCACAATGGAATAAATTCCTCCTCCCCTTAATGACTGTCATATTTGGACAGATTCTATTCAGTTTTATTTAGCTTTATGTCCCATTAAGAAAGCAGAAATGCCAATCCTACCTGAACTGTCTTGGGTTGTATTTACAATAAAGCAAACTGTCCTCAAAGTTGATTTTGATTTTCAGGAGAATCACCATTGCCATCTCTCCCCCCCCCCCGCCTCGAGGAAGGGTATCTCTGTGTAGCTGTCCTGGAACTAGCTCTGTAGACCAGGCTGGCCTCGAACTCACAGAGACCCACCTGCCTCTCTGGGATTAAATCCCAAATGCTGGGATTAAAGGAGTGTGCCACCATCCCCTATTGACATTTTAGCCTGTGCATACTTGAGCATGTGTATGATGAAAGTCAGGTGCGGTATGGGAAGGGACATACACACTAGAGAAATAGTTATAGAATAACCTGTCAATCAACAAAAAAAGCACTGAAACCATAACACTTAGGAACCAGCCGTTTCCTCCTTTAGACTCCATAAAAAAGAAGCCCCAGGTAATACTCTTTCTAATCTGTACTATTTTTTTTTGAATAAAGTAATTTTGCTGCTTCATAATCTCTACCTTTCTTTCTTTCTTCTTCTTCTTCTTTTTTTTTTTTTGGTTGTTTTTTTCAAGACAGGGTTTCTCTGTGGCTTTGGAGCCTGCACTGGAACTAGCTCTTGTAGACCAGACTGGTCTCTAACTCACAAAGATCCGCCTGCCTCTGCCTCCTGAGTGCTGGGATTAAAGGCGTGCACCACCACCGCCCGGCTTTAATCTCTACCTTTCATTCTTAAGATGTCAAGATCCTGGGAACCCTGTCCAGACCACCCCAGAACCCACCACTAGTAACAAGCCTTTTGTTTTCTGGTTACAGCCCTGGACCTCTTATTGGAAGAAGTAGGTCGCTGGGGGCAGGGCTTTGACAGTTTATGCTTCACCTCATTTCCCATTGTGATCAGTGCTTCATGTCTGTGCTTGAAGATTGTGCCGATGATAGGGGAGACTATCAACCAATCAGAAGATGTGACTTTCCAGCTTCCTATGCTGCTGCTTTTATGGACTTCCCTCAGGACCCATAAACCACAATGAACTCATTTTTCTTCCGTAAGCTTTTGACCATGATATTTTGTTACAAAAGTAACTGGTACACACTTTTAAGAAGTGTTGTTTTGTTTTTCATTTGTTGAGACAATATGGACACTACGAAAGACTTACATAGACCTAATATCTATGGGAAAGTATAAAAAGACAAGATCTCCTGAGTAAATTGGGAGCATAGAGACATTGGGGGAGGGTTGAAGGGGAGAAGGGAGAGACAGGGACAGGAGCAAAGAAAAACGTAGAGCTCAATAAATTTCAATAAAGAAAAAAAAAGAATGCAACACATCTTTGCATCATGAAAAACAAATGTTAAACAGCATAAACAAATTAACACATCTTAACATTCCACAACATAGTGAGACCTTGTCTCAAAAAAAGTGACATAAAGTACTGATTTAATATTATTGTATGCCCAGGTGGTGGTGGTGCACACCTTTAATTCCAATACTCCAGAGGCAAAGGAAAGTGGATCTCTGTGAATTTGAGGTCAGCCTGGTCTACAGAGTCAGTTCTAGGACAGCCAAGATTACAAGAACCTGTCTCAAAAAACCAAAATACTTATCTTTTTATATTTCATGTTTATGAGTGTTTTATGCATATATGCATGAGCACACGTGTGCACGCATGTGTGTATGTGTGTACCATGTTAGTGCATGGTACTGATGGAAGTCAGAGGCAGCACTGCATCTCTGGAATTGGAGTTATAGATGGTTGTGAGCTGCCATGTGAGTGCTGGGAATCAAATCCTGGTCCTGTGCTTCTTTTTTTCTTCCTATGATACAGGGTTTCTGTAGCTTTTGCAGCCTGTCCTGGAACTAGCTCTTGTAGACCAGGCTGTCCTCGAACTCACAGAGATCTGTCTGCCTCTGCCTCCCGAGTGCTGGGATTAAAGGCATGTGCCACCACCACCTGGCTTGGTCCTGTGCTCTTAACAAGTGAGTCATTCCTCCAGGTTCTGGCTCTGTGATTTAGTGCTTGACACTTGTAGCTCTCAAGTCCTCAGAGGCTTATTACTTTGGGCTTTGAGTGACAGAAGCCAGCACCCAGCTAAGTATTACAGCTTCTTAACTCAGAGTGCCAAGACTTTTGGCTTGTAACCCTTGGCTTTCTGAACGAGCACATGTGCTCTTAACTCCAAAGCCATCTTTCCCTCTCCTTTCCCCTCCCCTCCTCTCATTTTTGAGACAGAGTCTCACTCTGTAGCCTAGGATGGTTTGGATGTAGACTTGAGTGGCTTGGAACCCACAATAATTCTCCTGCCTCACAGGTTTCCTAGTGCTGAGATTTTAGGTGTGAACCACCACACCTGGCTAGGTCTTGGTTCTGAAGATGCTTCTGAAGAGGCCTTCCATTGTCCTTGAGTTCAAAGTACTCAGCATGCTAAAGTGTCATACTCTTAGTGTTATCTGAGCCCAGTGTTAAAACCAACTAATCAATTAAACCTTACTTGCCAGATGTTAGTAAATTATAGGATGCTCAGTTACAAGAAGTACATATTGTAAAACCTTAGCAGTTATATGAAATTCAAACTTAACTAAATTTGCTAGCGTTGTATGGTTAAGTAACAGATCAAGAGAATCTGCGACCTCCCAAGGTTCTGCCCCTCCTCCATTGTGTACCTACAAGCTTCTGGGACTTTGTTTTTGGAAATGAAGGGTACTAACTCTGCAGGCAGGTGCAGTATGTGCGGCAAACAACCAGGAGATGGCCTGGGAAGGGAATACTGACGTCTGCTGGAGCCCTGCTCTGACCTGGGAAAATACCCAAGCCAAGGCGCCTTTCGGTACAGGTCGCACGCGACTGGCTGGAGGCTTACCGCCCGTCTCCAAGATGGCTTCTGCAGCGGCCGCCAGGAATCAAGATGGCGACCCACAGCCGCGCCTGCGCTCTCAGGTCTCCTCCCCCCAGCCCGGCTGGGGTTGGGGGCGCGCCTCCCGTTGCCGCGCGCCGGTTGTCTTCCACCGCGGTGGCTGTCGCCGTGGCTCCCTGTCGCGCGCCATGCGTCTCCTCTACTGGTGGCAAGTACTGCTGTGGGTGCTGGGCCTTCCGGCCTGCAGCCTGGAGGGTGAGTGCGGGCCCGGCCGGGGAAGGCGGCTGCGTGGGGGCGACGCGCTGCTCCTCGCTCGTCCGGCGGCGATGCGGTGCGGGGCGGCGGGCGCTGGAGGCCGAGCCGGTTTGAGCAGAGGGACTGTTTGGCGCTGGCCGAGGCATACCCTGATTGTTGCTGTGGCCATTAGAATCCCAGAGCTCTTCGTGATGCCTGCGTCATGGTGTCAGTCCCAATCAGTCCTGCCACCGGCGCTGGGAGACTGCTTCTGTTAATACCTTCATTTCACTTGCTGGATGATATGCCGAGGCTCACAGGAGATAAGCAATTTGCCTGTTCATACTTCCTGGTAAAGACCAGAGCCTGAAGTCTCTCTGACTTCAGAGTCTATGCTGGAGTTTATCCTGCGGGACCACTTTTCGAAGATGGCCACTCTTGCCTTAGTAGGTATCTGCATGAAAGAAAGGCCAGAAAACTAACAACAGATTCCTGGGGCCCGTGCATATAACGGACCCCCTAAGTGAGGAAGGGAGCCGCGCCGTGGGGTAGAGTGGGAAGCAGAGAGAAACCTTAGTTCATGGTTCTTTTATCCACTCCTATTAAAATCCATTTCTTTCTTTAGAATTTATTTATTATGTATACAGTGTTCTGCCTGCAGGCCAGAAGAGGGCACCAGATCTCATTA
>JAQHUG010000005.1:4858112-4868331 GCA_028555095.1 Dicrostonyx torquatus
TGGCACTATTAGGAGGTGTGGCTTTGTTGGAGTGATCATGGCCATACTGGAGGGAGCGCATCACTTTGAGGTCTTTTGCTTAAGCTTCAGCCTCCTTTTTTATTTGTTTATTAGTTTCAAGACAGAGTCTTACTAGGTAGCCCTGGTTGGCCTGGAACTCACTTTGTAAACTAGGCAGCTTTTGAACTCAGAGATTTGCCTACCTCTGCCTCCTGATTGCTGGGTTTAAAGGTGTGTGACTCCAGTCGTGGCTTCTTCTCTCTTTTTAGGCTGAAATCAAAATCAGGGTCTTCTACGCTACTCTATTGTTCCTTACATCCAGGCAGCAAGGTCTGTGAATTTAAAATCTAAATTCTCATGGTCCTAACCTAGAAGTTTACTTAGTATATATAGTCCTCCTTATGTGCAAGTTGGCTATGCAGAACTGTCTTTCAAAGCTCTGTGGGTCTGTACTGTTTTTGCTCTTCTAAGGCCGGTGTGTGTGTGTGTGTGTGTGTGTGTGTGTGTGTGTTTTGCATGTATGTGAAGGGGTAGGTGTGAGCTTGCTACACCTCACAGGCAAAGATTTCCACACAGGGAGCGATGTCTTTCTCTTTCTGTCTGTCTTTATTGTTTGAGACAGGATCTTTCACTGAACTGGAAGCCTGGCATTTGGGCTGGACTGTCTTCGGACCCACCTGTCTTTCTATCTGTCCACAATGCTGGAGTTACAGGCATAAGCAGCCATGCCCTGCTTCTGAGATTTGGTGAGAGACTCTGTCTCAGGTGGAGAGAGAGACATTGGAATCTTTGCTTTAACTTTTCATGTGCTCATGTACATACCACACCGTGTACACACACATCCCCCTCAGCAATGTTTGCCAAGCAAGTGCTCTTACCTACTGAGACATCTCCATAGCCTCCATTTTTCAAGGTTTAAATTTTTAACAAACTTTTTTTTTTTTTTTTTAGGCAGGAGCTTACCAGGTAGCTTAGGCTAGCCTCAGACTTTTAATCATTCTGCCCTAGGTGACTGACACCCAAGTTCTAGGATTTTACAGGTGTGCAACACTTATGCCTAGCCATTTTTTGTTCTTTAAATAGTCTTTTTATTTTTATTATGTAAGTTCTTTTCTTAAAAAAGATTTATATATATAAGTGCTTTGGCTGCATGTATGTCTGTACACCACATGTATATACATTCTGGTCTGCAGAGGCCAGTAGAGGGTGATGGATCCCCTGGAATTGGCGTTACAGATGGTTGTGAGCTGCCATGTAGGTGCTGAGAATCAAACCCGGGCCCTCTGCAGGAACAACCAGTACTCTTGACTGTGGCACCATCTCTCACAAGCCCCATGCAGTCTTTCAGCAGGCACAGTGGTGCAGCCTGTAGTCCCAGTAGTTGAGAGCTGGAAGCAGAAGGATCAAGACCAGCCTGGGCCACATGGGACTCTCTCAAAACAGTAAATGTTACGGCTTTTAAGTGGCTTGCTTATTAGTGTGTGTCACATGGTTTCCCAAGCTTTGTTCTTTGTTTCACTTACTGCTGTGGAGAATGAGCTATACATTTTCAGACTGTCTTCAGTGAGTTAGCCTTGGTTAAAAACCTGTCTGCTAAGCTTAGGGCTCTCTTAGGTTTGTTATAGTAATCAGTAGCCAGCAGAATACATTTGATCTTATTTTCTCAAAGAGATTTGATTCTAAAATGTGGTTAGTTCCATATAATGAAAGCTCTTTTGATATTTTAAATGGTAATAATTACTTGCTGATTATAAATGTGAAAATTCTTGGATTCTCTGGTACAGGTTGGTGAATCAGCCATAGGTGTCCATCACTCTGGCCTCTGCCCTTAGTGGTATATATCAGCTCTGTGGGACATCGTGGGTGGGCAGTCTGATGGCATTAGAAAGTGACACTTTGAGGCACTGTGTTCTCAAGATGGGGAGTTGCCGTGCTCAGAATGCTTGGACTCAGGCAGGGCAGGGCTGGCATTTGCCAAGGAGTTTTACTTTTCTGCTCATGTAGACACAAGGAGGGAGAGGCTGTAACTGACATAAACTTACTGTTGGGTATTTGTCACTTGCAGGGTCTTGAAAGACAAAAATGTCACTTAGAAATGTAGGTGTGTGTTCCACAATGAGAAACTGTTACGAATGAGTGGGGTGAACAGAAAGCTTTCAAAATGAAGACATTTTAAGTTTTAGAAGTGCAGCCCATGTGGTTTTAAAACCCAGGAAGCAGCCTCCCCCAGTAGTAGCAGGTCTAGGGCCACCCTTATAGGTTGGAACACACTCAGCATCCAGACTGGGTAAACAGTGATGACTAGGCACTGCACCTGTCTTTGGTGCCTTTGGGCATGCCACCTAGGTGGCAGCCATGTGAAGTTTCCTGCTGGTAAAGGTGGGGCCTAAGCTCTATGAAGAGCTGTATTCCTGAGTTCCTAGAGGAGGTCCTATATCTCATCGTCCCTGCTTTCTTAGTGCCTGCCAGCCAGCCAGCGCGTTTTCTGAGATTGAATCACATGAGCTGCCTTGTACTAGTTTTCCCTTCCAAAGCGGATGCTTTCATGTGGTCTAATCCAGCAGCCAGGACAGCAGTGTTTGCAAGGCAAGGGGCAAGCTTCATCTGTTCTCTAGCTGATTCTTCTCATTTGCCTTTGTAGCTGTGGCCTTAGAAAGATTACTGGAGCTGGAGAGTAAGTGAGGGTGTCTAGTGACTGCCTTGCTCATGGTTGGTGTGTTCTCTGTGGTGGTAGTGTTTGGGCCCGCAGCAGTGGTTTGGACATTTGTAGAATGTGTCTCTTGCTGGGCCAAAAAGATGGCCACATGTGCAGCTGAAAGTTACTATGGCTCACTTACCTTTTTTTTTTTTTTTTTTAGACAGGGTTTTATGTAGTCCTGGCTGTCCTGGAACTCTCTTTGTAGACCAGGCTGGTCTCAAATTCACAGAGATCTGCCTGCCGCTGCCTCCTGAGTGCTGTAGGCAAAATACTCATACACATAAGAAAATAAAATGGTAACTTAAACATGTGCATTGAAGCATTAGGGTTAGCATTTTGAAATGCTTGGTGACCTTAGAGACTTGAGGACACCAGAAGAAAGGCAACCATCAATGGGAGTATTTTCTAGACAGGGTTTCTCTGTGTAGCCCTGGCTAACTTGGAACTTGCTTTGTAGACTAGGCTGGCCTGGAACTCAGAGATTTGCCTGCCTTTGCTTTCCAAGTGTTGGGATTAAAGGCATGTGCCACCATGCCTGGTGTCAATGGGAATCTTAACAGTCCTCTGAAGGATTTTAGTAGTGGCCTCAGCTGTTTGCATGAGAACAAATTAGTTGTTTGTTCTTTGTTGTGCATATCAAAATTATGTGTCAGTTATTACCCTTGAGAGAGGATTCTGATGTTGATTGTAGCCACTCTGTATCCCGCCTCTGGCCCCCAGCTGCTGAGATGATGTGCCCATGCAAGTATCATTTTGTTTGAAAGTATATGCTGTGTTTGTGTTTCTGTCACAGGATAAGCTGAACATGGTTGTCACAGACAGCACTTTTGTTTGGTGCGCTCAGCGATGGCTTTTGTGACCATAGTAGACTAGAAACCAGAAAGTGTCCTTTGAGACTGGCTCAGTGGTTAAGAGCACAAATTGATCTCGTAGAGGACCTGAGTTTTGTTTCCACACAGGGCAGCTCACAACCTCCCGTCTCTCCAGCTTCAAGGGATCTGACGCCCTCTTCTGGCTTCCACAAGCACCAGCACTCACGTGTGTACATAGCCACATACAGACACCCAGACTCCACTTTATCTAAAGTGAGCAATAAAGGCATCATTAGTTTTCCTTGGAGAAAGAGTTGGCTGTACTTTAGTCAATGTTACCTAAGATTCCAGAGGCTGATATAAGTCTCTTCGCTGCCTGTTGGCATTCATGTTGGTGTTCACATTGGCATTGCCCCTGCTGTTTCGGGGCTTCTGTCTGATGCTGTCACATAGTAGCTGTCGATCAAGAAAGGGAGCTCAGAGCCTCCAGGGTTGTTGTTGGGTGCTCGTTCTGCTGCTTGTGTCATAAGCAGGTGTGGAGCTCGTGTGTGTCCCTAAAAGCAGGCTAGACGAAGGTAAATGGGAAACAGGTGTCAGTAAGGTAACTGTGATCCATGCATATGAAAACACTGGTCACCATGCCTCCCTTTAATAAAAAGGGACTTCTAACTATCAGTTTTTCTTAGTCATGCAGTAAATCTTATGTTTACAGAAATTAGTCTGAGCATTTTATAAAAGTCAGATAGCCAAGAAATATAATTTCCTCAACAGCATTTGCCTTGCTCTCATACAGATGGCATGAAATCAGGTGCGTGGAAAGTCAGGAAGCAGTCCGAACTGATGAGAAGGGCTTTCAGATTTATGCTTCGCAGATACCGCTGTGATGAATGTATTCACTGCTTTTTTATTGCTTTTCTCAGATAATGTCCACGCTGCCTAGAAAACGCTGCAAGTTTAGACTATTAATATCAACAGATGTTCTCCGATAAATGCCATAATTACTATCAAATAAAAAATTATCATGAAATTCATGGACATAAATTTCATTTCTGCACATTGCTTTCATTAGCGTAAGTGAAATTAGTATACCTAGGTGTAGCATTTAGGGTTTCTGAAGTACTTGATGAGGTTAGTGGGATAAAGTGGGCACGAGTGGGCTTTACATTTAACTGACAAGAAAATAATACTTAAGCATTAGGGAATTCTGGCCAGGCTGTGGTGGTGCATGCCTTTAATCCCAGAACTAGGGAGGGCAGAGACAGGTGGATCTCTGTGAGATCGAGGCCAGCCTGGTCTACAAGAGTGAGTTCCAGGACAGGCTCCAAAAGTACAGAGAAACCTTGACTCAAAAACCCAAAAATAAATCAATAAAAATTAGGGAATTTTAGAGTATTTGTTTTTAGCTGACATTGCTAAAGCTGTTTAAATACGTTGGAAATGAGTTAGGACCAATGAGAGGTTCAGTAATTGCAGACAGTAATGGAAGGTGACCTTCCGTGTTGCCCCGGCAGTATTTGGGTCTTGCTTTCCTTCATGCTGCCTGTGCATTTCCTCTGTAGTAGTGTTGGAATTTGACAGTGAGCTTAGACCCTGGGACTCTGGTCCATTAGAACTGGGACAGAGGCGTGGATTCATGTGTTTCAGAACACGGAGGTAGGGTACTGGCAAAGCAGCTGTGCAGCTGTTCCCTTTGCAGCCCCAGCACAGAGCTGTGCCCGCATTCTGGTCATTTGGGTTGTGGTTGATGACTGGGTCTGCTAGTGTGGACAGGTAGGGGAAGTTCTTCTCTGGCTCTGACCGTTCTGGGTTCTATTCATTTTGCTATGCCCTTTCAGGTTTGTTTACTTTAAAATTTGTATGCGTGTGAGTGTTTTGCCTACACACATATGTATTTTCATGCCGTGTATACCTGGTGCCTGCAGATCTCAGGAGAGGGCCTCAGATCTCCTGGAGCTATAGTTACAGATTGATGTGAGCTGTGAGCCACTGTGTGAGTGCTGGGAAGTGAACCTAGGTCCTCGTGCAAGAGCAGCCAGTGCACTTAACCACTGAGTACCTCGCTAGCCCTGGCTGTAAACAGCACTGGTGTCCTCTCCTCGCCTCAAATTGCCTGTCAAATAGAATAGGACTGACTAAATCATTCATGGAATCTTATAGGATGACTCTGAGCCAAATTGAGGTTGTAGGATGGCTTGTCACACTGGGTCACGTCCCTGTAGATGCCAGCAGCGATGTTTTCAGACCTCTCTTCTTATTTGTGTGGTCATTTTCTAGCAGGGATCTTGTTTTCCAAGGGCAACCTGTTGGATGACTTTCCATAAGCCAGTTTCACCAGACCTTCCTGAGAAAGGGATACTCATCAGATAACACAAACAAAGCCACACTCATCTGGGAGTAGCCCATATTTCACTATTGAACAATAAAAGGTCATTCACTTGAATCATTAAATCAAAACAGCAAATGCTACAAATGAGTCTGTTTGCTTGGTGCTCCTGGCTAGCAGGGCAGGACTGTGGTCTTCTACCAAGCCAGTCATCAAACTGTCTTCATATGTCCTGTCTTCCACCATCACAGCCCTGGGTGTGGGAGTGCCCAGGTGCCTGGAACAGCACCTAGACAGGATCCACATAAGCTGGCTGGCTCAGTGAGTGCCACAAGGCTCTGCGTGCCAACCACTGGGGGACTAGCATCCTCTGGCCAGGATGAGGGAGGAAGGAGCTGTAGCAGAAGTTCATGGTTCATGAGTTCATCTCTGTCCCCAAATGTGCCCAGACTTGTTGGGGTACATCCAAATTTTACAAAGCAGCAAATTTTTAAAAGTTGTCCTGGTGAATGAGGTCTAACATGTGGGGTTCTGGTAAGCTAAGGAGACATGCTTCGGGTGTGCCTGCAGAAGGGGGCTTGGAGTCAGTCCTTCAGGGTCTGGACTGTGTATGAGGGAGGGGACCGAAAAGATGAGTTGACAGGTGACAGGGCAAGGGCAGCAGGTATGAGACCCTGAGAGCAGCTCAGTGAGCTGGTCTGCAGATGGCAGTGGGGCCTCATGGGACACTGTTGCCCATTGCCTCGAGCTTAGGGTATCCGAGAACAGATTCTTGTCACTCATTCGGCTTGTTTTCTCCTCAGCAGTACCACCTCTTCTCAAACCACAGACTGGAGCTGCAGGTTGTCACTGGGAACTGCCCAGTCTCCCTCAGGTCTGTGCTGCTGGTGTAGGTGCCCCTGCCATCCCTGTTACAGCAGGAGCTTCCTGTAGGCTCTCCACGTCCTTACTTGGCCTGAATGCCATGATGTTGTGAACATGCTAGTCTCTCCTCAGAAAACTCCAGCGCCTTCCTATTGTTTCTTTCTAGATACATTTCATCTTCTCAGAGGCTTCCAAAGCCGCTCGTGGTCTGGCTCTGATCCTACCTCTCATGACCTCTAAGAAAAGCTTCTTTACCTAGAGATGAGAATCGCAATCTGTGAGGTCCAAGGTCATGTAACCCTTAGAGGTCCCTGGCAGTTAATGACATGCTGGAGCTGGCATCTGTCCATATCTGTCCACATCCTCCCACTTCTAGAGTTTTCTTATATACTCAGTAAATAATCACCAAGTCATTTATGTTAGACGTAACAGACGCTGGAGTGCAGTGATGAAAAAGGCAGATCTTTTCCTTTCATTATGGAGCTTACAGTGTAGTGGGAATGAGACACAACCAGAAAAGGATGAGTATATGTAAAATCCTAAATTGAGGTGAAGGCCTTGAAGGAAGGAAAATCCTAATAGCTAATACAAAATAGACTTAAGGACTCCACTTGTGTTCCTTCCTGTAGTCTTTACAAAACTGTGAAATAAATGTTCTTTCCCTTAATGTCTTGGATGGAGAAGCCAAGGTTTAGGCTGAATGACTTGGTGAAGGTCCTCCACCTGCCAAGGGACAGGTGCTGAGAGGGAATGACAGCCAGGGAAGTGTGTGGGGGGAGCAGTGAGGGGAGGTGAGTGAGGAAGTGAAGATGGGCGATTGTTTGGAGAGGACTCTCAGAGGCTGTCAAGTCTGGAGGCAGAGTCAGGGTGGGAGAATAGCAGGAAGCTGATGGACTCATCCAGAGGAGAGGCTGTTGCTGGGCTGGACACAGCACAGGACTGGACCGGGGCAGTGGTGGGAAAAACAGGGAAGTGCAGAGCTTGGATATATTTGTAAATGAGAAACTAGTGTGCACCCTCGTACAGGAAAGGCAAATATGAGTCCGGGGTGTGGCTCAACCTTCGTGCACTAACAAAGAGGAAAAGCATGGCTAGGCATGGTGGTGGGAGCCTGGAATCCCAGCATTTGGGGAGGGGGAGGCAGGAAGACTGGAGTTCAAGGTTACCCTTAGCTCCACTGAGAGTTTGAGGCCAACCCGAGTCACACAAGAGCTCATACCCCAAAGCCAGGTAAATAAATACATAAAAAAAAGCAAAATAAGGAGTACACCCAAGTTTCTCTGGCGAGGGAGGAGAGGAAGAGGAAAGGGGGTGCTGGGGATGCTAGCATGGCGGAACCAGGTACTTGCAGGTATATTTTCTGGGTTGGGGAAATACTGGATACAGCTGGGCACAGTGAACGTGTGGTTAGACACTGTGAGGTATGAATTGCTTTAAGATGTCGAGGTCAGTTCTGTAAACATGGCTTTATGTCTGAGATGAGAACTCAGGTGAGATCTGAGCCATAGATAACAGAAAGGTCACAGGTATGTGTGGGGAAAAGCTAAGGGAAAAGGCGAAGCTACCCAGGGAGAAGCTGCAGTGTGTGAAGGAGAGCTCCGGAACTCTGCCCACTCGCTGGCAGGATGGAAGAGGAGCTTGCAGGAGATTCAGGCAGACTTTTAATCATAGGCTCCAGAAGAAGGCAGTGATCCAAAAGAGGGGAGGAAGTGACCAGATGTGGTGATGCATAATCTTAGCAGTTGGGGGAATTGAGGCAAAAGGATTGCTGAGAATTAAAATGTTTTTTTCTCTTATTTATTGATTTGTGTCTGTGTGGGCTTGGATATGCCACAGCACATGTGTAGAGTCAGAGGATAACCTACTGGAGCTGGTTCTGTCCTTCCACTATGTGGTGACTGAGTTCAGGTTCAATCAAATGGCTGCAGATTTGAGGCCAGCTCGGGTTCTACTATGAATTCAAGGCAAAGCCTTTGACAAAGCCGAGATCTGAGTGTGATCCCTGGAACCCGTGTGTGTCTGTTGCTGTGATGAGCCACCATGACCAAAGCCATTTACGGAAGGAAGAGTCTCTTTTGGCTTTGGCTCCAGAGGCAGAGTCCATCATGGCAGGGGAGGCGTGGCAGCAGGGGCAGGAAGCAGAGAGTTCACATCTTAAACCACAAGTCAGAAGCAGAGAGTGAGGTGAAAGGCTGTGAGGCCTTTTCTCTTAGAGCCCTCCCCAAGCGGCATACTTTCTTTTGCAAGGCTGCCCTACCCACAGCTTCCCAAGCAGCACTACCAAGAGCCAAGGGTTCTATATGCTTGGAGGACATTTCTCATTCGCACCACCACAGATTATGAATGTGACAATAAAGAGCTGTCGCCCTAAAGTTGTCCTCTGACCTCTGCTCCTGCACCGTGACATACACTTACCCACCAACCCTCACAAAAATAATAATTTAGCAAAATACAAAATGAAAAGGAAGGAAGGAGCCAGTTCTCTTGAGATAAAGGATGCTGTTGGATTGAGCAGCTGAAGGTCACTGATAAGCACAGTGAGGATGGGTAGGGGTGGAGGCAGCCTTGAGCCAATGTGGAACACATATAGACCCTGGTATCCCCAGATGTTCCTTGTCTGCTGTCTCTTTCTCTCTCCCTTTGGGGATTCAGTCCTTGAATTGTCTTACTTGTTTGTGTCATTCTTTTTTTTTTTTTTTTAAGATTTTTATTTATTATGTATACAGTATTCTGCCTACATATATCCTATAGGCCAGTAGAGGGCACCAGACCTCATTATAGATGGCTGTGAGCCACCATGTGGTTGCTGGGAATTGAACTCAGGACTTCTGGAAGAGCAGTCAGTACTCTTAACCTCTGAGCCACCTCTCCAGCCCTGTTTGTGTCATTCTTTAGGCTCATTTTGATATTAGATGTATGCATCTTAGTGCTTTGGTATTGACTGTGAAGTCAGAGCTGAAAGGAGGTGATGACCAGGACCTAGGCCAGTGCTCTGCTAGGGTGACAGTGGCTCAGGGCCAGGAGAGTGAGAGTAGGGCAGTTTAGGCCTTGCAGAAAGTCACTGCAGCTACACCCCTGAGTCTCTGGGTTGGCTCTGAGTACCCCAAGTTCAGAGACCTGGCTTGTGTGTATCTCCCACTGACCCACCCCAGTGTGGTGTTTGAATCTGGGCGTGTTTGAACACATGAGGCCCCTTGGTTTGTTTCATTAAAGTCAGTGCCTTTAGTCCCTGGTGAACCTAACCTTTTTCTTCTTTTTGTCCTCTTGAAGCTCTTTCTCACTAGGGACTTTCTCTTCCCCTTGTGCACCTGCTCCTAGTGACATGATTTCTGAGAGCAGTGGGCTTCTCTGGCTGCTAAGTGGCTCTGTGTGTCAGGGTGAGAGGTGGTCGGCAGTGCCGCGAGGAACTCCCTGAACAGCATGGACGCCTGGCTCTGTGTGTCAGGGTGAGAGGTGGTCGGTGGTGTTGCGAGGAACTCCCTGAACAGCATGGACACCTGGCTCTGTGTGTCAGGGTGAGAG
>JAQHUG010000005.1:4881272-4908379 GCA_028555095.1 Dicrostonyx torquatus
CTGGTCTCCAACTCACAAAAATCTGCCTGCCTCTGCCTCCCGAGTGCTGGGATTAAAGGCGTGCGCCACCACTGCCTGGCTTCTTCTTTTTTTTTCAAGACAGGGTTTCTCTGTGTAGCCCTAGCTGTCCTAGAACTCATGCTACAGACCAGGCTGACCTCAAACTCAAAGCTCCACCTGCCTCTGCCTGTCAGGTGCTAGGACTAAAGATGTGCACCACCACGGCCTGGTGAACTGCTTTCCTATAGGCTAGCACAGGAGCAGAGTGTGGTGGGCTGTGGCATGCCCACAGTCATACATGTATTTGGAAGTACTATGAGCACGAGAACTTGGCCCCCTGAGAAGTCTGCTCCAAGAAGGAGGGGTGTTCTGTCCACAGTTGTGGGGCATGCACCCCGAGGGTGTGGCAGTAGTGCTTTCTCTAGTTCCCATTGGTGAGCTGTTTGCTCAGACAGTATCAGAAGCTGAGAAATAATTTTCATCTTAGTACAGGTGACTAGTAATATCTGAAATGATTAGTTGCTCTTGGTGCTCCTGTAAAGAGATCATTCTCATCTGTTTTCACTGAGAGTTGGAAAAAATAGGCTTACAATAACTTCTCATCTATTTCATAAAATCCTGGTGTAAGTTTGTCTCTGAAACAGTGCAGCATGTCTTGCCAGAAAGTTCAGTCTTTATGTTCAGAAAGCCTGTCCTTAAGGTTGGCTGGAGAGATGACTCTGTGGTTAAGAGCACTGGCTGCTCTTGCAGAGAACCGGGTTCAATTCCCAGCACCCACATGGTGACTTACAACTGCTTGCAGCTTGATTTGATGCCCTCTGCGGGCACTGTGTGTACATGGTGTACAGACACACATGCAGACAAAACATCCATGTACATAAAAAAATTTAAAAAAGAAAAACAAATTTAAAAAATCTGTATTTATTTTACATGCTTTTCCTCTGCCGTGTGCACAGACCAGTTTCTAAAACAGTTTTCCATCAGCTGCTAACGTAAGGAAAAAACCAGGTTGCTTCATGAGCCATGAGGAAGGCATTTCTTTACGGAATGGTTTGCTCAGGCAACACAGGTAAGTGGGAGCTCTGAAACTCTGGGAAAGGCACAGGCAGAGCTCTGCGATGGCATCTTTCCTTTTCTAAACCTTCTAGAATGCTGCTGCTGTGGTTATCATTATTATTATTATTTTGAGGCAGGTTCTTGCTATGTAGCTCTGACTGTCCTGGAACTCACTATGTAGTCCAAGCTGGCTTTGAACTCAAGAACTCACAGAAAGCCTCATGTCTCTGCCTGGGATTAAAGGTGTGTGATGCTAAAATTTACTTTGAGGTATAATAAAAAATGGAAAAAGTGCACTCTGACATTGTTAGGGACTTGTATCTAGGGGTACATGCACACACACACACACACACACATACATACACCCTACACACATGGCACACACCAGTCAAACTCGGGGCATTGTGCTTGCTAGGTACTTTATCTTCAAGTCATACCCTAGAGCGGTGTTTCTCCATTTTCTTCCTTCTAAGAACGGAATGGTAGAGTCAGCGGTCAGAGGGATGGTCCTAGAGTGCACCAGCTAGAATCCACAGCCATGCAGAAGTAGGCCTGTCTAGAAGAGGAAGGGTTTTTTTTTTTGGGGGGGGTGTTTCGAGACAGGGTTTCTCTGCAGCTTTGGAGCCTGTCCTGGAACTAGCTCTTGTAGACCAGGCTGGCCTTAAACTCACAAAGATCTGCCTGCCTCTGCTTCTCGAGTGCTGGGATTAAAGGTGTGTGCCACCACCGCCCTACCAAGGAAGGGGTTTCTTAATCAGAAAATGGTCTACGTGGGTGCTGGATGTATATGACGAAAATAAACTTAGTTTGTGACTAATACTGAGTGCTTAGAACACAGGCACTGGGTGATACTTTCCTTTAGCTTTTCTACTGAGCATTAATGTAGCAATGGTGGCCACTATGCCATGTGATTGGTGTTGTAAGAGGCAATGGTGGCCACTATGCCATGTGATTGGTGTTGTAAGAGGCAATGGTGGCCACTATGCCATGTGATTGGTGTTGTAAGAGGTGCAGAGGGCTGTGTCTCACCGCGGCTAGCTTATACCTGAAATAATTACACACAAAATGTGTTCATTTAAATACTGCCTGGCCCATAAGCTCTAGCCTCTTCTTGGCTAACTCTCACATATTATTTTAACCCATATCTAGTAATCTGTGTATCACCATGGGGTGGTAGCTTACTGGGAAAGATCCTAACCTTCGTCCATCTCAGGCCGGAGAAACATGGCGTCTGCCCCAGTGCCTTCTCTCTCCCAGCCTTCTGTTCTGTCTACTCCGCCCACCTAAGGGCTGCCTATTAAAAGGCCAAGGCAGTCTCTTTATTCAACCAATGAAAGCAACAGAAATACAGAAGGACCCTCCTACACCAGATTGGCAGACCTCGTCTCTCCTTATTCACATGGAAACAGCTGGCAGAGTCATGCAGCTTGCTGTCTGGGTTTTGGAACCAGGTTTGGGTTACACATTTGATGCCCTCTCCATCCACAACACTCTGCTTCTGTATATTAACTGTGTTTAAAACATGTTCTTATCTCAACAAATTGGACATTTAGCAAATAATGTGCATTCTGTTGAGGAGCATTTAATTTCTTTGCAGGACTTGTCATTGCCATAGGTACTGTGGCAGGAGCCCTTGTTTCTCCTTGTGTACAGGTATAGGTTTCTATAGGGAACCCTAGACACCTTTTGGGGTAGCCTTTTGGTACACAGATTAATAAAAATGAAAGTTTAGGATTGTGGGGAGGTCAGAGTTTGATGTTGGCCACATTGCAGCTCAGGCTGTTCATCACCAGAGGCTTTACCTGTATATGAGACCACAGCAACCCACGGTGACCTGAGCCTTTGTCACGTCAGAATAGCATTGGCTGGTTTGGAACTGGCACTGAGCATATGAGCAGGAGAGCATGCAGTGACAACATTGTGAGAGCAACAACAAGCAGATCTTAGTCAAGACTGAGCACGTTAATGCGTGAGTGCGTGTGCAAATGCATGTGGAAGCCAGAGGTCAGTGTCCATCAGCTCCTCTCCACGTTGTTTTACGACAGGTCTCTCACTGGCCCAGAGCTTGCCTATTTGGGTAGACTGGGTGGGTAACCAGGGACCCTCCTGACACTCCTTCCCCAGTGTCCAAATCACAGGCATGCTATACCATGCTGGGGATTGAACTTGGGTCCTTATACTTATGTGGCAAGTACTTTCTTTTTTATTAATTTTTTTCATTTTAAAATTTATTTTACATACCAACCACAATTTCCCCTCCCTCTACTCTTATTCCCTCCCTCAACCTCCCATCTACCCCCTCCCCAATCCACTCCTCCTCCTTTCAGAAAGGGGCAGGCCTCCTATGGGAGTCAGCAAAACCTGTCACATCACATTGAGGCAGGATCAAGCTCCTCCTCCTGCATCAACGCTGGGCAAGGACTGAGCCCTCCTCTCAGCCCAGAAAGCCATAGCTTTTTGTTGTTGGGAGATAGCATTTGCTATGTAGCAGAAGTGGCTTGAAACTGTGTAGCCCAGGTTAATTTTGAGCTCAGGTCTGACACTCTGCCCTTATCCGACTCGGCTCTTCCTTTTTTTTGGTTTGTAAAGGTTGTGAGTTGGCATGTGGAGCAACAGTTGCTTTTAACCACTGAGCATCCCTTTCCCTCCCTTCCTTTTCTCCCCCCTCCCCTCTCCTCCCCTTCACTCTCCTCCTGCCAGCAGGTTTTTCTGAAACAGGGATTCTCTGTGTGGCCCTGGCTGTTCTGGAACTTGCTCTGTAGTAGACCAGACTGGCCTTAAACTCAGAGATCTTCCTGCCTCTGTCCCCCCAGTGGTGGGATGAAAGACATGCACTACCACTGCCCGGCTGTGTCTCGGCTTCCTGAGTGTGAGAATTATAAGTGTGCACCACTATGCGCACTTCTGGTGCATTAACTTGAAATGCCGCTGGTACTGCAGATTTGAAAACATTACCTTAAACTTTTACACACATTCATGATCTCAAGTTCAGGCCCAGAATGGTGTTCTCCCTCTAACTTTCTACAGCAGAAAGTTCTAGGTTGTGGGGGGAAAAAAAAAACAACCTGTCACCACTTGTATTCTTCATTCCTGTACACATATCTGTGAGATTCCAAACGGTGGCATGGGGAAGACAGACAGCTCTGTGCATTTGACTGGCTGAACTGGGGTGGGCCACAGTGGAGCTGGGACTGGGAGGCAGACAGGGCACCACTGTTCTGTCTCACCCTCTTGTGTCTCAGCACTCTCCCCGTGCTCAGCGGAGGAGTCCTGTTTTGCACTGGTCTCTTTGGGCGGGGATTATTATGTATATTTGCCTGGGTAAGCACATTGATCAACTTGTAATAAAGTGCATCAGACCATTTCCTTGGCAGGGCCGAGCAGAACGGCCTGTGAAGCAGAGCTGTTTCCAATGGAGCATGAAGAGCTTTGAAAAGTTTCAGTAACAGCAGAAAGCAGTATTTGAAACCACCCTTAAACAATTGTTTGTTTTCCTCCTCTCCAACCACGTTTATAAAAATTTGGCCAGACAGGCATTTCGTTTTGATTTAAACTCCTCTTGGTGACTTGTTATCTGCCCAGGGCATGCGCACCACGGTGCTTTTTCTTTCATTCTTGAAACTCTAAACCCTTTCCTCAAGTTCTCCCAGAAGCCCCCCTGTGCCTAGCGAGGTCTCGTGTGTGCAGAGGAGTGAAGGGATGCAGGCCTTCGGGAGACCTTGAAATTTGAAGTGCGCGATTGCGTTTGTGGACCAGAAGCGAGCATGGCTGGGCCATACCCAATTGTGTGTCTTTTTTCTCCTACCAGGGTTCTTCACTACAGAAGACACCGTTACCTTGGGCATCTGGTTAATCAAATCATGTGTCCCCTGTAAGCATGACAAGAGGCATGATTGAAGCATTTGTAAAAATTTGGCTCATAGTAAGCCTCATATTTTTTTTTAAAAGGAATTACTTTCTCACTGACATTAAAAACCAAAAGCCAGTCGAAAGGCTGTGGTTCATAACACCACACCTGGTCCAGATTGTGCTGGATGAATCCATGTTTGCCTCACTGTAAATGATTCTGAGGGTGGAATTCTTGGATTGCTTTCTGTCTTGTAAGCCCTTGACATTGTACGGTACCTGTGTGCTCCCAAACCCCGGACATGGGAAAGGCCGTCTCAGCCTCCCAGTGAAAGGCACGCTGGCTGCATTTACTCTGCGTGTCCTAGAAGGAGGACAGGATATGACAATAAACAGAAATGCCTTTGCTGAAGAGAGAAGGAAGGCTGGTGTTTATCTGGTCAGGTGGTTTAGATTAACTGTGATGCGGCTCTGTATTATGTTACTTTAAATCCTTGTGTCCCAACAGGACATAAATTATGAAGATTGTTACAGTATGTTTCATCCTATGTAAGATCAACAAATTGGAATAATTTTTTTATAGGAAAATCACAGAGCTTTCAGCCAGGACTATTGAAGCCTTTAATTTGACTCCGGTATTTCTCAAATATTATTGCCTAATATATAAAGTATGATTTGCATAAGATATGAAATAATAAACTTTTCAAAACAAAAGGGAGGAATGTTCCCCCTGCAGTACTTGCCTCAAGTGGCTGTGCAACCCCCCCCTCCCCGATTGTGCTTGCTCCTTCCCTGTGGGCTCTGCTGTGCCTGCTGTGGCCTCACCTGGCCAGGAAGGTGACACACCCAAAGGAGAGCAAACATTCTTGTTCATAAGTCAGGAAAACACTTTCCCCAAATATATTGTGAATAGAAAATAAAACCCAAGCTAGAGAAAGCCCTACTAACTCAGCAACTGAAGTTAAAGTAATTTATGTATGAATATTGAAGAAAACCAACAAAAGTGTATTCTCTCGCGAACCTCCTTCATCCTTTGCTCTCTTCTGAGTTCCGGTGCAGATGTGAGTCTTGATGTGATTGCTTTTCAGTTGTGCTTTATTAAGCTATGTGGTCACAAAGAACCAGTGTCTTAGTTTAAAAAATTAGTTTGTGAATGATGAAACCCCGAAGTGGTTTGTCGTCTGTGCACGGCAGTCCTGCCTTTACGAGACCTCTCATGTCCCACAGTGAAATTGAGACTTGGGGCAGCCTCTCAGGTTTATAGGGATAAGCAGAGGTTCGGAGTTTCCTCAGTACCCAGAAGGAGACATCCCCAGATTCGAAGTTTCCAGGTATGATGGTACTACCCACCCACAAGCACTGAGTCTTTGATATCAAAAATAAAGTGATTGCTAAGCTTGACTACTCTCTCTGTGGCTGTGAGTGAGTGCCAAGCTTGCTTACTCGCTCTGTGGCCGTGAACCCTGAGGTTTTTCTTTAATTGTTTAGTAATGCTGTTTCAAACACAAAACCTAGTCCCTTCTTTCAGTCTGCAAGAGTGAGACTTTAGCGTTCCTTAAGCTTCATCCTAACAGCTGGTGACAAGTCCTGAGTATACTGTGGTTTCCCTCAGCTCAGTGTCTGAAGACAGGTGTACAAACGCCCCATGCTCAGCACTGTGGCGAGCTCTTACACACACACACACACACACACACACACACACAAACACACACACATGCACGCGTACACATGCACATACACACCTGAGACAGGTGTACCAGCGCCCCGTGGTTGCTGCCTGCTTGGCACAGATTCCTGGAACTTGGTTCTGGTAGCTGTTTTTCTTCGGGTAATGTGTTGTCACGGGAGGTCCTCTATGGGGTTACCAGGATGTCCAATATTTGGGTGATGTATTTCCTTACAGAAAATAATCGGCAAATGTGGTAGAAAGTACTTTAAAAATCCCAAAAGGAAATGGACTCCTGGCTTAAAGCAAAGTAACAAAAGCATCACCGTGGGCTTGTGGTTGTTTGCAGACCGGTTTGTGCCATCAGATGGTTGGGAATGTGAGACGGGAGGGTGCGAACCAGATGTAACTTACAATGTGTGCTAACCCGCAGCATGTAGGCGCTGTACCAACAAATGTTCTTTTTCCTTTTCTTTTTCAAATCTTTGCGACCCTTCTTCCTATAGATGATAATGGGGTGGGCGTTTTGTCTGCCTGAGGCCTTGTTCTCGCCCTCCACCCCTCAGCTGTAGGATCTTGACTTTCAGTTTAATGTGTGCAGGTCTCATGTGGCCTTGGGCTCCTGTACTGAGGATGACCTCGATTTTCTAAGGTCCCTGGAAGGGGTGTAGAGACCCCTGTGGCTTCATCTCCCACGTACAGTTGACTGTGTAGCGTCAGTGATAGCGGAGTCTCGAGTGCAGCTGGTTGATTGTGAAGCAGAAAAGCAGGCCTAGAGATGTGGCTCAGTTGTTGGGGTGCTGGCCTTGCGTGACTGACGCCCTCCGCCCTCCATTTGATCCCCAGTATTGAATAAACTGGGCATGATGGTGCACACTTGTAGTCCCAACACTAGGGGGCTGAGGGCGAGTAGGGACCTTAGAAGATCAAGGTCGTCCTCAGTACAGGAGCCCAAGGCCACATGACACCTGCCTCCCCCACCCCCCAAAAAAAGCAGCCAGGCATGTAACTGTAGCATTTGGGAGGCTGAGGTGGCAGAAAGGGCTCTCTGAAGGAACAGATCTCTATTTTGAGTATTATTCAGGTGCTTTTTGTTTTTAATATATCTGGCCTGATATTTTGAACCCCATGGTTTGGATGCATGACATTGAAAACAGACACTTTTTCTATATAAAGTTGAATTTTTTATGAATTTATGAATGATGAAAACATCAAGGAGCTTAAAGTTCAGTTCTTATAGAGGTTGCTGAAAGGAAACAAAAATCTTTGGTAATTTTTGTAATACTTCTCACGTCATGAGATCCTGAGAGCTTAGGAGTCAGCTAATAAGGAAGCCTCTGGAGGACAGTCCCGAGGTGGCTGCTTGGTGACAGTGGTAGGTACCAGGCGATATTGTGACATCAGGCATCTCCAGGAAGTGCTTCTCTGGCAGCTTTCTCTTGGGCTGGTTTTGACCAGTGTTTTGTGAGCAGTCAGGACGCTGGTGGCACGTGCTGATCTGGAGCGTGCAGAACCGAGGGTTGTGAGAAATTCAGGAAGTGGGTGGTCAGCCCAGGCAGTTGGTCTGCTTGAGCGGCCACAGAGGATGTGGGGATGCAGTTAGGGCCAGTGTGTGGAGGAGTCAGAAAGGGAAAGTGCTAGAATGCCTTTTTTTTTTTTTGTACAAATCAGCTTCTGAGATCTGTTTGGAGCAGAATAGAATGAAGGGCCCTTAGATAGATCACATGTGGAGGGCCTTTTGTTGATCAGACTGCTGCTGTAAGAACCGAGGGCTTGTGTGGGGAGATTCCTGCTGGAGGAAGGATTTACTGGTGTAGGAACCCAGGATGCATGCCCTCAACATGACAGGTCCTGATTCTGCAGCCTTGCGTTTTCTGCTAATGATGTGTTTTGACGGTGGTGCCGTGCCTTAGCTAAAGTGTTGCTTTCTTTTTCCAATCGGCTGTCTAGGGTACTGTGGAAGTTACCAGAAATAGCGATGTCGGAATGAAAACAAAAGATCCCTTTATTATTATTACCGTCATCATTATCTCTCTGTGTGTGCATTTGTGTGTGCGAGAGATGATAATTCAGCCTCGGGCAGGGCAGAGGGGCTGATTCTACCTGAGAGCATGAGAAAACTGGCACGAGAAAGCCAGTTCAGTGTTAGAATTGGGTTTTCTTGTCCCCAGTAACTGGAAATGGTGAGCTCTTTGCAGATTAGGTGGAGGGCATGCAGACTGCAACCCCAGGACTGGTGGGGCTGTGTTTGCCCCCAGACAGATGGAAACCTGAAGAATGGTCCTCAGGTCTTAAACACACACACACACACACACACACACACACACACACACACACACACACACACACACACACACCACCCTCATACGTACACCCAGTACACACACCTTATACATACACACATCCACCATATACATAATACCTTATACACACCATGCACACATACACACACTCACCACACATACACACAACCTGTGCTTGCCAGAGGACTAGTCCCTTGACTTAGCTGCTCACAGACCCCGAGGACGTCTTCCCGTGGCAACACCAACTTAAAGAAACCGTTCTCAAGATGTTGCAGGTTTTCTCAGCATTGCAAAGGTAAATTCGTCTGGTCTCCAGGTTGGTGTTGGTTTGGAAAAGAATGTTTCCTTTTCAGCTGCAGGTGCTGCAGTGTTGAACCAGCGCTTTAGAACCAGAAGCAACGAATGCTAACAGAGTGCCAGGCACGGGGAGGGTGGCACAAAGTGCCTTTCTTCTACACAGGAGGGAGCCCTGCGAAGGAGCTTTGCCGCTGTCCTGTCACCAGAGACTACTGTAGTCTGCAGCTGAACCCAGGTCTCTGATCTCCTGCTCTGTAGTCAACCCCTGCACTCATGTGCAGAGGGAAAAGCAGGAGTGAATCTCATCTTTGCCTGGGCCTGTCCCTCACAATTCTGGTCACGAATATTGTGTTGACCCGCAAATTGAGATCTGATGTTCCTTTTTGCAGTGGCTGGAACAGTGACCAGTGTTTCCAGTGGGGAAGTCACAAGGAGATGTGTAATCATGCTCAGGGCAGAGAATGTCTTCCCTCTGGGCACCAAGTAGTGTTTATGTGATTGATGTCACCAACGCCAAGGGAAGGTCCTGTCCCGTGGCATGTGCATGCTTGGCAATGATCTTGCCTTGTATTTTGCTTAATAATTTTCATTATTTTTAATTAAAGTTGAAGAAGTGCAGACTCGAGCTGAAATTAAGGTAGGCTGTGTTGCCGGAATCTGGTAATTACTTTAATTGATCACAAGATAGTTTCCTTGATCACCAATTAGAGGAAATTGCCGATCAAGTTTCAAGACGTGAAGAAATGCCCAAACTGATTTATGTAATAGTGTTTTCATTTCTAATCAGACATAAATATCATTTCCTTCCACAGCAATTGTGTTTTTTAAAAGAAGGGTTATAGGCCTACAAACATGAAGGTGATTCGTAAACAATAGAGAGTTCTAATTCATTGCATTAGTGAGGGAGTATTTAACGGCTTAATGGAGATTGTACTGGCGAAATTACTTGAGAATACCTGGTGCTCATTTTCTTAGTGGGAGATATGTTCTTTTTTAGTATGTAATTAAAATAGCCTATAATCAAAATATGAAGGCAGCTGATTTGAAGGACGTATATCAAAGGGAGCTGTGCCGAGGACTGAAAGGTTCCTATTGTAACTGCACCCGGAGTTAAGCCTGTGTGCTTTGGTAAGTCATATGTGTTCTTAGGACCGAGGCTCTGCTCTAAGTTTGGGGTGCTGTTATGTGTTTCACAGATCGACACGGGATCCCTGTTTCGGTTTTGTGCATCTGATAGTGTTCATGGTTCTACGAGTGAACTGAAACAAAAGTCACTTTGAGAAAACTTCAAGTTTCCAAAGAGGACTTGATTTGGGGTTCACAGAGAAAAAACTTTACTTGCCGATGATTTGGAGATTTCCAAATGACAAACTTCATCGGCCCAATTTGCGGTGATTGTAATGCTCGCATTTCTCGAAATGGCAGAGTGACTTTAGGAGTCATACTTCATCATGCACTCATGGCTTGTTCGCGAAATGTCTGTGATTTGCAGTGCAGGAAAAGACTGAAACTATTATCAGCCATTATATGTTATTTGTTGACCATATGTTTGTTTGAAATGGCCGTGGCTCAACAGAACACGGCTCATAGACAAACTATGCTGTAAATTGGCACTAAAAACCCACCTCAACAGGTAGGCATATGTTAAGAAGTTAACATGAGCCAAAGTATTTTAATATGAACCATATTACATACATTGCAGGGTCTTGGCTCCCTTTTCAGTGATAACTTCATTTGCATGATTCCTTCATTCCCCCCCCCAAACTAATTTTTAAATCTAGATGAGATATATTCATTGTGCAAATTCAAAAAGTACTAAGGACGTAGTGAGTCCTTCCTGATTTTGGCTCTGGTCACCTGACTCCCAGCCAGTGCCTCCCGCCCCTCACATTGCTCCTGTATTTCTTGCAGATTGCTCTAAGATATGAGTGTTCAGATGAGCTTGGGCCTTGCCCGTCCTCTCATGCAGCTCATAGACCCTGCGTTCCTCATGTTGTAATAGATCTTGGCAGCACTCCCATGTCAGAGGGTGGTTTTCTCATCCTTCTTGACAACTGCATCAAATTCCTGTGTCTAAGACAAGGTAGGAAGGAGAGTACACAAATTGACCATTATTGTAACTATTGTGTGAGTGCTGAGAAGAGGACCTGTTCATCTAAACTCATGGACTTGTGTGCATGCATGCGTGTGCACATATGTACATTCATGCATGCATATGTGCATAGCACATGTGTGCTATGGTGCATGTGTGGAGGCCAGAGGGCGACTTTAAGGAGTCGGTTCTGGTTTTCACTGTGGGTTCCAGGCCTTGGACTTGGGCAGTCAGCTTGTGTGGCAAGCACTTTTGTGTGTAACCCATTCTGCTATTACCTGGTCCCCCTCCTTTAACGATGGGGCCTCATTACGTAGCTCTGCTTGACTTGGAACTCAAACTCATAGAGATTTGCCTGCCTCTGTTTTCCATGCATTGGGATTAAAGGTGTGCACTACCAAGCCTGACTTGTGGAGTTTATTTTTTAAAATAATTTTATTTTACTATTTATTTATTTATTTATTTTGGTGTTTGAGACAGGGTTTCTCTATGTAGCTTGGAGACCTGTCTTGGAACTAGCTCTGTAGACCAGGCTGATCTCTGTCTCCCAAGTGCTGGGATTAAAGGTGTGAGCCACCACCAACGGGCTAATCATTTTATTTTTAATTTTGTGTATATCTGTGTGTCTGTGTGTAAGTATCCTCTGAATCTGGAGTTATGACAGTTATGATTGTGAGCTGCCTGACATGGGTTCCAGAAATTGAACTCTACTGGAAGAACAGCAAGGCCCTCTCTCCAGCCCCCTGTTTTGATTTTTGAGATAAGTTACCATATGGCACAGGCTGCCTTCAGGCTTGGGAGCCTCCTTATCCAGCTTCCTCAGCGTTTGATTATAGGTGTCTGCTGCCACGCTTAGCAGAGCCTTTTATATTTATGTGTACTGGAGGTTTTTGGAGAGTTTCATGTGTGAGCATTTCATCTATGTCATCCCACCTCTCTCTATCTATCTATCTATCTATCTATCTATCTATCTATCTATCTATCTATCTATCTATCTATCTCTATCATCTATATCTATCTATCTAATCTATCTATCTATATCATCTATCTATCTATCTATCTATCTATCTATCTATCTATCTATATCATCTATCATCTATCTCTCTATCTCCCTATCATCTATCTATCTCTATCATCTATCTATCTACCTACCTACCTACCTATCTATCTATCTATCTATCTATCTATCTATCTATCTATCTATCTATCTATCTATCTCTATCATCCATCCATCCATCCATCCATCCATCCAATGTGTATGGGTGTTTTTTCTGCAGGTATGCCCAGCTCCATCTAAAAATAAACTTTTTTAAAAAATGAGGATTATTTATTGTAGACAACATCAGAACCAACCCTCAATTCCCCCTAACTCCCACAACATTTTAAAGATTTATTCATGGCCAGGTGGTGGTGGCAGCACACGCCTTTAATCTTAGCACTTTGGCAGGCAGAGGCAGGCAGATCTCTGTAAGTTCGAGGCCAGCCTGGTCTACAGAGAGAGTTCCAGGACAGCTAGGGTGGTTACACAGAGAAACCCTGTCTTGAAAAGTCAAAATTAAAAAAAAATATTCATTTTTATTTTTATGTATGTGTTTGTTGGCATGCATGTATGTGTATCATTAATATGCAGGGCCTGTGGAGGTCAAAAGAGGGTGTTGGATCCCTTGGAACTGGAGTTATGGGTGGTTGGAAGCTGCCATGTGGGTGCTTGCTCTTAACTGCTGAGCCATCTTCATAGCCTCTCCTCAACATTTTAATAAGGGGCTTATTGGAGCCTAGCAAGGTGATGATTGCCTGAGTTCAAGGCCAGCCTGGTCTACAAAGTGAGTTCCAGGACAGTCAGGACTATGCAGAGAAACCCTGTCTCAAAACAAAACAAAACAAAACAAACAAAAAACAGAAAAAGAGGGCTTATTTGTGGTACAATAATGCACCAGCTCAAACATAAATTTTTTATTTCCCTTACATTTTCTGTACTTTCTGCCTGGTTAATTTTGAGGCTATGTTTGTGTAGTACCAGTAACTCATAGTCTTCATTGCTGATGAGTTTATTTTGATTTTAATTGCTTGGATTTAGGCTGTGCACATTTATTGATTGTTTGGTTTTGTGAACCATGACAAAAGCAGTGTCTACTTACCTTAAACTGTATATGAGTAATGCTGTTTAAATATAGTATTTTGGTGTGTTTTCAAGTTTTTAGTTGTGTTTTCCTTAGTTGGGAATGTTTGTTTTCAATTTTGAGGGTGCTGCTCCTCATACAGTGTCACATGACAAATCTAGCCCCTGTCCCCTCAGCATGTTTCCCTAGATGCTACCGGAGCTCCTCGGCTGCTTTCTCTCCCTCCCTTCCCCTGTTCAATCCTACCTGATGTTGTTTCCTGGCTCCAGTCTCCTGTGTTCCACCTCTAAAGATCTCTGACACTTGTCTTTCAGCCTGCCTGTATTTCTCTTCCCTTTTCTAGCTGATGACATTTAATAGCTGATAACATTTGCTTTTGGTTCCTTAATTGCTATAGTTGTGCTAAACGGAGTCCTAGCACTTAATGAACTTACTCTCATTGCCAGCACCTTGGGCATGGTTTTCCACTTGGCTCTCAGCTCTAACTCCTCCTTCTTCAGTCGTTTCCTTAGGAGGATGAACGGCAGTTGTTCTGAGCTGTTGCATTTCTTTAACTAAATAAATTTTAATGTGTGTGCATGCGTGTGTGAGTGTGTATGTGTGTGTGTGCATGGCATGACATGAATGTAAGGTTCAGAGGAGAGCATTATGGAGTCCATAGTCCCTCCTTCCGTTTCTATGTGGCTTCTGGGGATTGGACTCCGGTTGCCAGGCTTGTATGAGAAGGACTTTCCCCATGGAACCGTCTTGCTGACCTGAATTATTGTATTTTTGAAGTGTCAGTCCACTGCTTTTATTTATTTGTTTGTTTATTTTGAGACTGGATTTCACTATGTTATCCCTAGCTATTCTGGAACTCACAGAGATCTGTCTGCCTCTCTTTCCTGAGATTGGGATTAAAGGCGTATGCCACCATATCAAGCTATTGCTTTTATTTTTTGAATAATAGTTTAGCTGGCTGTAAAATTCTTGCTGGGAGTGATGGCACAAACCTTTAATCCCAGCCCTCAGGAGGCAGAGGCAGGTGATCTCTGAGTTTGAGGTCAGCCTGGTCTACAGAACAAACTCCAGGACAGCCAGGACTACACAGAGAAGCCCTGTCTGAAACAACAACAACAACAAACAACAAAAATTTATTTTTTTTCAGTCTTTGTTTTCACTTCCATTTTCTAAAGTCTTTGCAGGTATTGTCCCTCTGATGCCAATATGTGGACATTTGAAGTCAACAGGTTTCTTTTTATCCTTATACATGGAATTTATTACTAAATGATAAATGGACTTTTTTTTTTTAATCTAAGTTTATTAACTTTGCTAAAATGTGGAGACATGGTCACATTCTTTTTTGCTGTTTTTTTGTTTGTTTGTTTGTTTTTGTTTTTAGAGACAGGGTATAGCACTGGCTGTCCTGGAACTCACTCTGTAGACCATGCTGGCCTCCAACTCACAGAGATCCGCCTGCCTCTGAGTGCTGGAATTAAAGGTGTGTCACTACTGCCTACCAGCTCACATCATTGCATTCTTATATTAGTGTGTATGTGCGAGCATGTGTGTGAGCGTGAGAGCATTTGTGTGAGCATGTGTGTGAGCGTGTGAGAATGTGTGTGAGCATGTGTGTGAGTGTGAGAGCATGTATGTGAGCATGTGAACATGTATGTGAGCATGTGAGCATGTGACATGTGTGTGAGAGCATGTGTGTGTGAGCATGTGAGCATGTGTGTGAGTGTGAGACCATGTATGTGAGTGAGTGTGTAAACGTGTGTGAGCATGTGGGCATGTATGTGAGCATGTGTGTGAGCGTGAGAACATGTGTGTGAGCGTGAGAGCATGCGTGTGTGTGAACGTGTGTGTGAGCGTGAGAGCATGTGTGTGGACGATAGAGGCTAGTGTTATAGGATGGGTTTTTCCCTCTCTGCCTCTCCCTGGATTCTGGGGATGGGAACTCCCAGGCTTGGGAGGCAAGAGCCATCTCATAGTCTCTCTTTAAAATGTTCCTTTTACAGCTTTTTTTCCTTTGCATTCTGGAGGTGAAACCCAGGCCTTCAGCAATGGCAGGTCTTCTGTCCTGAGCAGCCTGGCCCCTTGGCCCTATTTGCAGCGGTTGTTTTTGGACTGTAGTAATTAAGTTTATGGTAGTCTTATTTGTCTCATATATTGGTTTTCTAATTCCTTTAAGCTCATGTTGGTTTCTTTTTAATTTTATTTATGTTTATGGGTGTTTTTTCCTGCATGTATGTCTGTGTACCATGTGTATGTGTCCAGGGCAGTTAGAGGAGGATGTTGGATTCTCTGGTACTGGAGCTGCCATGTGGGTACTGGGACTTGAACCTGGGTCCTCTGCAAGAGTAGCAGTGTGCTTAACCACTGAGCCACCTCTCCAGTTTGTTGATTTTATGTCACTGCCCATTTCCTTAATCACACTGGGTTGCTAGTGTGTCTGTTCTGCTCCAAGCCTTTCCAGCATTGTTGGATGGGATTGTTTTAGAAGACCCTACCCTCTTAATAACTCGGGGTCATCAGGTCCCAGCGGGAGCCTTGGTAAGCAGTAGCTAGGGTTGTGAAAAGGGGTCTTTGAAAGAAAGATCGTAGCCTGCAGCTACGGCCCCCTGGTGAGTTCCTTCAGTAGTCCACAGCAGTAATCACAATGCCCCCTTGAATTTCTTCTTTTCCCTGTTATCCACTCAGTAACTCTTGTAGCAGTAGGTCTGATGACTTGGATATATATTTGTCATGCATGTTTTAAACGTGTAAGCTCTGAACTAGGCAGGTAATAGATTTGGGTCTGCTAAGTGGAAGAAGGCAAATGGGCTTTGCCCTCCGAGTCAATTGCTTACTTCTATGGAGAAATCATAAATCTGGCGTGGCTTATCAGATTTTGTGATGCTTTCTTTTCTAAGTTAAATTTATATTATTGTTTTTTATTATTATTGTGTGTATTACAGCTGTGTGTACCATGACCCCTGTGGAGGTCAAAGGACAACTTTTGTGAGTTGGTTCTTCCCTTCTACTGTGGGTTCTGAGGGTCAAGCTCAGGTGTCAGGCTTGTGTAGCAAGTGCTTTTACCGGCTGAGCCAGCTCAGGGGCCATGGAATATCTTTCTCTTCCTTCCTTCCCACTTCCTTTCTTCTTCCTTTCTCCCTCCCTCCCTTCGTTCCTTCCCTCTTCCTCGTTTTTCTTTCTTTCTTTCTTTCTTTCTTTTTTTTTTTTTTTTTTTTTTTTTGAGACAGGGTCTCACTCTATAGCCCTGTCTGGCCTGGAACTCTTTTTGCAGACCAGGCTGGCCTCAAAACACAGAAACCCACTTGTTTCTGCCTCCGGTTATATTTTCTTAAATCTGAATATTAAGGGCTGGCAGGATGACTCAGTGGGTAAAGGTGTATACCATCAAGCCTGATGGTCTGTCTGACATCTACAGGCAGTCTTAACATGCACACCTGTGCACACACAGTAAGTACATAAGTGTGAGAAAATATTAAAAAAACAAAACCAATGTGACTAGTATGTGACAGTTAAAAGAAATGGATGAAGTCGAGTCAAATACAAACGTGGTTTTTGGCTGTGCACGTTAAAACATTGACTTAGTTATGACAGAGCCTACTTACTTGATCAGTGTACCCCTCAAGCTGTGCACGTTCCCTGGAAAACCCGCATCTTCTGAAGGTTTTACTGGTGTGCTGGAAGCACGCTGGAGGTTAAGGATGTGAGGAATCCACTTGGTCTGTTTGTTCTCCTGAAATGGCAAGGAATGCTAGACAGCACATGGGACCTTTTGGGATGACATAGTCTGCAAAGATTGTGGCTATAGGGCAGTGACTGACTTTACCTGACCTGTTGTCATTAAATGAATCCCTATTCAGTATCATGCATGGTGTATCCCTTTATTTCATGTGTGTCTGAGTCCCTTTATGTGACACATGGGAGGAGGAAAGAGACATTTTTCTGAGGGACAGCAACTGAGTCTTAACCCCTAAAACTGCTCGGCCTCTGTGCACTCATCCTGAGCAGTGGTGGCGGCAGCTGTGCTACAACTGATGTCTTCTGTGCTGGCCGCTGCTTGCTAAGTGTCTTACACACCTCACAATTCCTACTAGACTGCATTAGACCATAAGAGATTTTTATTTATCTCTGTTTTATTTACAAGAAAACTGATCCCAAGCAGGAGCATTGCAAAAGGGGCGGGAAGGTTGTTAGGGTCAAACGCCAGACCGAAGGGCAATGGATGGGTCTCTGTACACTCCACGCAGCCACTGCAGTCCTGATCTCAAGACAGTAGTTACCTCCACCAGGCCCCTGTGACACTGGCCCTTTCAGCAGCCCGTCAAGGAGAGGGGAGGGGCTCATAAGGCCCTGCCCTGTTACCTCTGGCTACTGACTCTTGCTAGATTCCGGGGGATCACTGTCTGCAGCTCTATACCCACTACTGAGTGCACTAGGCTCTAGTGTTATCTCCAAACTCCTGGGCCACACACACGGCTCTAGCTAGTCTCAGTGGGTCCCAAAACAAAGGGAGTAGACACACGTGTGTGTGTGAGGGAGATTTGTGAGGGGTGAGGCGAGAGTAGACCGCGGGAGGTGGGAGGCAGGTGGGGGTGAGTGGGTTCGGTATGCATTACGCACACGTGAGAATGTCTAGAACAAATTAAATTAATTAAAAAAGAACACCAAGGGCTAGATGGACATCTGGATGGACAGCTGCCTGGACGGACAATGGTTCAGAGTGTGTGCTGCCTTTCCAGAGAACCGGAGTTCAGTTCCCCATGTGGGCAGCCCCCTGGGACTCCAGCTCCAGGATGGACATACACACTCAAAGGCACACATACACATCCTTCAAAAATCAAATCTTAAAAAAATAACAGACGGGAGAGAGTGCGCACGTGTGCTTGGGAGAGCGAGCTGAGCCTGGAAACCATTTATGGACGCACATACCTGTTCTTCTAGCACTTAACAGTAAATTTGAGGTCAGCCTGGCCTCATGACAGCCTCTCTCAAAACCCCAGGGGTGGGATGGGGAGAGAAAGGGAAAGAGAAAGAAAACGGAGCCTAGGATCACATGACATTTAAGTGGTAGTGTCAGAATTTGAATCCAGAATTCCCAGGTTCAAAAGGCCAGGAGACCCTGAACCTTATCATCATCTGTCACTGAGGGCTGTCAGGTTTCTACTTCTAATGCTGAATAAAAATCCGTCACTTCGACAGTAGAAAATTCCCACACAGCATTGCTGACTCCGTGTTTGGCTAATTAAACCAGACTTCCCTACATGACTGGTACCCTCGATGGCATCTAGGGAATCGGATTTGGAATGGAAAGGGTCAGGAGAGTACATTTGCTTTGCTCTGGATCAATTCTGTATATAGTAGATTCTTCCCTCCTCTTCCTTTTAAAATCCGTTACCTGTAATTGACAGTTCACAGGACTAGTCTGCTGTGTGCCCAGGGCAGGTAACCAGGATGGTCACGCGCTCATGATTGTGCGTGTTGACAAGTGGCCCACCTTCCTTCATCCTGTCTTCAGCCTCTTGTACACTTCGTGGTCCCCTTCCACAGTGTCCTCTGAGCCTCGGAAGGGTCGGGTAAAGTAGGATTATTATTTGCCATCGCCTTCATAAAAATGTGAAAAGAAGCAAAAATGAATGTTTTCCTCAGAACAATGGCCTCCTGCTTGGTGTTTCTGTTTTCCCTGTGGTGTGAGCCCCAGCTATCCAGGTTTTTAGATGGGGCCCTTGGCTTGTTTCCAGGCTTGGCTTCTGTGGAGGCACACTGTCACTTCAGCTTGGTGGGGCTGTAGCCAGAGGCTCCCGGCAGGTATGCAGGGCTTTTCTTTCAGGCTGCTTGGCATTGAAGGTAGGCCTTCACTGGCTGTCCCTGAAGTGTGGGCTGGGACAGCTGTGGGCCTTTCTCCACAGTCTTGCAGCTGATGGCCGAGGCAGCCCATTCACTAAAAGCAGGAGGAATGGTTAAGGAGTAAATTGGCTCTCTTGATTTGGGGCAGGTAGACCCAGGGCACCGGGTTGAAGAGAATTATTCCTGTGCAGTCGGGAGGCCTAGGACAATTAAGCAGTCCAGACAGGTCACTAGGTGACATTCATTTCCTGCTTTGTTTATTTGAGCCAGATTGTTTCCCCACCTAGCAGTCTGCTGCCCTGGTGCCCTGGCCTGCAGAGAGCAGCCCTTCCCATGTGATTTCTGAGGCTTCCCCAGCGTCCCAACGAGCCTTCATCTGGTTGGGTGGCTCTGGGGTCTCCCAGCTACAGAGTGCAGGGGCCCGTAATTCTGGACTTGGTGTTTTGCAGGCTTTTGGCTTCATGTCCAGGGTTGCCCTGCAGGCAGAAAAGATGAATCATCACCCAGAATGGTTCAACGTGTACAACAAGGTACTGGACCTCTATTTTGCGATTACTAATTTGAGAATTAAAGAAAGTTACTGTGAATGTGGTTATACTCTTACTCTTGCTCAGAAGCCCTGTGTCATTGTTGTCAGAGTTCAGGGCTTTCCTGAGAGCAGAACTATAGTCCTTTGCTCTTAGGCTTGGCTTCCAACATTTATTTCAGAAGTTTGGACTATCCTGAGTTAATCGTGGATATCAGCCACAAAGATAGAATTTTACGTAATTTTTGTGGAGAGGTATTTATTTGAAGGAGTATATTATTTAAGTCAGAGTCTCCCTGTGTAGCCTGAAACTCACAAGAGCACCAGGCTGGTGGGAGGTCCTCCTTTTTTGTGGGATTATAGGCATGTGCTGCCATGGCCAACTCAGTTACCTGAGACCTCAGAGTTTTAATTTGAAAATAATTTATTAAAAGGAATGGTAGCAAATCAGATAGCATGGCCTTATGTGTCTCACTGAAATAAACCTCAGCAACTGTCTCTTTGTAGTAAATGTTTATTAAAGATTTGATCTCCAGAGGGCAGACTAAAAACTTTTAAGGGGTGCAGCGAGAATAGCCACACCCTGAAGAGTGTCTCACCACTCGGGATAGCTATCTAGATTTCTTTGAGGGTTTTTTCTTAAGGAAAGCATTTAATTGGAGTTGGTTTACCGTTCAGAAGTTTAGATCATCGTCATCACGGTGGGAAGCTTATCAGGATGCAGGCAGACACTGTGTTGGAGAGATAGTTGAGAGTTCTACATTCAGATCGGTGGGCAGCAGGAAGAGAGAGCACCACACTGGGCCTGACTTGAGTGTCTGAGACCTCAAAGGCCACTCCCTGTAATAAACTTATTCCAACACAGTCCCATCTCATAATAGTGCCACTCCCTATGGGCCTATGGGACAGTTTTATTCAAACCACCACATTCCACTCCCTGGCCCCCATAGGTTTGTGGCCATATCATAATGCAAAGTGCTTTTAACCCAGCTTTGAAAGGCCCCACAGTCTGCCACAGCATCAATCCTGTAAAGGTCCAAAGTCTGTTCTGAGATTCATACAATCTCTTAACTGTAATCCCCCATAAAATCAAAAAGCAGATCACGAACTTCCAACATGTAATGGCACAGGACATACATTACCATTCCAAAATGGAGAATGAGCACAGTGAGGAGATGCTGGGCCAAAGCAAGAGCAAAACCTATCTGGAGATTCTAACTTCTGCATCTCCATGCCTGATGTCAAGATGTGCTCTTCAGACTCCAATTCCGTCCAGCTTTTTGAATACACTGCACTTCTTTTTCTTGGGCTGTTTCGACTCCCTATTAGTATCTTTTTAAAAAATTGTTTTTATTGAGATAGATATTTTCCTCCCCTCCCCTCCCTTTCTCCCACTCCCCTTCTGCCCTCTCCCATGATCCCCATGCTCCCAATTTACTCAGGAGATCTTGTCTTTTTCTCTTCCCATGTAGATTAGATCTATGTATGTCTCTCTTAGGGTCCTCTTTGTTGTCTAGGTCCTCTGGAATTGTGAATTGTAGGCTGGTTTTTCTTTGCTCTGTGTCTAAAAGCCACTTATCCTAAATCCTCTGAGAAAAAGAGAATTTCACTATTGTGATTTAAAAAGAAGCAGTTCCTAATTGTCCAGTTCCAGGATGAGCGTCTACTTTCTGGACACTTCTTGCTTTTTAATCTTGTTGTTGAATGACGACCCCATCTATGCTTCCTCATTTGGTCACCCGCTTTTCTACCTCACTCAGGTACTGCCTGATAGGTCAGCTTGCCCTTTCTTGGTGGCCTGAGCAGGGTTGGTATGATTAAAGTTCTGGGAGTTAAAATGGCACTTCTGTCTCTGTTCGTGCTTCCCAGGAAGCAAGATTTTCCATCTTGGCTGCTGACTTCCCTTGTCTTCTGGGAGCCTTCCCTCCTGGGTAGCTATCGCACCCAGCTTGGTGCAGCCTGTACCCCAAGCTCACTGAGTTTGGGAAATGCAGTGTTTATTCATACGGTAGTATTGTCTGAATCATCTACTCTCCAATTCTCAAATAGGAATGTTGAGAAATAGATTGACTTCTGAAACACCCAGGGTCTCTCCCGCAGGTCTCTGCTCAGATCTGAAAAGCTGTTTTCCCATCCGTAGGTCCAGATAACTCTCACCTCCCATGACTGTGGAGGCTTGAGCAAGCGCGATGTGAAGCTGGCCCAGTTCATCGACAGTGCTGCCGCTTCTCTGTGATCACCTTCCAGATGCGTGTAAAGACCGGAGCCTGGCTTGGCTGTAGTATTTTTTAAGGCCATTTATGTGAATAAGTTAAATCTTAAATGTGTTTGTTTTTACAAATTTATGTTTGCAAATAATTATGTTTTTGTATAGTTGACGCTTAAATACAGACTGATTTGAATCCGAAGCTTGAGTTATTTTTTTATTACATCTAGTCAGACATACAATAAACCAACCCGAGTTATTATTTAAAAATGAGACGTGTGTATGTCTTTGTGCGAATACGCATGTGCACATTTGTTTATGGAGGCCATAGGCACAGGATCCCCTGGAGCTGGAGTCAGGCAGTTGTAAGTTGTCTGACATGGGTGCTGGAGCTGTACTGAGGGCCTCTGGAAGAGCAGTGTTAAGTTCTTAATTGATGAGCCATCTTTCCACCCCCAATCTAGCTTGTTATATAAATAATATTTTCAAAAAAATACAACTTTTAAGTGTTTTCTAAACAAGGTCTCACTATGTAGCCAGGCTGGGGTTGGAGTTTTTATAGTCTAGACTGGCTAGAAGAAAACTGGAATTTTGTTTTTAGATTTATTTTATGTATATGATTTTTTTCTGTTTTTGTTTGTTTTGGTTTTTTGAGACAAGGTCTCTCTGTAGCCCTGACTGTCCTGGAACTCACTCTGTAGATCAGGCTGGCCTCAAACTCACAGAGTTCTGCCTGCCTCTGGAATTAAAGGCATGCGCATCATTTGCCTGGCCCTACATAGTGTTTTACTCGCAGGTATGTCTGTGCACCATGTGCATGCCTGGTACCTGTGGAGGAGGTCAGAAGAGGGCATCTGATCCCCTGGAACTGGAGTTATGGACATTGTGAGCTGTCAAATGGGTACTGGGAATTGAACCTGGATCTTCTGTAAGAAGAGCAAGTGCTCTTAACCTCTGAGCCATCTCTCTAGACCCCAAATGGCATTCTTTTGTTTGTTTTCCAAGACAGGGTTTTTCTATGTTATAGTCCTAGCTGCCCTGGAACTAGCTCTTGTAGACCAGGCTGGCCTCGAACTCACAAAGATCCACCTGTCTCTGCCTCCCGAGTGCTGGGATTAAAGGTGTGTGCCACCACCGCCCAGCACCAAATGGCTTTCTTAAAGGCCAGAGTGAAGCCCAGCGATGGTGGTGCACGCCTTTAATTCCAGTACTTGGGAGGCAGAGACAGGCGGATCTTTGTGAGTTCGAGGCCAGCCTGGTCTACAAGAGCTAGTTCCAGGACAGGCTTCAAAGCTACAGAGAAACCCTGTCTCGAAAAACCAAAATAAAGAAAAAAAAAAAAGGCCAGAGTGAGAGCAGTTTTTGTTACTCCGAAACTGCAGAGCAGGACTTTGTAATACAGTGTTGGAGAATGGTAGAAGGGATTCCTCATTCTGAAGATGTGTTCATAGAGTAATTCCCATGAAACTAGACTTGGGGGGGGGTTAGCTGCTTTACTACTTGAGCAGTTAATTTTATTACAAAAATCACAAAACTTGGATGACCTATCTTGTTATGTTTTACTTTTTGACCCCGGGGTTGAAGGAGAGGACAAGTGTCCTGTCCATGGCTCCAGTAAGATGTGGCAATTCAAGGACTCTCTGGCATCACGATGACCCACCTGCCTATTATTGGGCTTTAATGAGTTGAGGAAGAACTGAGGGCCATGTATTTCCTCAGTTCGTGTGTTGTTACCAGTGAATTGAGTGCACAGACAGTCTCTGATGAAGATCATCTTTGTAAGACCTCTCCACAGGCCTGAAGAGCAATCCTGTTAGGAACCAAACCCTCACCGTCCCACCCATGCCACTGCTGCCTGCAACATCTGGAATGTCCTGTGTGGTCATGTGGTAAGGAGCAAAGCTCCCCCAAACCAATTCCTGGCTGCTTCAGTTAGCCAGTGCCTTGGTTACTTTCTCGCTGTGAACAGATGTCCTAGAGAAAGCAGGAGGAAGAGGGCTTCTCCTCTAAGGCTTAGGTCACCCCTAGAGGATACAGACCATCAGGGAGAGGAAAGGGGGTGGCAGATGTGTGAACTGGTCACCTCGCTTCTGTAGTCAGCAGTCTATGGGATGGAGCTTAGGTGGGCCTCTACTTCCTAGTTAACCCCAACAGACATACCTAGAGGTATGTCTCCCAGTCAGCCTGACACCCAGCATACCATCTCCCCATTTTATTTTAAATTAATTTTAGATTCATATACAATGTAGCAATGAGTGGTTGCTAGTTTTTGTTTGTTTTCAAGACAGGATGTCTTGTATCTCAGACTCAACCCCCTCCTTAAAAAAATATGTTTAAGCAAAGGACACGGTCAACAAGACACAACAGCCTACAGAATGGGAAAAGATCTTCACTAACCCCACATCAGACAGAGGGCTGGTCTCCAAAATATACAAAGAAATTGGACACCAAAAGATCACATAATCCAATAAAAAAAATGGAGTAAAGACATAAACAGAGAACTCTAAACAGAGGAATCTAAAATGGCTGAAAGACACTTAAGAAAATGCTCAACATCTTTAGTCATCAGAGAAATGCAAATCAAAAGAACTCTGAGATTCCATCTTATACCTATAAGAACTGTAAGAATGGCCAAGATCAAAAACACTGATGACAACTTATGCTGGAGAGGGTGTGGGGAAAAGGGAACACTCCTGCATTGCTGGTGGGAATGCAAGCTGGTACAACCCCTTTGGATGTCAGTGTGGAGATTATTTTAGAAAATTAGGAAACAACCTTCCTCAAGAACCAATAATACCACTTTTAGGTATATATCCAAAGGATGCTCAATCGTGCCACAAGGATATGTGCTCAACTACGTTCATAGCAGCTTTGTTTGTCATAGCCAGAACCTGGAAACAACCTAAATGTCCCTCGACCGAAGACTGGATAAAGAAATTGTGGTACATTTACACAATGGAGTACTACACAGCAGAAAAAAATAACGACAGCTTGAATTTTGCAGGAAAATGGATGGAGCTAGAAAACATTATTTTGAGTGAGGTAACCCAGACACAGAAAGACAATTGTCACATGTACTCACTCATAGGTGGTTTTTAAACATAAAACAAAGAAAGCCAGCCTACAAACCATAATCCCAGAGAACTTAGACAACAATGCAGACATTAAGAGAGATTTACATAGACCTAATATACATGGGAAAGTATAAAAAGACAAGATCCAAGATCTCCTGAGTAAATTGGGAGCATAGGGACATTGGGGGAGGGTTGAAGGGGAAGGGAAGAGGCAGGGAGGGGAGCAGAGAAAAATGTAGAACTCAATAAATATCAATAAAGAAAAAAATTATTTTTAATTTGTGTGTATGTTCCTGGATGAGTGTGTTTGTCACATGCATTCAGGCACCCGAAGAGGTAGGGAGGGCATTGGATCCTCTGAAACTGGAGTTACAGTGGCTGGGAGCCCCCAACCATGGATTCTGGGACCAAACCTAGGCCTTCTGCGAGAACAGTAAGTCGTCTTCAAGCCTGAGCCATATCTTCAGTCTCCAAAGGAATGGCTTTCTCACGGCATCTTCAAACATCCTTGGCGGGAACATGGAATTTAGGGTAACTTAAGTCTGTGTTCCTGGGTGGTGGTCGTGCAAAATGGCTCCACGATAAACTACCTCTTATTTCCTTTCGAAGATGAGATCCATGTTTGTTTTTGCATTGACAAAGGTTATAGTTAAGAAGTAAAAAGAAAAGGACAAGAGGAAGAAGATGGAGAACAGAGAAGAAGCCTGTGAGACTCCCAGTTAGAGGGTATAGTAAAGAAGGCCCTGATAGCACACTGCGGGGGGTGGGGAGGAGGATGAGGATGGGGTGTTAAGGGGGAAGCGGTGGGAGGGGGAAGGTAAGCACAATCCTAAAATCTAACCCAGAAGTACACGAAGGCCATCATGGGACACATATGCTGATGGGTGAATTGCTGGCCCAGCTATACTGAGCTGGAAGATGAAGTTCTCAGATCCTCTTGGTTCTAACTCTGTGATTCTCAACCTTCCTAATGCTGTGACCCTTTAAGGCAGTTCCTCATGTCATGGTGGCTCAACCATAATGCTTTTGTTGCTACCTCATAGCTGTATTTTGCTACTATTAAGCTGTCTGACATGCAGGACAGTCTTAGGTGATCCCTGTGCAATTATCATTTGACCCTAAGTAGTTGCGACCCACAGGTTGCGAACCACTGCTCTAGATGCTTCCACATGGTGCTGTGTGGGTGAGGGGAGAGTGAAGCCATGGTCTGACCAAAGCTTTAGTGTTTCTGGGTTTGTGGTGTGTGGTGCAAGGAAGTGGTAAGTCCTCTCCTGGTACTTCCTTTGAGCCCCGCACTCCATCTTGACCTGTCTGGTCCTTCGGATCTGGTGTATGGAAGGACATCACTTCACTTGCAGTTACTAAATACTTTTTAAAGCTTTTCTTTTTTTGTTTTGTTTTGTGGTTTTGTTTTAATCTGCAGATAATTGGATGGAACTAGCTGTGGCGGTACACACCTGTAATCCCAGCACACCACACTTAGGAGGAGGGGCTATAGTCCTAGGTCATTCTCTGCTACATATGAAATTTGGGATCAGCCTGAGCTATATCAGACTGTGTCAGAAAATTAGTTTTAAAAAGTTGTGTATCTTGGGGCTGGAGAGGTGGCTCAGAGGTTAAGAGCACTGACTGTTCTTCCAGAGGTCCTGAGTTCAATTCCCAGCAACCACCTAGTGGCTCACAACCATCTGTAATGAGATCTGGTGCCCTCTACTGGCCTATAGGCAGAATACTATATACATAATAAAATTTTTAAATTTTTTTTCTTTATTGATATTTATTGAGCTCTACATTTTTCTCTGCTCCCCTCCCTGCCTCTCCCCTCTCCCTTCAACGCTCCCCCAATGTCCCTATGCTCCCAATTTACTCAGGAGAACTTGCCTTTTTATACTTTCCCATGTATATTAGATATATGTAAGTCTCTCTTAGTGTCCATATTGTTGTCTAAGTTCTCTGGGATTATGGTTTGTAGGCTGGCTTTCTTTGTTTTATGTTTAAAAGCCACCTATGAGTGAGTACATGTGACAATTGTCTTTCTGTGTCTGGGTTACCTCACTCAAAATAATGTTTTCTAGCTCCATCC
>JAQHUG010000005.1:4915544-4974738 GCA_028555095.1 Dicrostonyx torquatus
CCATCAACTGAGACAGTGTGCCTGATCTATTGGGAGCTCATCAAATCCAGCTGGACCAGGACTGAATGAGCATATGACCAAACTGGAGTCTCTGAATGTGGCTGCCAATGGGGACTGACTGAGAAACCAATGATAATGGCACAGGGACCTATCTCTTTTGCATGTAGTGGCTTTTTGGGAACCTAGTCTATATGGTTACACACCTTCTTAGGCCAGGATGGAGGGGGGGGTGGCCCTTGGGCTTCCCACAAGGCAGGGTACCCTGCCCCCTCTTAAAGAAGCAGGGGGAGGGAGGAGGGATACTGGGGGAGCGGGAGGGCCTGGGACAAGGGGAGTAAATGTAAATTTCTCTTTTAACAATAAAAAAATTAAAAAATCTTTTAAAGAATTGTTTCTTGGGGGCTGGAGAGATGGCTCAGCGGCTAAGAGCACTGGCTGTTCTTCCAAAGGACCCGGGTTCAGTTCCCAGCACCCACATGACAGCTAACAACTGTCTGTAACTCCAGTTTCTGGGGATCTGATGCCTTCACACCAATCCACATAAAATAAAGTTAAATAAAATCTATATTAAAAAACTTTAAAAAATTGTATCTTTATGAGACACGATGTGATGTTCTAGTGCATGTATATGTTCTATATTGACCAGCTTGGGGTACTTCCCTCTGCCTCTAGCAGTTATCATTTGGGATCAGATTTGAAGTCCTCTCCTAATTTTATTATGTGACATAATATTGTTGAGTATAATCACCAGGACTTGATTCTTCTCTTGGGCAGGTATAGATGCAATTATTTCTCAATTCAGTGTTTTAATTGCTTATTTGAGTATTTTCCTACCAGAAATGGACCTGGACATATGTTTTAGAATACTAAAAACTAGCTGGGGTAGAGTGGTTGCCCAACACACAAGGTCGTGGGTTCCACCCCTAACACTGCAAATAGCAGAGAAGAAAGAGTATTAGGGATAGGTGAGATAGTGAGGTGGCTATTCCATTTCTTTATAGCTCAAGAACTTGTGTTTTCAGGAAGTTGACTAACTAGGTGATAAATATTTAACATTACCCAGCCATCCAGATCTCCATGTATTGCCTTGTGAGAATCAAGCCGAAGCAAAGAAGAAGGGGGAAGATAGTAATTTTGAAGGTTAAACAGAATTAAATCCCTACAGCTCTTGTACTTAAAAACATCTCTAGGTCTTGCGCTCATTCCTCACACTCAGAAGTTTCCACATTGTTCAGGACTGTTCTCTGAGGCAAGCAACCAGTATCATTGGGAATTCAACCATGCTGGCTTGCAGGATCATCCCAGCTGTGCTTGGTGACTGTTGCCATCCCCCACGGAAGGAAGGATGGGAAGGCTCGCAGGACCCTGAGTATCCAGCCATTCTAGGGTTGCATGCAATTCTGTGCTGATTGCTTGTGGTCTGAGGGCAAGGCTAGAGTATAAAGGCTGGTGAGGGTTGGGGGAGGGTGCCTTCCTTTATGCATCTATGGGAAAGCAATGATTCCTGTGTGGCCTTTGGGAGGGAACTCCTACCTCCTATATGTAACCCCTTACCTGTGCTCTGTAAGTAAGCCCAATAAACTCATTGATTTCCTGGGTGTGTGTGAACTTTGATGCAGTCGTCTCTGAATTTGTTCTTGGGATTTTAGTCCAATTGTTTACATTTTCCTCAGGAAAGGAGTCTTGGTAACTGCTGTGGAACAATGGTCTTGTACCCTGTAAAAGTTTGTCAGTTGACTGGTTTATTAAAATGCTAATTGGCCAGTAGCCAGGCAGGAGGTATAGGCAGGATGACCAGAATAGGAGAATTCTGGGAATAGGAAAGTTTCAGTCTGCAGTCGTTACCCAGACACAGAGGAAGCAAGATGAGAATGCCTTGCTGATAAAAGGTACCAAGCCACGTGACTGACACAGAGAATAATTATGGGTTAATGTAGGATGTAAGAGTTAATAAGAAGCCTAGGCTAATAGGCCAACCAGTTTATGATTAATATAGACCTCTGTGTGTTTTTTTTGGGGACTAAACAGCTATGGAAGCTGGTGGGACAGAAACCTCTGTCAACAGGTCACTACATCTAAAACCTCCAAATAGCAAGACTTGGAGATGCCTTCTCTGCTCTCCCTGGGCTTTTATGTCCACTGCCTTACCTACTGCAATCTTCCTTTCCTTCTAGGTGTTCCTGGTGTTGGCTCTGGGTGTGTTTTGTCCCTTAGAAACTCAGAAAATTTAAATTTTCCTCCTACATGACCCTCAACTTGTCTTAGCATCTTATAAAAGATCTTTGCCTGCTAGAGTGGGCATGTCATGAGGGGAAGTCTTCACGTCTCCAATGTTGTCCTGTTTCTAGGCACTCATCCTCTTTGAGGCATTCCCTACCTCAAGAAGAGGGACTTGTAAGTGGTTGAACCCACAGGCCTCCTTCTCAGGCTAATAACGGCTGGAATGCCTAGGCGTGACCTCATAGAGCAGAGAATCCTTTCCAGGGTCCCTCTTGCTGCTTCTTAGAATCCAGGTGCTGAGGAAATTGTTAGGCAGAGGATTTTTGGTTATATGATAAAAGCAAGGGAAAAAAATAGAAAATTTGAGAAATGTCCCAATACTTTCACCACAACCCTATAAGAGTTGTGTCTAGCTCACTGTTTGGGACCGCATCAGAAGCATTGTATGCAAGATTCAAGAAGATTAAGTAAGTATCCTTTACCTCCATGGTTAGAAAATGTGGGAAGGGCAGTGTGGAGACAGGCACCTGAACTCTCCTAGCCTCTTCTATAGGAACTTGTCTGCATCCCAAAGGAGAAAAGCTTGTCTCAGACATGCTGGGTTCTCTGGAGGGTGAGGCTGGTACATTTGTTATTCACCTGGAGTCTGAATTAAACTCTGCTGTTTATTAATTTGAAGGCTTTACCCCTTCTTCTACAAGACCTATTTCAGATCAAATTATATATTTTGTTATAGATTATAAGGTATATAGTCTGTAGCAGGCTTTCTTGGTTATGAATTATTATTAGTTATGAATGCTCAGCCGTAGCTTAGTATTGTCCCATCAGCTGTTTTAATTTAACCTGTTTCTCTTCATCTACATTTTGCATTGTGGCTTTTTACCTTTCTTTCATTCTGTATGTCCTACTCTGTGGCTGGCTGACTGGTGGCTACTCCCAGGTCTCTCTTTCTCCCTTGTTCTCTCCTTCCTTATCCTCTGGAGCCTAGATTCCTCCTACTACTTATTCTCTCTGCCTACCAGCCCCACCTATCTCTCTACTGTTGGCCGTTCAGCTTTATATTAGATCAATCAGATGCCTTAGACAGCAAAGCAATACATCTTTACATAGTTGAACAAATACAGCATAAACAAATGCAACACATCTTTACATTGTTAAAGTAATATTCCACAATATTTCCCCCTTTTGTCTAAATAAAAAGGAGGTTTTAAATGTAAAACTATATACAATAATGTTGGGACCCTTGAGGACAGGCCTTCGCACCCCCACTTGATCTGTTTTGCACTCTTGTGGTTGGTTGAAAACAGGAACAAAAACAGGAACAATCTGTTGTTTTCAGCAATGTTTCTAAGGATATTTACCCCTAAGCCAAGTGAGTTACGGTGATGAGCTTCCTGCTTTTGCTGGATCAGCCTCCCCTGCTGATGGCTATATATACTGTGTGAGAAAGTGGAATAAAGGCTTGTGTAGAACCTGAAGTTGTGCTGTGTGTTAATCCTGACGTCCCTTGCTCAGAAGACCTACAGTTGCCGTGCTGACACAGCACAGTAAGAACAATTATCAAGTGAGAATTACATTTATAATATCCAATCCATTTGTGTTTGGCAAATTCAGAGAAAGTACTCCTTTATTTACCCTATCTTGATGAGTCCAAAGTTTTGTACCTAATTTACCTTCTATCATAACTAAGGAGTACTGTAACTATCGAATCTTCAACTCCATCAAAGACCCCAGAAGCATATAATATTACCTGAGTAAACAGGAAGTACAGTGCAAGCCACTTCTAAAACTATAGAAATGGCAAAGACATCTGACTGCCTGGACAGTCACCCGAGGTTCCTCTGAAACATCGGGACATCTATCTTTGACCTACAGGCCTATTTTTTTTTTAAGGATTGGATAGTACATTTTATTAGTATGAATAGTTATTAGTTAATAGTTATCTTTTAAAAATTTATTTATTTTTGTTAAAAGCAAAATTTACATTTACTCCCCTTGTTCCCGGCCCTCCCGCTCCCCCACTACCCCACCGCCCTCCCCCTGCTTCCTTAAGATGGTGCAGGTTACCCTGTCCTATGGGGAGCCCAAGGCCCTCCCCCCTCCATCTCAGTCTAAGAAGATGTGCATTCATATAGAATAGGTTCCCAAATGTTTGGCAAACTTTTCTATGAAGCAGGAATTTTGAAGGACTGCCATACCTTGTTTTGATGAAGTTTAGCAGTCTTTTCCTTTGTTCCCTGCTTGTCCAGTTTGAATGGTATACAGTTAGCTACTTTGCCACATTAAATGCAAACTCCATATGGAGGTTCCTCTGTGCCCACCATGCTTTTATAAAGTACACTGCCAGAAGCAGATGTGTCTCACAGACATGAAAAGCCCTATATTATTAAACCTTTGAAATGCCACATTCTATAGGTCTTTGAAGTGTTTGATGACCACCTATCTATCTAAAATGTGTCTGTTTAATCCTTGAAAACATGCCTAACAAGTTTGATTATTATAGATGACTAACTGCTAGCCTGCATTTCTTAATTATACATTACATTTTAAAATGAGCTACATAAGCACAATACCTTAAACAAGAGTAGAAACATATGTACAGTATAACAAAAATAACTTTAAATTTGTATCATTATACACAAATCCATACCAACGTAAAATGTTTGAAGTTAATAGTTGTCTTTTTATCCCATATTCCTATATCCCCCCTAAACAATGACAAGCATCCATAACCTACCAAATGACCAAAAACCACCTATTGGAAATGAGGGTGTTGTAGTCTCTAGATTTCTTCCTGTTGTTTAGGGCAATGCCATCTTTAGAGGATCCTGAGAAAATTGAGATAATGGTCAAGTTCTGGGAAAACTAGTTGTAGCATTTGTCATCCAGTCTCAGATAGTTCCCATACAGAGGGTTTGGTATATATGTCACCTGTCTTGACGTTTATTTCTCTGTGTCTATAGCCAAGATTTTCAGGAGATCTCCCCCAATCAAACCTGATCTCTGTTAATCTTGAAGGAATCCACAGCCTTTTGTTTCCTATGGAAACAAAAGCAAAACCTCTTCCTCAACATCATACATTTTCTGAATTCCATTTTCAAGTTAAGACATCCCAAAGTATGTAGGCTGGTTTAATTTGGCAGTCCCTTTTACAGTCCCATGTCTTTTAGCAGCTGTCATTTGCTCATCAGCATTTGAAAGTCAATACAACACCATACAGGATCCAGACTCCTTCTGTGTTTCCCATCTTCATATGGCTTTTTCCCTCTATATTACTTTACTCTCTCTTTAAAGACTTTATTATTTTTACACTGGGTGGTGGTGGCACACACCTTTAATCCCAGCACTTGGGAGGCAGAGGCAGGCGGATCTCTGTGAGTTTGAGACCAACCTGGTCTACAAGAGCTAGTTCCAGGACAGGCTCCAAAGCCACAGAGAAACTCTGTCTCAAAAAAATAAAAAAATAAAAAAATAAAGACTTTATTATTTTTAAACTATTTTTCCTATGACTTTCTATACCCATTTTTTTCTTAAGCCTATGCACATTTTTTACACACTGTAACCTGTTTAGAGGTTTTTTCCCTCCATCTGAGCCTGTCTTTATTGCATGTCTAGCTTTTTCTGACCTCATGAGCCAAACCTTAAATTGCTAAGCGACTTTGCACTGGCAGCTGTCTCTGCTCTGCTCAGGTTCCAGTTCCGTGTCTAATGGGAAGCTATATTCAACCACCCCCAGCTTTAAGAAGCTCATGCCTGTACTGTGGCAGGTAGTTTTTACTTAGGTTTTTGTTTTCACTTGACATGTTGGCTACTCAAGTTGTTCACTTTATGGCAGAGCCTCTTAAAGGAGCCATATTCATTTTTGTTTTGTTTTTCCAGCTTTCTCAGGCCCTATGTGGAAAATTGGGCCCCACAATAGAATGCCAAATGTAGCAGTCTTTCTTTTAGGCCACCAACCAGCTCCCAAATCATGGCATGGAGACTTGTTATTAGTTACAAATGCTTGTCCCACCAGCTCTTATAACTTAAATTAACCTGTTTTTCTTCATCTACCTTTTTACCTCAGGGATTTTTACCTTTCTTTCCCTATGTAGGTCTTACTCAGTGTCTGGCTAGCTGGGGCTGCCTGGCTGGCTGGCCCTGGGCATCTCCCTCTTTTTCTCCTCTTTTCTTCTCTCTCTTTCTCCTACTTATTCTCTCTGCCCACAAGCCCTGCCCATACCTCTACTGCCTAGCTATTGGCCGTTCAGCTTTTTGTGAGACCATTCAGATGCCTTAGGCAGGCAAGGGTAAAACAGCAACACATTTTTATATAATTAAACAAGTACAACATGAACAAATATAACACATATTTACATCATTAAAGTAACATTCCACAATAATAGACTGTGTTCTTGTTGTTTTTTTTCTCTGTGTGTTTTACCTGAGTGCCAGCATGTGTGTATGTGTACCACCTGCATCACCTGCATGTGTGGTGCCCACAGAGGCCGGGGGGCTTCAGCTCCTTGGTGTTCTGTGTCTTAAGGTGAAGGCCTCACCATGTTGTCGGTCAAGCTATCTTCCTGCCTCAGCCTCCTGAGTAGGTTTGGGGCCTCAGGTGCAGGCAGTTGAATTCTCTCTCTCTCTCTCTCTCTCTCTCTCTCTCTCTCTCTGTGTGTGTGTGTGTGTGTGTGTGAATGTATTCATTCGTTACAGATAGTAAAACACACTACTCTTTAAAAAAACTTTTAAAGCACAGATAAGTGTGACTAAATAGGAAAAAGAATGCCTGTGGCCTCGCTGCTCCCGCAGGCACTGCTGGGATGTGGCTGTGTGGCTGCCATTGCTCGTGATGCACCTCCCCCTTACTTGCACATGGATGAAATCTGTTTGAGATGAGTATGTTTTCATCTGGTTTTTGTGCTCTGTTCTCCACCAGATCATCAATCATTTTCTAAGCCATGAGAAAATGCGTAGATATACTTTAGGAAATATGTCAGTATTTTATGGTATGATATTCCATAGTTTACTTAACCAGTCTTTTAAAATTAAAAAAAATATATACACACAATATATATATGGCATGTGTGTGCCCTGACACCTTTGTGGAGGTTAGAGGACAACTTTTGGGATCTACCATGTGGGCCCTGGGGGTTGAGCTCAAGTTGTTGGGTGTGGCAATAAATGCATTTATCCCCTGAACCATCTCACCAGCTGGTAACCAGTCCTTTCTGTTAGATTTTAAAATCGTTTTCAAGTTCTCATCACTATAAATACCCTGGGATAAATGTGTTGAACTAAGTCAGCGTGTACATTTCAGGTTGTGTTCTTTTGGGCTAGAGTTTGGGGGAGAGGACAGGAACAGTTCTGGTTTTTGTTTTGTTTTTTTTTTTTTATCAAATTAAGCTGATCAGTGTAGGTTTCCCTGTTCCTTAAACGTGTCCAATCACACTCCACCCTTGCCGGCATTTACTGTTACATAGAAGTTTGGACTGAATTTCTGGGGAAAAGCATGAACGTGTTACTTTGTATCCCCAATTCCATTTGTACTGTCATGATTGGATGTGTGTCCCATTTCTGTGAGGATGTTTGACTTTTCATCATAGATTGTGTGTGCACGGGCATGCGCGCGGGTGTGTGTGCTTACCCATTACCAGTTTTTCCTCTGAGGTATGTTCCTGCTTCCTTGGTACTTACTGATAGTAGTCACCTGGGGATGATTTGTTAAGTAAGTGGAGATAGTGTTTCCTGGGTCTGAGAAGTGGTGACCACTCTTTCTCAGGAGTCTGGGTAGAGGGTGGGGACAGGCTGTTCTGACCACTACCCATGTCGCAGGGCCTCTGAACATTTCTTTTCACGGTGTATGGAAAACAACCCCTAAAGAGGGATGCAGTTGAGCAGGAATCAGGCTGTCTGTAGTAACCACACCTCTGGCTCGCCCCTCTGACAGGAGGAAGGATGTGGAATGTCAGAAGTTCTTCCGGAAGGTCCTGAAGAGCTCTTTCTTCCAGGTGCTCATGATCAGCGCTATCACCACCAATGCCGCCTTCATGGTCTTGAAGACCGACTACGACATACATTACAGGATGTTCCAACTCTTTGAGGTGAGCACGTCGATGCTTTTAGTCTACGTTGTCTGTTTCATTTCTAAAAATGTTAACATATTTCATGGGCATTTTGCTACTAGAACTTTTCTATAGAAACAGTTTAAAAGACCTTTGACCTCTGCAGTAGCATTAGATAGTGGCAGAAGCAGCAGTGGCGATGTGACTACACAACCTCTCTGAATTCTCTCTTTTTTATAAGCAGAGGAACTAGATTTCATCTCCAAGACTCATGGGCAGCTTTTCTAACAACACTAGTGTCAGTCCATATGAGGAGGAAGCAGAGGGGTACTAGGGGGCAACTGTGCTGGGCTGAGGTGAGGGTAGTTATCCAAAGCAAGAATTGTGCTGCCCACGCCAGTAGTGAGCACAGAAAGTTCTCTAGAACAACCCAGAACCAAGGAGTTTGCAGAACTGACCAGGAAGGGCTCTCTCCAAAGGACCGTGCACTTAGGAGAATGGGCGTAAGATCTAGCAGGCTGGAGACAGATAAAAAAAAAATAGAGTTCAGATAAAATAGAAAGAAATAGAATTCAAACACTCTCTAAAATGAAGCGGCTGTACTTTAGGACAAAAGTTGAATGGAGTTAGAAGCATAGTTCTTCAAGGTTAGGAAATGAATTTAGGATGAAAAGCACAATCGGAAAGGATGAAGGTAAAATATCACATCTTATCATAAGAAACAGAACAAGGAATCAGATCATAAAGGGGTGAAACTCCACTGTAAAGATAAGTCTACAAAATCAGATAAACAGGACAGCATCCAGCCCTGAGCAAAGCAATACTCAGGAAGACTTTGCAGCCCTAGGAAGCAACGGAAACAAAGTTTCAAAACTTAGGAAACAACTAGAAATCAAGTAAAACCATTTCAAGAACAAAGGCTAAAGTAGAGCAAACAGCTAAATACAGCAGATGGTAGCCTGAGTTAAATTGAGGAATTAAAAATCTCATTAAAAATGGGAGTGATAAATACTCAGAAAGTGCTAAGTACTGATGTTGAAGGGCAGTGCCTGCGTAAGGACGGTGGGAACTCTTGGGTTTCAAATGTCCAGGGATCAAAATGCTAAAATCTAACCCCCCCAAAAATAAGCTCAAAATCTGTATGTTGAAAGGGTGTACATTGCACACCCAAGAATATGAACTCAACCCAGCAAACACTAGGGCGCTGGAGAGAAACGATTGAGCTTCAAAGTATGGGGAGTCCAGCTAATGAAGAAGCCAATCGCCATCACATCTCTCCATGGCTGTGCTCTCTGCCCACAGAGAGTGGGGTGACATGCTCAACTTCCTCAGGAAAGCAAATGTGAACCAAGAGCGTCAGGTGAACGGAGGGGTCTCAGGCTTTCTAAAAAGGCACCAGACTCACTGACGTTCAGAAACATGGTGTGTGCTTCCCTGCCCCTCCTTAAGAAAAAGTCACAGCCAGCCCGAATGCCTGAGAAGAATCACTTCGTTGCTTTTGATGAACTTGGCAGGTATAGTTGTTTGAAGAAGTAATGCTGTTATTTCACAGGAAAAACACAGCCTATAGTGAATATGTTCTTCGATCCGGATGAGAGTTATTACAAAAAGTTTTAAAACTTTGTTTTTGTTTTTTTTTTTTTTTTTTTTTTAGACAGGGTTTCTCTGTAGCGTGGTTGTTCAGGAACTCACTCTGTAGACCAGGCTGGCCTCTAACTCACAGAGATTCTCCTGCCTCTGCCTTCTGAGTGTTGGGATTAAAGGTGTGCACCATCACTGCCTGGCAAAATTGTGTTTTTTATTTTAAAAATGTCTTTATTTGGTTGGAGAGATGGCTCAGAGGTTAAGAGCATTGCATGCTCTTCCAAAGGTCCTGAGTTCAATTCCCAGCAACCACATGGTGGCTCACAACCATCTGTAATGAGGTCTGGTGCCCTCTTCTGGCTGGCAGGCATACATGAAGACAAAATGTTGTGTACATAATAACTAAATAAATAAATATTTTTAAAAATAGTCTTTATTTTATTTTTTGAGAAGTTCATACGTAAATACAATAAAATATAATCATATCTATCTTCCTTTCCCCTTCCACTTTTCTCCATATCCTTCCCATGATGCCTCTAGCAAAATGTCATATCTATCAAATTTTTTGATGACCCACTAGGTCCAGTTAGTGTGTAATTAATTACCCAATAAGTGCCTGCAGCACGGGCTTGCCCTCCGAGAGCTGGCCAGAGGGAGAGCATTTCCTGGTTGGTTTGAGACAACTTCTTTATGTCCTGTGCCTTCTCTGTGGTTCTCTCTCTTCTGAATGCATGTGCTGTCTTCAGCAACAGGGTCTTACCATGTGGACCCATGTTTAACCATTGCCTTAGTCGTGATGCTCACACTAAGCAGTGTTATTCTGAGACACTGTGGAATATGTGATACAGCACATGGGCTATTGTGGACTTTTTCCTTCTTTTTTTTTTTTTTTCAGGGTGAAGGGTGTGCTCACACATGGTAGGCAAGCACTCCACCACCAGCTTACATCTTCCACCCAGGACGGCTTACATTTTGTTTGTTTTTTCCCATCTTCTGCATTGTCTGTTTGTGGTATTTAACTGTCTGTTTATAGCAAGCTTTTGTGTGTAGCACAGACAGACCCGAACTTGGGTTCTTTTTGCTTCAGCATCCTGAATGCTGGGACCATCCCATGCTACTGAAAATGAGGATGCTGGTGGAGAAGGGAGATAGAGATGCGTAGACGCCATTGAATTCAAAGTCCGTGGTTCTGTGCTTGCTTTGGAAATGTCAGCATTAACAGCAGTGGTGTTTTATTTTCTCCACGAATGGCTGGAACACAGACTGACACAATGGTTACACATTCTTGGTACCTATGATGAGATGCTGGAACCGGAGCTTAGAGAAACAGCTGATCCTGGATCTTGTCATCTTCCCTGTAAGAAAGCTGTCAGAATTTATTTGCAAAAGGATGCAGGAGATAATTTGGGGACACTTCTGCTGGCTGTAGATGAGACAATGTGAGGCATAAGGATAATAAGTACTATGGTTAGAAAATCCTCAAAGATTGAAGCGAGGCCAAGGAGGCAAGGAACTAAGTCTTCCTCTTGAAAAGAAAATTATGGAGAGTCAAGCTTTACTGGTATTTCTGACATGAATCCTAACCTTAAGGGGTCATCTACTGTGAGGCCACTCCTACTGCAGTTCCTGATTGTTCGTTTGGAGACAAGTCTATGCTCTGCAGCCCAGGTTGGCTCCAAACTCATGACCCTTCTGCCACAGCCTCCCAAGTGTTGGGATTTCTGGTGTGCCACCATGCATGCTATTTCTATAAAGTGTTCCAGCTGATAAATTAGAAAGAAATTAGACAGCATGTCACCCACTTCAGCTCTGGAGAAGCAATGGGTCTGGGCATTGAGTATCAACAAGAAACCAGCAGAATCATGTGCCTGCGATGAAAGGGAGCGCCTGCAGCCTTGCTTAGGGTAAACCTGGACGTATTCAAGGAACCAGCTGCCTACTGCCAAGAAACAGGGAGGAGAGGAAGGGCATCTACAAAATGCAGACTGGAATACTGGAATGTTCTTCAGTCATGCTGTGTGGATTAAAAAAAATTGTTTCTCTGTGTGTGTGTGTGTGTGTGTGTGTCTGTGTGTGTGTGTGTGTGTGTGCTGATACCTATGGAATCCAAAAGATAGTGTTAGATCCTCTGCCTCTGGAGTGATAGGCAGTCTTGAGCCACCTGGCGTGGATGCTGGGGAATTAACTTGGGTCCTCTGCAAGTGTTCTAACCATTGATCCATCTCACAGCACTTGGAGTCCTTACCAGATAATATTCAAGGAATTAAAAAAATGGGGGATTAAAAAAATTTTATGGTAAATACTAAATTATTCTGGGAATACAGATATAGGTTTCTATTATAAAGAGTCAAGTTTTAATAAGTAATAGGATGCCAGGCAGTGGTAACAAACACCCTTAATCCACTCGGGAGGCAAAGGCAGGTGGATCTTTGTGAGTTCGAGGCCAGCCTGGTCTACAAAGTGAGTTCCTGGACAGCAAGGACTAAACAGAGAAACCCTGTCTTGAAAAACAAACAACAACAACAAAACCAGGAAAATTAAAATAATTTCCTGTATTTTTTTCTGATCACCATGGAAAATAAAACTACAAAGCCACAGCAAGAGAAACTCATGGAGTCAATGAGTTCACTATTGAACAACGAATGGGGCCTTGAAGAAATCAAGGAGATAAGAGCATTCCTAGAGTGAATGAAAACACAGCACAGCAGACCTAGGGAATACGTGGAGGGAGGTCATAGCTCTAAGTGTCTGTCCTACAAAATTGGACAGGCTAGTGAGATGTCTTCCGAGGTAAAGGTGCTTGTCCCATGAGCCTGGAAACCGGAGTTCAATCCCTGGAATCCAGAGAATGGTGGAATGAAAGAACCAGCTCCAGAAAGATCTCCCTTGACTCCCCTAGCTGCCCTGTCTGTGAAACACACACACACACACACACGCACGCACGCACGCACACACGCACGCACACACACACACACACGTGCGCGCGTGCACACACACACACACACACACAAATCCTTTTACAATGACAAGAGATATTAGGTTCCAAACTGACACAACTCAGGGTGCTGGAAAAACAACAAACCAAACCTAAAATTAGCAAATGGAGGAAATAATTACGATCAGGATGGAAATTAGTGATATAAAAGTGATTAACACAAGAGAAAGTATCAAAGAGTTGCTTCTTTGAAAAGATAAACAAGTTTGGGAAACCTGTAGTGTCAGACCAGAGAAAGAGGGCCCCAAATAATAAAATAGAGAGGAAAAGGGAGCCAGCACAATGCAGAAAGTACTTAGATATATCTTAAAAACTCATAGTCCACTAAATTGGAAAATTGAAAAGAAATGAATAAATTTCTAGATATTTCTTTTTTTGACAGTGAAAATTATCTTTCATTGAACTTCACACACCAGTAAGCACAGATAACCAAAACTCTGTGATAAATATTAGAAACTAAAGGTTGCACATGTATATTTACCACTCAAAGGAATTAGTACAAGTATTTTCATTTCTAATTTTTAGGCTAAAATGCAGATCTGTTAGTGGTGCCATCACAAGCCATCTTTAAACAGGCATACCTGCAGACCTTCTAGCTAGATTTGTCAATTCTTTAAGAAATTGAGAAAGAAAAACATACCTTTTCTTTATTTAGATTAAAAATAGATATTTTTCACATGAAGGAAAAAACATGCAAGTAGTTAAGAGGCAGTTTTTAAAATGTTAAAGATATTTTAAAAGTTAAAATAGAATTGCATAACTTCCCTTAGATAAATCCTTTTAGTAGATCTACAACAAACAATGAGATTGAAACAGTAATAAAAATTTCCTAACTGAAAACGTCCAGGTTCAAAGGATTCACTGATAAATCCTATCAGTCATTTGTAGAAGAGTCAGTTTGTCAAATCTCCACACAAGGGAAGCAGAGATCATTAGTGACTTTTTAGGAAGCCACGGTCACCCAGATACACATACAAGAGAGAGACAAAGAACAGCCTCCCCAATGAACATAGATGTAAAACAGTTCTCTCTGAGATCTGCAACACAAACCTAAGAACACAGCAAGATCACTCATGGTGCTAAAGTTACACACGTAGGTAATGAAGGGATGGTTCAGCAGGTACAGATGGACTCAAGGACAGAAATCATGTGATCTCAAGAGAAGCAGAAAAATCTTCCAATAAAATCCCAAATCCCTTTATGATAAGAGGCCCAAAAAGAGAGGCATAGAAGGAACTCGTGTTGACATATCAAAGGCTCCATGTGAAAATCCTACAGCCAACAGTGGGAACTTGGGAAAATGGAAAGAATTCCCACTAAAAGCACAGTGTCTGCTTTTACCCAATTGCTGTGTTGTTGGCCGTCTTAGCTGGAGCAGTAAGATGAGAGAAGTAGATAGATCCGACAGGGATGAGAGAAGCAGATAGATCCTACAGGGAAGGAAGAGTCGGGGTCTCTGATTGCAGATGATGATACCATACATGAGAGATCCCAAAACTACCAGAAACTTGGAGAGCATCTGAAACACTCTCAGCAAAATGGCAGCATACAAAACTAGCGTATGAAAATCAGAAGCCTTCCTGTCAACCAAGAACAAAGACACTGAGTAAGAAATCAGGGGAACAACCCTATTCACAGTTACATCAAAACCAAACCAAGCTGTTCCACTACCACCAAAACAGTGTAGGTCGGTGGATAAAGTCTACCTGCTGAGCTAGATGACCCAAGTGCAGTCTTCCATGGCAGAAGAGAGAACAGACTCCCACAAGCTGTCCTTGGACAACCACATGCTCACTGTGCCCCCCCCCACTCACTCACTCCTCAAACCAGGTACAGTTGTGTACATATGTAATTCCAATATTCGTACTCCAAGATGGGAGGTGGAGACAGGAGATTTCGGCTAGAGCTCCTGGGCTAGCCTGGGGTTCACAGTGCCGCAGAAACAGGGGGAACTTTGCCTCAATAAGGTAGGATGAAAGAACCATATTCTTGAGAGTTGTCCTCTGACCTCCACAAGTATACCATGGCAAGCGTGTGCTAGCACACACACCTACACACACACCCACACACCCACAATCCAGAACACACCATACAGACACTCCCTAATAACAATAAGCTAATGAGGGGCTGGCACTGTACCTCAGGAGTAGAAGTCACCCCTAGAGTGTACAACATCTAGAAAGGAAAAGAAGAGGAGGAAGGGGAGAGGAGGGGACAGGAGATGGAGAAGAAAGTAATGAGCCTCAGCGTTGGAGGAAGAGCAACAGGATAAAGGAAACCAAGCAGGAGAAGAAAACAGTAAAACTAAAAGCAGAAATTAATGAAATAGAAAACAGATTCAAATGTAGGCACCAAGAAAGCAACCACAAAGCCCAGAGCGGGACTCTTGAAGTAGTTAAAGTGACTTCATGCGACAATAAAAACAAAGAAGAAGGGAATGCATAGACATGGTAGATACTTTAAAAGTCTGATGACAGCAGGATGGCTCAGTGGGTATAGACGCCTGCTGCCAAGCCTGACAACCTGAGTTTGATCCCCAGAACCCACATGGTGGGAGGAGAGAACTGACTTTTGCAAGTTGTCCTCTGACCGCCACACACAACACTGTGGCACCTGTCAGTGTCCTTGTGCGCACATCTGCACAGGCTATATAAATAAGATGGAAGAAAAGAAATTGTAAAGCCTAACTTTAAAAAGAAAATCTGATAATTTAAATGCCAGTGCATTTGAAAACCCAGCGGGAACAATGTTCTAGAAAAGAATTTGCAAATCTGACTTTCTGTAAGAAAGTAAAAACCCTTGAACTTTGAACATCCATCATATAACCTTACCAACTAGAAAGTGTTACATTGAAATTCTATGCCCCACCCCCAAAACCCAGGCTAATCTGGACTGAAGATTTTGTACACACTCGGTAGGATTGTCCAATTCTAGCCATATAAAACCCCTCTGCTTCCTACATACCTGGGCATCCCAGGCCTACCCACAGACCGAGCATCTCACAGAGCTAGTTCAGCTTTCAAGCCCAATGGTAGACAAGAGCAGTGTAAAGGAGGGACATTGCACGCAGGGTCATTAGCTCCATTATAAACCCTCAGAGTGCCAGGAAACAACACAAACACCTGAAAAAGAGAACAACCATCGCCAAGCTGCACTTTTCCAAAAATGCACTCCTTACCAACTTCATCCAGAGACCTGCATTTACCCAGTCACTGTGCCTGAGACTCAGAGTTTCTTGGATGTCTCTCCCCTGTTCATCCCTGTGTCATAGCAAACCCACTCTCTATGCAGAATTCTTCTCACACTTCTTGCCTGGGTGACTGTCACCTCCCTGCCTCCCAAGTTGCTTCTGCCAGCTCTCCTAAAGTTTCTTCCACTGTCAGGACTGCGATCCTATCTCCCCCCAGCTCCAAGTTCCCCAACACTGGGAATCTGTCTTAACCATTCGCTTTCCACTACTTAAAATGGGGCTTACTTGACACATGGTTGCTCAATCTTTTCAGTTGTGAGTGAATGAATATTAGATGATCTTCAAGATGACGAATGGATTTTGTTGGAGAGAAAGATCCTAGATGTTTCTAAAGGACCCCTAGGCAACCGTAGAGCCATTGGAGCTGCAGGCAAGGGAGAGACATTCGGAGGAGATTGGTTCACAGAATAAATGTGGGGGAAAAAAGCAGAATGGATGTCCTTTAAAAATAGGATTTTAGTTGACTGATTTTTGAATATGTATGATGACGGTAATGGATTAAGTATAGCTATATATTTGTATACTTAAAAGTGTATATAATATTCAGGATGGCCAGAAAACCCCTGTGACTTTCTCTTGGGGGATGAGTTATGTCAGGTGGCCTGCTAAGTTGAATATTGACCAGCAACTGTATATATAGCCATTTGCGGCCAGCTGCTCAGCTATAAGGTAGTCATGCCTTACATCTAGGGGAAACCTAGCTGCCCTAGGCTTAGCGCCACAGGCAAGGAAGAGCAGATGGGGAAGGGATTCAGGCTCAGTAGGAGAGCTGGGGGCTCTGTCTGGGGTTTTCCACACCTGGCAGGGTGGTCTCAACAGGGAGAGGGCCAGGATTATGGGGCTCTGCATTGTTTTGATCTCTGAACCCTGTGACCCCTGCAGATCTCAGAGATTCTCTTTGTCTCCATCTACACCTGTGAGTTCCTCATGAAGGTCTATGTGGACCCCATTAAATATTGGAGTGATGGCTATAACCTACTGGATGTGGTCATTATCTTTATCATCTTGATACCCTATACCCTCCGAAAGATCAAGGGACGACTTTACAACCACCTCAACATTGCTGACGGGATACAGTCTCTACGAGTCCTGAAGCTTATCTCCTACAGTAGAGGCATCAGGGTATGTGCCTCTCATGTGTGTGCCTGCGTCTGTGCCTACGTGGGTGTTGGTGTGAGATAATGTCTACTTGGGTATGGTAGCATACACCTTTGATCCCAGCGCTCAGGAGGCAGAGGCAGTCTGATCTCTGTGAATTTGAGGTCAGCCTGGTCTACAAAGTGAGTTCCAGGACAGCCAGGGCTACACAGAGAAACCCTGTCTCAGAAAATCAAGAAAACAAAAGATTGCTCAGAGAGGAGGGAGAGAGAGAGAGAGAGAGAGAGAGAGAGAACAGCAAATGCAGAACGAAGCAATGGCCAGGCCAGGAAAATCCACACTGAGGAGGCATCCTGGAGAAATCAAGTAGTAATAAGGAAACTGAGGCAAATGCCCTTCCAGCGGGCAACAAGAGGTTGTTAGCATCCTTAGAGAGGCTAGTCACCCAAGAAGAATGTTGAGTGGAGATTGACTTTTGTTTCCTGGCTGCTCAGACTTGAGTAATCACACAGAAACTATGTTAAATACAACACTGTTCAGCCAATGGCTCAGATGTATTCCTAGCTAGGTCTTACATCTTAAATTAATCCATTTCTATTATTTTATATTTTACCATGAGGTTCATGGTTTGTTACCTCACATCTTGCTTCTTGAACAACTATACAGCGTCTTCCTGACTCCGCTGTCTTTCTCCCTGCATTCAGTTTAGTTTTCCTTCCTAGCTATATTCTGCCCTGCCATAGGCCAAAGCAGCTTCTTTATTAATCAATGGTAGTAAAACATATTCATAGCATACAGAGGGGAATCCCACATCAGGGGAAGAAAACAGTCCATGGTGCGAGACAAGGAAGTATGAACAGGAAGTACAGACATTGTTACCCAGAAGTCTGGCCCGGGCACACACATATGTACACATAGGCACGTGATTACATGGGTGTAAGGAATGAGTAGCTGTGGGTGTATGCCATGAGGAGAGCTCACATTTAGGGTCCAGGCACACCCTGACTGAACAGAGACAGCAGACCCAGACAAGCCTCTTCCTGGAGAACAGATCCCTGGGCAGACATGGGCTCAGGACACATGCCTGTAGGATGGGTTGAGACTGAGAGGTGAGCCTTGAGGCCTGTTCTGGAGGATGTTCCAAGACTTTGGCAACTCAGGAAGATGGTGGGAATGGAGCTTCCAGAATGCCCCTATCAAAAAAAAGAAGATCTTCCCCATCAAAAAAGAAAAAAAATGGCAGCCCATGGTCAAAGTGACCCAACACTGGCAGGTTCTAGCACACAGCTCACAGCCATTTGCACCATATGAAAGGCAGCCAGTGTGAATGGATAGGAAGAATGGCTCAGATTGGCCTGTATAGCCAGACACAGCTTTCGGAGCTCAGCCCTGACATTTTATCAAAGTGTTTTCTTTACCTGTATATTAGTATGTGCACTGTTTGTGTCTGGTGCCTGGGGAGATCAGAAGAGGGCCTTAGATCCCCTAGAACTGGAGTTACAGTTGTAAGACACCATGTGGGTGCTGGGACATGGATCTGGGTCTCCTGGAGGAGCATCCTGGGCTCAACCACTGCACCATTTCTCTAGACCTGAGCCTTGGCGTTTAACTCGAGGAACCGTGTGTCTCAGCTCACTCATCTGTAGAGCAAAGCTAATCATGCTTTCTACTAGTTTCAGGACCACGATGACATTAGTAAAGATTAACCCACCATATGGGTACGGTCAGACAGTTAGCAGGATGTAACACTCAAAGAATTCTTTCTTTCTTTCTTTTTTTTTTGTTTTGAGCCAGGGTTTCTCTGTGGAGCCCTGGCTGTCCTAGAACTCACTCTGTAGACCAGGCTGGCCTAGAACTCAGAGATCTGCCTGCCTCTGCCTCCTGAGTGCTGGGACTCAAGGCATGAGCCACCTAGATTGTCAACTGAAGTTTAAAGGAGCCCCTAATAAATGAGATATCTCAGTACTCAAAGCAAGTACTCGGTTCCTGACCCCTAATCATTAGGTGCCTCCCACCTAATGCCTGTTCACAGCCTGCCCCTTTGGCTTTTCACATAGAGTTCTGCCAGATTAGTGCCCAGCTATCAAGGGCCTCACTGCTCTGCTTACTGCATTTCAGCCTGGAGCTGCCACCTTCCTGTTCCTGCTTTCTGGAGCCTCATCATTCCCCCATATCCAAGAGGCTCTGGAGGATGCTTCCTCAGTGCCCTGGGCCCAGCCACCTCTTGTGCTTGGAGGCACCCAGAATGTCTTTGGGCTAAGAGAACAGCAATAGTTGATTCAGAGCCCCAGGAACTAAACTGGTACTAAGAATTGATTCTCCTAGCAACTGGGAATTCAAAAGCAAATGCTGCTTCCAGGCTAGACCACAGAACCCAGAGACCAGGGCTTCCAGAGAACAGAGTACCCACCCTCCAGTTGACTTTCTGTATCAATCTGAATGGTGCACTGCTGGAGCCTGGTGGGCTTGTGCTTGGAGAATGTGGCCTTAGGCAGCTGGTAGGGTCCCTGCAGAGAGCATGGCTTCCTTCCCTCTGACTGTCATCTTCAAGGTTCCTCTACTGTGATCTCAGGTGCCACCGGTCTTTGGCCTGGCCCAGAGGTGGGAACCTGGAACAACCACTTCCTGAGCCCTGTGCAGGTTCTACCACTGAGCACACTGGCTTCCTGCCTCTGTATCTTACATGGGTGCCATGGCCACAGTGCCCAGGGTTTCCCACTTTCCTCGGCCTTGTGTGTTAGCTAGCTTTCTGTAACTGTCACCAAAATGACTTGAGAGAACAGCTTAAAGGAAGGAATTATTTATTATGTTCCACATTCGTGCAAGGCTGCAGGGATGGAGCTGACTCGGGCAGTGAGGGAGTGAAGGAAGCACAAATGACACAGACAGACAGACAGACAGACAGACAGACAGACAGACAGACAGGTAAGCAGGAGTCAGTGTACTGTGCGCTTGAATGAAGAAAACTCAGCTGCCCACCCCAAGCACAGTGTGTCAATGATATAGAGATGAGCAGGGCAGCAGGGTGATTACAGATAAACAAGGAAGCAGGTCACACAGCTGATCAAGGCGCAGGTCTTGCTAATCCCAAGAGGAGCAGTCTCCATAGGCAAGCCGTTTTGAGTCTATAAACATCCCAGGAATGGGCAGAAAGCTACAGCAGACATTTTTGGCACGCACTGTCAAGAGCCACACTTGGATCAAAGGGAGGCTTTGCCTTGCCTCTGAGCCTCATGCCGAGGGGGAGGCTTTACCACTCTTGCTCTAGTCTGAGGCTCTGCAATTCTTGACTTGGCTGTGCCCAGTTTACAGCACCCATTTCCCCACCTCTCCAGAGACTCAGGGCTTCCTCTGCCATCTTTAGTTTTAATTCATGATTTTATTGTGTCTTTGTTCTGTTGGCGAGAATGTGGCGGAGGCACTGACCTCAGTTGTCCAGTGTGTGGCAGAGGCACTGACCTCATGGCAGATGGGAAGCAGAGAGCGGAGTACACGAAGGGGCCAGGGCAGCATCCTCAAGGGTGAGCCACCAGTGTGTTACTGCCCTCAACTATGCTCCAGTTCCAGCTCCCCCAATACTAACATACTGTGACTCTATCAGGTCATAATCCCTTGATGATGCCAGTGACCTCAGGATCCAGCCACTGCTTCCAAAAAGCCAATCAGATGATTATTGAGCCCAAGTACATGAGCCTGTGGGAGGCAATTCGTAATAGCTAGAGAAAGTTCGGTCTCCGCCTAGCAGGGAGACAGGCCATTGTCAAAACTCGGTTCTTTCCAAATGAATCTGCAAACACTGCTCTTATTCCCCAGGGGAATTTAGGGTAGCATGTTTCTCTGAGATGACCTTTCCACCTCACAGAATTCCCATTGTCCTATCCTCACTCTTCTGTGTTCAGCTCCTAGCTGCCTTCCTGGTGTTAAACCAATCTTAAGAGTCACTGTGCTCAGGGCCACTGGTGGTTGGAGGTGGTGGCATGGGGGAAGGGTTTAGTGGTCACTCCTCACTCACTCTACCATTGTATTGTTACCAGGACAAACTGGTCCTCTAAGCCTCTGATATGTCATTCTGATAGCAGCCACCTATTTGAAATTATGTCTGTGTCTTAGTCAATGTACTGTTGCTATTAAGAGATACCATGGCCAAGGCAAAAGCATTTAATTGGGGGCTCACTTACAGTGTCAGAGGATTAGTCTGTTATCATTATGGGAGGAGCATGGCAATAGGGAGGCAGGCATGGTGCTGGAGAAGTAACTGAGAGATACATCCTGATCTTCAGGCAGAAAGAGAAACTGGGCCTGGCATGGGCTTTTGAAACCTCAAAGCCCACTCCCAGTAACATACATCCACCAATAAGACCACGCCTTCTAATCCTTCTAATCCTTTCAAATGGTGCCATTCCCTGGTGACTAAACATTCAAATATATGAGGCTACAGGGGCCATCCTTATCCAAACCACTACGGTTTGTGAAAACAAGCATCCTTAGTAGGTTAACAGTTATAAAGCACACACTCAGTGCAAGTCTCAGGGCGTGGTAACCGAACAATAAATGTATGGAGCACTCCAGGGACAGACAAAGAAAGGGAGGACAAGGAAGTTACCCATTTTACAGGGTGAAGATGAAGGTCATAAGATGGGGAACTGCCTGTAAGGTGAGGTCCAGAAAGAATGGGGAGACATTTTCTTCTTGGCCCTCTCTATCCTCGGGTAGAATAGGGTGTCCCTATTCCTCCTGGGCTTGAGGGAAAGGACATTTGGGGCTGGCTCTCAGAAGAGAAGCACAAATACAATATCCAGGGATGACCACAGATTCAGGCTGGGTTCAAGTAGAGAGGTCACTGGGACTGATGGAGAGGCGACCCAGTCCTGAGACTGTGTACAGTCCCCCCGTGACACAGGGAGATGCCACGTCCTGAGACTGTGTATAGTCCCCCCCCCGTGACACAGGGGAGATGCCACGTGAGACTGGTGCAACCCTCTGGCACAATTCTGATCATTCATTCAACTGATACTTACTGAACATCTGCCACATGCCAGGCGTGGTCTGGGGAGGCTGGACCGCTGTGTTCTGGCTTCGCCAGGAGCTGCTGTCTAGTTGCAATATCCCTGCCTTGTAGACACTCATCACTGCTGTGGGGCAGACGGTCTACACGGTGGCCTCTGTGCTGACCCTCCTCTTCGTCCTCATGTACATCTTCGCTATCCTGGGATTCTGCCTGTTTGGTGTTGTAGAGAGGGGCGACCTGGATAACTGGGGGAACCTGGCTTCGGCTTTCTTCACACTCTTCAGTTTGGCTACGGTACTGTGTTTGGGGACGGTGGTGAGGGTGGAGCCTGGAGAGGGATTGTCTAGGAAGTGTGAGCATGTAGACATGTTGGGCCTCTTGTGGGGCCTTCCCCACTTTCAGGTGCTTATTAGTGGGCACAGGAAGCTGGGGTTCCCTGCTGGGACTAGTCGTAGGCCAGTGGGTTCCATTTCTGTCCCTAATTCCATGATTTTATAAATCACTCCGTGTGTTGCACAGGGTAATAAAACTTGCTAGAATTCTCAAATGATACTTAATTTGGATTAACCTTGTTATAAATGAAGCCCACAGCATACAATTTTTTAAAAAAAAAAATAGCTGTCACAAATTCACCCAGAATAAGCAAAGTCCAAGTCTCAAAGTCTAGACTTTTGAATTATATAAAGAGTGACATTTTTTAAAAAATTGTTTTGCTTTTATTTTTTCCAAGGATGGGCCTGAAAATAGGCTATACATTTTAAGATAAAATGGGAGATCTTGAGACAAGAGACTCTCTTAAGTACATTGGCTTCCAACTAGTGGTACCCTGCATTTTTTTCTTTTTTTCTTTTCTTTTCTTTTCTTTTCTTTCTTTTCTTTTTTTTTTTTTCTTTTTTCGAGATAAGGTTTCTCTGTAGCTTTGGAGCCTTTCCTGGAACTAGCTCTGGTAGACCAGGTTAGGCTCCAATTTACAGAGATCTGCCTGCCTCTGTCTCCTGAGTGCTGGGATTAAAGGCATGTGCCACTACCGCCTGGCTGGTACCCTACATTTCTTTGTATAGCTGACAGCCAGTGGATGGGGAGGGGCCAAGGACTGATCTGGAGATGGAGCTGGCAACCGCCTCAGTGGGTCTGGCACTCCTCTGGCATAGGTGGCATGGAAACCTACCCTGCTCGGTGCTCAGTATACCCTGCCTTGCCTGACCAGGTTGATGGTTGGACAAACCTGCAGGAGCAGCTGGACAAGAGGAAGTTTACTGTGAGCCGGGTATTCACGATCCTCTTTATCTTGCTTGCTTCCTTCATCTTCCTCAACATGTTTGTAGGTGTGATGATCATGCACACGGAGGTGAGTCTGTGCCTGTAGTGTGGCGTGTGCGTGCGTGCATGTGCATTGCTCAGGTTAGGTATGGCAGGTAGAAGTATGGGCCAGGTTTCTTGGACATGCTGAGCTTGTGTCTTTCTTATAAAGTGATGTGGGGGTAGCCAGATGACCCCTCTCATGTGCACCTCTTCTCCCTGAATTCACCACCTCATGATGGGACTGGCAGGCCAGTGGAGTTGGGCAGGCCTTTCTGCTGAGGCCTGAGCTTCAGGGAAAGCTAGGCAAGGAGAAAGACTGGGACTAGAAAGCTGCAGAAGAGACACCATGGTCTTGACTTGTGTGTTCTGCCTCGCTAGGACTCCATCAAAAAGTTCCAGCGGGAGCTGATGGTGGAGAGGCACGTGACACTTATGGAGGAGAAGCAAGTGATCCTGAGGCGCCAGCAGGAGGAGGTCAACAGGCTGATGGCCACCCAGGTAGGTGGCCACACCGGAGAGATGTCAGACAGGCAGAGGAATGGCTAGGAGGAAGAGCTTTGCACTCAAGTAGAGGTCAGGTGGTCTCAGGCATGTGTGGTTTTAGGTAAGGGAGGCCTCTTCCCCTGCAGCCACGAGAGCCGTGCCTTCCTTTCTCTGTGTGTGTATTTCCCTGAACAATATAGATCCTTGGTGGATGGCTCTCCACTGTGGGGTCCTTTGTGCTGGAGTTTCTTACTGAGGTTCCTCTGGTATCAGGCAGCTCAACCCCGGGCCACTGGGTGGGTGAGCATGGGACGCTTTGTCAGGGTGTCACTCAACCTCATATCCCCATCTTCCTTGAATCGGGACAATGGGCGGGAAGTCTGCCAAGCATGTCACCACTTGTGGGCTGCACTCTTCTTTTCTGTCTGATGCTCTTGGTCTAACTTGGGAGCCCTGCTGGGTCCTTCGTCTGTCAGAGTGTCTCTTTTCTGAGGTGGAGCTACCTGCTAGTCTAGCAGTGCCCAAGGTTTGTTCAGGGTTGGAGGAGGCCACACAGAATCACCCTTAGACGACATTCTCTTGTTCCTTTAGACCTTTGGCCTCATACCAGGGATGGGTCCGTGAGATTGTTTTATTCTTATAGGCTCTGTGCTCAGTGGTCAGGACGAACTTGGGACTCTTGGGGTCCACAAGGGTTATCAAGTCTCTGTAGCTTGACTGCTCTTGTCCTTGGTCTCTCTTTGCTTTCCTCTCTAGAAAACCGGTGGCAAGAACTTCACTGAACTGGTGAAGGAATTTAAGAAGACCCTACGGCACACGGATCCCATGGTCCTGGATGAATTTGGCACAAGCCTCCCCTTCGTCAATGTTTACTTGTCCACTCTGGACAACCAGGACACTACTCTCCACAAGTGAGTGACTGGTCCCCATGGCTTCTTCAATGCCAGGGCATATTGTAGACTCCAGGAGATGGAAGGGTTGGTAACCAAGGTGCGTGGAGGGTGGGTACACAGAGGCCCTCCCTGAGAGTACAGGATCCCATGTATGCCTGGGTGCTTGGGCTGCTGTGTGCATGGGTCTGTGGTGGAAGGGACACTGCTCTGCTGGCCCTCCCAACTCTCTCTCTCTCTCTCTCTCTCTCTCTCTCTCTCTCTCTCTCTCTCATAACCAGATGTTTGCTTCCCTCATCCCTTCAGGCCCCTGCTTACTAACACTTTCCAGGGATCAGTGAATGTGTGTGTGTGTGTGTGTGTGTGTGTGTTTGTGTGTGGTGCTAAGTCAGGTACAGAGGGTCCTAGCTTGGCTCTGCTGCCATCTTCCCTTGTAGCTTTGAACAAGTGCCACACAAGGAGCCACTGGGACAGTTAAATGAGACCCAACTCAGGTCTTATCCTCAGTGCAAGATGACTGGGGTTTTGGCTGGCAGCTGAGGAGCTGTGGACACTAGGGAGCAATTGTGGACTTCTGAGCAGGAGCAACCATCAGAAGCCTGACCTCTCTATGAAATCCCTCTGGAAACTTCAGAGACTAGGGGAACTGACTGGAAAGGGGAGAACCAGGGAATGCCCTTTTTGGGTCCAAGCACAGGCCAGGTACTATTTAGGAACCAGCACACCATCCCTACTTGCAGAGTGCAGGGGTTTGTTGTGGACATGCTACATGCTTGTGTCGGGGACCCCCGGCAAAGGGACAGAGCCAGGGTTCCGACCTACCTGGAGTCTTCCTTCTCTCTTGATCCTGCACAGACCTGGTGGGTTCGGTGACTTCACAGGTGGGCATGGATCCTGCTTTGTCCTCAGGTCCCCCCTCCTCCTCTGCTCTCCAGGCTTCAGGAGCTGTACTATGAGATCGTGAATGTGCTGTGTCTAATGCTTGAAGACTTGCCCCAGGAGAAGTCATCCCATAGCTCGGAATTACTGATTTAGAGGTAGTGGGGCATGTGTGACTTCAAAAGCGTGGCAGTTCCATTAAACAGCGGCCTTCAGAGGTGGCTTCCAAACTTGTTACAGTGTTAGTGTTGGTAAGACCTACCTTTGGGGGATAGGCCTGCGTAAATGCTCATGGAAGTTGATCTCCTAGGGCCTCAGGTGTGGGAACAGGTGGGTTCGAGACCTACCCTGGCAAATAACTACACCCTGCGGCCTCTCTAGACCCCACCACAAGGGCCCACTGAGCTCCCAGGGAAGGTGCCCAAAGACCACAGACCAACAAGAGCACTGTTCATGAGCCCTGAAGGCTGACCTGTGCAGATGCCCAGATGTGCAAATGCCCCCGTCTGACAGAGACCCGCTACCACGCAGACTCTACTTTAGAAGTCCATGTTGATTTCCTCAAGGTTCATGCCAGGGCCTGTGGTGTGAGCAGAAAGGTTAACATCCTGGAGTTCTGCCCAGGGGAGCCGCTACTGGCTGTGTTAGGATATCTGGAATCTGGAGCCAGAGCTGGCCCTTCTCTCCTGTGATTGGTTAAGACTGTTTAGATGGTGGCGTTTTCTGTATCACTACTGGCCAAATGTCTCTTGGAGGTGGGAAAGCAATAGCACCACTGTGCAGGGTCACAAGAGAGAGCCATCTGAAGATCCCCAGGAGCAGGCCAGGGCAGGCCAGGGCAGCAGGACCTCTTGCTCTAGACAGGCCAGCTCAATCCTGGTAGTGTCACTTTCCTCTCACTGATGTGTTCTGTGCCTGAGACCTGTCACCTGCACTGTGTCATCTTAAGTAGAGAGGGACGTAGGTTCTGAGAAAAGTTGTGGAGGGAGACTGGTACCCACTACTGGGTACCGCTGGCCCCAGCCGTGAGTTGAGGCCAGGACATCAAGAAGCAGAGGTGGTAGACCTAGACATGGTCCTGTGAGGGACCCTTTCCCAGCGGTTACCTAAGATCACCCTGCATAGCAGATATTTACACTATGATTCATAACAGTAGCAAAATTACAGGGATGAAGTGGCAGCGAGATAATTTTATGGTGGGGGTCACCACAACATGAGGAACTCCATTAAAGGGTCACAGCGTTAGAAAAGTTGTAGACCGAGGGTTCCATGGTTGGCCAAGGGGCTCTTGCTTGAGTTGTGGTGGCCTGAGGCCAGGGGATAGGGCAGGAAGAGGAACCTTTCCTCATGGCTTCATTTGCATACAGAACAGTGCTCAGTGAGCTGTGTCATACATGGGGTGTCTGGTGATGGACGCTGAGTACGCTCCTGGCATTCCTGGCAGTCAGTAATCTAGCCAGTTACATGTTCAGATGTACAGAATACCTTCTTCTCCTCCTCCTCGCCCTCCTCCTCTTCTTTTTTCTTTTCAAGACAGGGTTTCTCTGTTCCAGTCTATCCTGGAACTTGCTCTGTAGCAGGCTGGCCTTGAACTCAGGTAGACCCACCTGCCTCTGCTTCCCAAGTGTTGGGATTAAAGGCGTGCACCACCACCACCCAGCCTCTTTTAAGAGCCTCAGGTCATTTCCCTGCACCAACACTCTTCCAAGGACGTGGTAGGGATAGCGAAAGCCAGGGAAGGAGAAACTGCTAGTGAGGGTGTGACAGCTTGCCCTGCCGTGGAGGGCCTGTGGGGGTAGGGGGTGCCATCAATCTGTCTTCTGAGTGGAAGGACTTTGTGCTGATGCCCTGTGGTAGGGGGAGAAGCTTGGGGTTTTAAGCCAGTGAGGAGATTTAAATGACCGCGCTGAGAGCAGCCCACTGAGCAGGGTAAGCAGGTCCGAGGTAGCGGTTCCAGTTCGGGTCTAGGGCAAAGCAGGCAACTGTTAATTGCTGGCCCTATATGTCCCCCTAGCATGAGGAGCATGTAACTCACCCACCTGCTCCCGTTAGGAACCTTGGGAATTTCCCAGGCATTTTGAAATGAAGAAAGAGATGGGAAACCTTGCCCAGGAAAGCCCCTGGTTTGGAGTTAGGAGACTGTGGCCAGCCTTTGCACCTTTGACACCACAGGTCTGTCCTCTCACAGAAACTGACTGGTTAGAAGGACCAAACTGAGCCGGGCAGTGGTGGCGCACACCTTTAATCTCAGCACTTGGGAGGCAGAGGCAGGTAGATTTCTGTGAGTTCGAGGCCAGCCTGGTCTACAAGAGCTAGTTCCAGGATAGGCATCAAAGCTACACAGTGAAACCCTGTCTCAGGGGGAGAAGAAAAAAAAGAAAAAAGGAGCAAACTGAACACATGTAAGAGAGTAAGGAATGTTGCCAAGCCAGGATTTGGTACTTCCTAGTGCTTAGCCCCCTCTGCCCTGAGGTCGGTGGAAGCTGAGCAGTGCTCAGGGGGCTGGAGTCTATGCAGGGCCCTGTGTGAGTGTGTCTCCAGATAGAACTAGTTCGGAACGTGAAAACAGGAGGTCAGATCTGGAGAGCCAGGACCCAGGTCCCAAAGGACGCCGAGGTGCACAGGTCACCGGATGTGGGGTGCACTCGCAAGTCACCTTTAGGTACAAGAAGGCTTTGGAGAGCAGAGAACTGAGAGAGGTGACGTGGTCAGAGCTGGCCCAGCCCTGCTGGTGGAATAAACCCATGGCTATTTGGCCTAGAGTCCCAGAGCAGCATTTCTGTTTGGCTCTCTCAGTCTACAGAGCAAACACTGGCAGCTTGCAAGTCCCACTTGGGTTCTCACCAACTCAAACAGGCTTGGCCAATACTCCAATTGATTTGCTTGGGACAGCAGAAGTTCTGCTTGCCCGGGCCTGGCTGTGGAAAACAGGACTTTCTTCCTTGTATAACTCATAGCAGGGCTGTCCTGAGATTTCTGTTCGTGCCAGGTTCTCCCCCTGGCTCTTGCAGGAAAGATGTGGAATCTAAATGGGAGGGTGGTTTCTCTGTTTCTGTTTTTGTTTGTTTGTTTTGTTGTTATTACTCCCCTCTCCCCCGTTGAGCTCTCCAGCAATCTAGTGATGTGGAGAGCGTCTCTATTCCATCAGCCTTTTGAGACTTGATAGCTAGACACTGGGAGCAAGCAGTACACCTTGGTGTCTTTGAACAAACAACACAGGATGTGTCTCAACTAAACTGGTCTTCGACAGGCAGGGTTCTCTCTCTCAGTGGCATCAGATCATTGCCTGTTTCTCACTCTGTCCTGGGCCCCATGTGGGCTTGTCCATTGTTCTGCAAGCATTTGAAAAGGTGACTGAATTCCTCTGCAGTTGCCACAGAAAGGAGACATGGGCACAAAGGAGGCACTCCAGTGTGACTGACACATCTTTTTTAGACCACTCCTCCCTGGAGAGAGCATCGTTGTGCCCAGTCAGCCAGGCCACCCTCTGCTGAGTGCTGTCTTACGTTTCTCCAGAGCAGTGGTTTTCAGTGCTTCCTAACCCTTTAATACAGTTCCTCATGCTGTGGTGATCCCCAACCATAAAGTTATTTCGTTGCTACTTCCTAACTGTAATTTTGCTGTTATGAATTGTAAGTATTTGATATGGGCCCCCCAGGGGGTCAAGACCGACAGGTTGAGAACCACTGCATTAGAGACTTTGTGTGTTGAGCCCTGGAAGGACTGTGCTGTGCAGGGTCAGGGCTGGGAAGAGAACATTCTTAGCTCTTGGTTCTCCTCCAGGGTGGAGGACCAGGGTAGCCGAGGGTAATCAATGCACAGCTGTGGGCTTGGTGAGAGCAGCTGGGGGAAGGGAGGGGAGGAAGAGGGCAGAACTGAGGCTGGGTAGACGGTCTCTGACAGTCTGAAGTATCCTTCTGGGCTGAAAGTTGGATCCCTGCCATTCCCTGGGAAAGAAAGGCAAGCAATCGTTCGGATTTTTTTTTTTTGAGACAGGGTTTCTCTGTGTAGCCCTGGCAGTCGGGGAATTCACTCTGTAGAATAGGCTGGCCTTGAACTCATAGAGATTCACCTGCCACTGCCTTTGGATTGCTGGGATTAAAGGTGTGTGCCACCAGCCTTTAGTTGCTATATTGGACCTATTAAAAGTGGAGTCCAGTACTCTAATAGATTAGATCATATGGATCCTGGATTTATTTAGGTTATATTAAAGATCCTCTGGGACGAAGGTGTCTAGCTCAGTGGTGGAGAGTTGCCAAATGTCTGTTGAGGTCCTGGTTTCCAAGATAGAGAAACATATAGATAAGACAAGATTCTCTTTAAAGTGTTAAGAAGGCTAGGTGTGATGCACGCCTTTAATCCCAGTACTCTGGAGGCAGAGGCAAGCTGGTCTCTGAGTTTGAGGCTAGCCTGGTCTACAGAGCTAGACAGCAAGGGCTAGGACAGCCAGGGCTACACAAAGAAACCCTGTCTTGAAAAACCAAAACCAAACCAAACCAACCAACCAACCAACAAACAAATAACAACAACCACAACCTTTTATAAAATTTGGACTAAGCCTCCAACTGGGACTGGAAGCTTCCTCTAGTATCTCAGAGGTTACGGTAACACCAAGCATGACTGTATTTTGCAAAATGAAATGACTCAAAAAGGGAGCGTGGAAGAGGCCACAAGGGAATGGGAGTTTGTTTTCTAACGCCAAGAAACAGGGTTGATTGAAGCCTGTGCATACCAACCATGAGAGAGGGAGGGGCTCAGGGCAGAGCACCTACTGCCCTCTGACCCTTCCCAGGATGACCTGCCTTGGGACTGAGGCCTGAGGTGAAAAGAAAAAAAAACACAACTCTTCAAAACATGATGCTGAGCCAGAGGAGGAGGAGAAGCCAAGCAGAGGTCAGGCCAGGCCCAAAGGTGCAGTTTTCTGTCCTTGTTGGCTGAGGAAATCCTGCTTTCTTCTTGTGGCACTTCCGTTTACCAGCCTCCTAAACATGTACAAATATAAGCACAGAACACCGACATAGGTATCTTCATGGTTTCCATTGAGCAGATGGCAAAACTGAGGTTCAAAGAGGTGATGTAATGTGTCTGGGGTTGCACAAGTTGGGAGAAGGAACAGGATTTCAACCCAGCATGCCTGGCTCTTCAGCCACCCTGCATGCAGCAGCCTCCACAGGATCCTTTGTCCTGTTTTATAGGTGGGCAAGCTGGCACCGGTGAGGCCCATGTAGCCAAGATCAGCATTCTGTCAGTATCTGAACGTGGGCCACATGCGTGCCCCTTTGTTCTGCTGGAGCAAGAGCACAGTGACCTTTTTCTTTCTCGTTGAAACTGTTTCTTGAACTCTAAAAACCAAGCCCACTGTCCCTTCTGAGTTGGCCTGGTTGGGAGGGAGGGCTCACATAGGTCTGGCTGTCCCTTGGCCCCTTCACAGTGCCCAGTGGGGCCCTCTGAAGTCTGGTCGGTCCTAGAGGCCCAGGACCCTAGAGAGTGAGAGGCCGCAGGAAACAATCAGCGTGACTGTGGAGCCTAATCAGGAAATTACAGCCCAGGCGAAGAGAGGGTTTGGCCTAAACCTTGCCTTTCCCTAGACTTCAGCAGAGCAGAACCACATGGAGGCTCGGCTGCATCCAAGTGGGTATGTTGAGCAGGCACAAGCGGCTCGGCCGCAGAGCCAGGCCAGCCTCTTTGGAGGGGTAACCGGTGAGAGCTCTCTGGTGGATGGGAGCTGTGGCACCTGGAGGAAAGCTGCCGACGTTTGGTTGGAGTATGTCTCTCCCCTTTCTTCTCCCACTATTGCCAGAAAAGGAGGGAAATAAATATTAGGTGTGAAAAGCCACTAGCCATTAAGTGTGGAACTGCACATACAGCATGAATTACACTACTGTTAACACACACACACACATATGCACGCACACACACATGCACACACGCATACACGCACGCACACATGTACTCATGCATGTGTGCATACACACACACTGTTGACGAATTTTCCATCCCCTTTTAGGTAATAGAAATGATAGACACCATCTAACACTGGCCTGGGTTTGAAGAATGGGTCCCCTTTGTCTACATCTGGCAAAGCAGATAGGTGCAACCTCATCACAAGGTGATGTGGGTTGGCTTTTGTGCATGCATTTTTCCTTTTTTTATGTATATGTTTCTATCTTAATAATACATTTACTCCCCTTGTCCCAGGCCCTCCCACTCCCCCACCACACTTCCTCCCTCCCCCTGTTTCCCTAAGAGGGGGCAGGATACCCTGCCCTGTGGGATGCCCAAGGCCCTCCCCATTCCATCCGGTCTAAGAAGGTGTGCATCCATATAGAATAGGTTCCCAAAAAGCCAATACATGCAGAAGAGATAGGTCCCCGTGCCATTATCATTGGTTTTTCAGTCAGTCCCCGTTGGCAGCCACATTCAGATTCCGGTTTGGTCATATGCTCCTTCAGTCCTTGCCCAGCTGGATTTGATGAGCTCCCAATAGATCAGGTACATTGTCTCAGTTGATGGACCAGTCCCTCGTGGTCCTGACTTCCTTGCTCATCTTCTCCCCCATTCTGCTCTTTGACTGGACCTTGGGAGCTCGATCCGTTGTTCTGATGTGAACGTGGGTCTCTGACTCTATCTCCATCCATCAGACGAAATTTCTATGGTGATGATCAAGATATTCATCAATGTGACTATGGGACAAGGCTGGTTCAGGCACCCTCTCCTCTGCTGCCCAAATACCCAGCAGGGGACATCCCTGTGGATCCCTGGGATCCCCTCTAGAGACAAGTCCCTTGCCAATCCTAAAATGACTCCCTTAATGTAGATGTCTTAATCCCTTCTCTAATATCCACCCTTCCTCCATCTCCACCCTCCGACTCCCCCAAGCTCTCCTCATTTCTTCCCTTCTCCCTCCCCCTCTCCCTTTTGCCCACCCCCACTCCCACCCCTGCCTTCACCCCCATCTCCACTCCCCTTCTTCCAGCTTTTGCCCGGCAATCTTGTTTGCTTCCAATTTCCAGGATAATCTATATATGTTTTTCTTCGAGTTCACCTTGCTATTTAGCTTCTCTAGACTTGTGAGCTACAAGCTTAATGTCCTTTGTTTATGGCTAGGGTCCACTAATGAGTGAGTACATACCATACTCATCTTTTTGGGTCTGGGTTATCTCACTAAGGATAGTGTTTTCTATTTCCATCCATTTGCATGCATTTTTCAAGGAGCCCAATGACCAGGAAAGGAGATGCCTGAATGGAGATGCTTGCTGTGACTGCAAACCAGAGGGACTGAGGAACCACCTCCCACTCACAGAAAGTGGGCTGAGTTACTGTCCATCCATACATGTGGCCATTGGAAGAGTTCGTTGGCCAAAGATCATCTTTGTATTTAACGTAATGGGGAAAAAGTACCTTCTGCAGCTCAGGTGTCGGCGCTCAGAACCGCTGGAAGCAGAATTGTGAGAGTCATAGTTTGGGGACAGTTGTTACTTTTGTCCTCATCCTGATCTAAAACTTTTTGAGTGCTAATAATTAATAGTGTTTAATGATCAGGAAAAAATACACAGTTTTTATTCTAAAAAAATGTTAAATGACACACTGTGTGCTTGTGTGTACACTTGAAGCTGCAGGCACATCTGTGTGCACAACCTATGGTAGGCAAAGGGCATTTCAGGTGGAAGGGAAATAAGGAAGGGGCGTGCAGAGGGCTGGGAGAGAGCTGAGGCGTTGGTGAGGCCACGCTGCTTACAGGATGAGGGACCCTGTAGGCAAAGGAAGAGGAAGCAGACTGCCTCGGGGCCCTAAGGGCCTTGAGTGTCTGTAAGCAAAGCAGTGTATTCAAGGTTGGCACCTGGCATTCTAGGCTCTCCAGTTCTGTCCTCTGTGTCTTCTAGGAACTCCCCTTGCCTGACTCAGACTTCAACTGCACACTTATTCCCACAACTGCCTGTCTTTAAGGCTCTGTACCATGCCCCCACTTACACGAAGTCTTCCCAGATTACTTTTGTTACCCTTGGACTTCTTCTTGCCCGTTTATGTAGTGATATTTCACCTGTATTTTAATAAATAATATTAATCATGCTTCACGTTTACCCTCGACCTTTCCTGTTTTCTCTTAATCCTTCTCCATGTAGATGTTTCTCTTACCATTTTCTGGGGACAGAAGTGGTCCAAGAGGTTGGGCCCTGAAATATGCCTGCTTTAGAACCCTGACAGAGGGAGGGAGAGCATGGGCAGGGTAGCAAACAGATCCCATGCTTATTTTGAGCCTTACTATGTCATAGACATGGTTACAGGTATGGACATGGGGACTCCACAGGTTACACCGCAATGAGTACCAGCGCCACAATGCTATGAGTTATACCCGGGCTTGGCATGTCTCGAGACTGTGCTCTCGGCGCCTCTGATTGTCCTGCCTTGGGCTGTCACCCCTAGGTGCTGGCTGAGGGGAGCAGCAAGGGGGTACCTTCCTGTGCACTATTTACTCAGGTGATCTCCGAGAAGGAAGGGGATTCCAGCTCACTCCAGCTTCAGGCCTTGGGGGAGTCCAGGGCAGCATCTCTGTAGCATCCTTAGGTGGAACAGGGAAAGAGTGTGCTGCAGTCTGGCCAGGAGGGAGGCTGGACACACGGAGTGTGAAAGAGCACCCTATGGGCTCAAGCTATCACTCCACGGGAGAGTGATTGCTGGCATGTTCCAGACCCTGGGGTAGATCCCAGCACCATGGAGGGCTGGGAGCGGAGACAGGGAAGGATCCCTTATTCAGCAATTCTCCAGGGGTGAGGATTATGATGAATTTTGTACATTTGATCAATAGCCCCCCTTAAAAGCCATGTGTACTGGTCACACCCAGGGCTCCTCACTCCCGGATAGGAAGTGCTGGTCCACTCCAGGAACCAGTAGGCAGGTCCAGTTCCTGCTCAGCAGTGGGAAACTCAAGCGCTGTGAGAGAATCAAGGGTTTAAAGTTCCAGTGATCTAACAGAAAGAACTTGGCAGGCTCTCCAAGAAATGACAGCTGCTGAGTGGCTGGAATCCGGGTCTCTGTTCCCACCCCCAAGGCTTCCCAGGTTCCTCATCAGTCCTGACTGAGTGGGTATCTCTGCCTTGAGGGGCAGGGAAGTCTTGGGAATCTGGTGGGCTGTGGGGGTGCAGCATCAGCCCCTCTGGGCTCCCGACTATGGGAGAGCCAAGAAGCTCAGAAGCAGCCTGGTGCTTCCCATGGATTGGTCTTCTCACCAGCCCCAGTGGCTCAACAGCAGGAGGTGGGGGGAACCCTTGGCTATACTTTAAGGGGGCTGGGGGACTTTCCTATAGACTACCCTTCACTGTGTGTGCCTCTGGGAGCGTGTGTGTGCATGAAAAGGCTGCAGTGGGACGAACATTTCTATTATGTCCTGGAAAGTTCCCAGAGAGACCACAGGCAGGCAGTCTGGGGAAGCCCTGGCAGGCCTGTCAGAACCTGGCAGGCAGAGAGGTGGTCAGACACTCTGAGGCTGCAGTGGCAAGTTTGCCAAACACTTTCCATGAGGCCACTGGGATGTTAAATGCTTGGTTCAATTAAGTGGGTTAATAAGCTTTGTCTGATTATAATGGCTAATGATATTATCATGTGATAACAGCAATAATAATGCTAGCTGCGACAACTGTAGAGTGTGCTGCACTGTCCCAGGCACAGAGGGAAGCTCAGCACACACACACCTACCCAGGCCCCATTTTCCACTCATAAAACCCCATTCTTCAAAGCTCTTCCAATCCAACTCCCTGTATCCATTTTCAGGACAAATTACCAACACTTAAAAAAAATTGGTTCATTTTGCATGAATGCCAAGTTCAAATGACTACTACTTCCCCACTATGTTTGAGATGTAAAAGGGAGGGGGTAGGGACAGGGGCAGAAGGGGACCTGGGATGGTGGAGAGGAAAAGCAGGCGAGGGGGAGCACAGGGAGATGACCATGAAGGAGGAGAAGGAAGTGAGCTTTCTCAATTCAGTAAAAATGTATTTCTGGAATATTTCAATTCAGTTTACTTGGGCAGAAAAATTAGGAATGGTGGACTTATTAAGCTGAGGAAGCGTGGCTATTTTTAGTAGTGGTGTAAAACCTCGGTAATTTGGACCTCTTTCATAAGGATTCCATAATCATGGGGGCTTGCAAGCAGGCAGGCTGTGTGTGTGTGTGTGTGTGTGTGTGTGTGTGTCTGCGTCTGCGTGTGTGTCTGTGTGTGCACGCGCAGGCTGTGTGTGTGTGCATGCGTGCGTGTATATGTGTGTGCATGTGCATGTGTGCGTGTGTATGTGTGTGTGTTTGTGTGTGCGCACACACACATATGTGTATAGGCAGGTAGGGCTATCTAGGAGGCTGAGTTGGGAGCATAGAGGGGACCCTGAGGAACGAAGAGAGGAGAGATGGACTCTGTCTCGGCAAATCATTACAGATGACTCTTCCTTCACACTCGTACTGGCATCTATTCATTTTTGTGTAAAGAAGGCCATATTAGAAAACAAAAATGTGCTTTCTGAAAAAGCATTTATTAGATTTAGTTGACGACTACTGCACCAACTGCTCTGCCCGGAATGAGAAGGGATCCCAGGCACTCAGAGTGTTTCATTTTATTATGTTTTGAGACAAAAGTCTTACTGTGTAGCCTTAATTGGCCTAGAACCCTATGTAAACAGGTTGGCCTTGAACTCACGCAAATCACCTGCCTCTACTTCCTGAGTGCCGGGATTCAATGCGTGAGCCACCATGCCCAGTCACTTTGTGACGCCTTGGGTTAAGGACATGGACTCCGGGCAGAAGTCCTTTAGCTTTAACCCATGGATTATAGGTTTTTCCATTTTTCTTTTTTTAAAGTTGTTTTTATTGAGCTATACATTTTTCTCTGCTCCCCTCCTGTTCAACCCTCCCCCATGGTCTCCATGCTTCCAATTTACTCAGGAGATCTTGTCTTTTTCTACTTCCAATATAGATTAGATCCATGTTTGTCTCTCTTAGGGTACTCTTTGTTATCTAGGCTTTCTGGGATTGAGAATTATAGGCTTTTTTTTTTAATTTTATGTATAACAGCCACTTATGAGTGAGTACATATAATATTTGTCTTTCTGGATTGTTTTTTCCATTTTTAAAATAGTATTTATTGCTTTATTTCAGTGTTATAAAAGTATTACATGTGTGAAAAAAACATAGGATAAATGAGAAAAACATTTCTGTTTCTAAAAGTAGCTAGTGTTAACAGTTTCCTGAGACATCTCTGTACATATAACAATAGAAATGGTTCCATGCTTGTAGGTCAGGATGCAGCTAACGTTGGTTCCATGCTGTAGATCAGGATGCAGCTAACCTCGGCTCCATGCTGTAGATCAGGATGCAGCTAACCTCGGTTCCATGCTGTAGATCAGGATGCAGCTAACCTCGGTTCCATGCTGTAGATCAGGATGTAGCTAACCTCGGTTCCATGTTTATAGATCAGGATGCAGCTAACCTCAGTTCCATACTTATAGATCAGGATGTAGCTAACCTCGGTTCCATGCTTATAGATCAGGATGCAGCTAACCTCAGTTCCATGCTTATAGATCAGGGTGCAGCTAACATTGCTTAGTTTTTTGCACTTTGTTTACTTTCTTGACAAGGAAGCACATATTAAAACACAATGACAAACCTGTCACTTAATTCTATGCCAGTCTTAGCATCCATTCTTTCTCCTGTTTCATAGTTGATAGCTCAGGAAATGTTGTGGGTTCCCACTGCCACACGGCTCAGGTAGATGGAGAACTGAGATGAGGACCACAAGGCCTCAGCAGGGTTGCCAGTGAGAAGGGCTGGCTAACCTGCAGAGGTCCAGCTCTGGAAGAGTGGACTTGGCCCTGGGAGTCCTGGCATAGGACTCCAGATGCCTCTCTGGAAAAGGCAGGGGTATAAATACAGTTAAATAAGTTGTTCATTTTGAGAAATACATATCATATGAGGTTGATATTTTTAGTGGGTTCAGGTCGGTTCAGATCAGTTTAGTGGGTTCAGGCAATGAGTGATGCACACTGCTGGGCAACCGCGGGCGTCCCCATGACTTGTCTCCTGGACCTCCCACCCAAAACTCTGTACTTACAACATTGTAACTTTCGATTCCTCTTCAGCCTTGAGAAGCCATTGTCCTGTGAACGTGTCTGTTCTAGGTCCCTCAGATAAGTGGAATCCCATTCACCCTCTCTGCATTTGCCATATATTAAAATTTCCTTCTTTTTAAAGGCTATATCATATTCCATTGCATTGAGTGCTGTTTTGTTTAGCCATTCACTTCTTGGTGGCTACGGGCTGTTTCCCCCCACCCCTTGCTTTGGCTGTTGTGAATATGTTTTAGCTACTGTTGTCAGCTTGGGTGAACAAATAGTTCTTTTACTTCATGCTTTCAAATGTCAGAATTCCATACCAGAAGCGGAGTTGTTGGATCCTATGTTAATTCTATGTTCAGGTGTCTGTTTGAGTGTGTGCAGATGTCTGTGTATGTGCATAGGTGCGGAGGTCAGAGGTCAGCTGCAAGTATTCTACAGGCGCCATCCCATCCACCTTGTTTTTCTGAAACAGGATCTCTTACTGATCTGGTGCTCCTAGGGAGGTGAGCCTGGTTGGTGGGTACACCGGGGATCTGCATCTTCACCACCACACCCTGTTTTTCCCTTGGATTCTGGAAATTGAATTCAGGCCCTCCCGTTTTCCCCCACTAAGCCATCTTCCCAGACCTTAAGATTTAGTTTTTTGAGGAGGTCTTTTTGTCACTCCCACCCCTAGGCAATGGCTGGTTTTATATTCTCAGCAGCAGTGCGTATGGATTCCAGCTTCTCCCTGTTCTTAAGACTCAAGATATGTGTTCTAGTTTTGGTTTTGGTACTAGCCATCCCCGTGGATATGAGGTGATATCTTAGGATGGTTTTTAAGGCACATGTTTCTGACTAGTCTTCTGGGCATCTTGTCCTTTGTTGGCCATTTGTATCACATTCTTTGGAGAATTATCTGTTGACATTCCCTGCCTATATTTTTAATAGGTTTTTTATTTTAATTGTTCAGACATGCCTTTCCAAGCTGCCTGAGCTGGTGTGTGTGTGTGTGTGTGTGTGAATGAGTGTGTAAGCTCATGTGTATGTGAGTGTGTATGTGAGCTCATGTGTATGTCGTGTGTGTGTGAGTGTGAATGTGTGAGCATGTGTGTGAGCTGGTGTGTGTGAGCATGTGTGTGAGTGTGTGTGGTGTGTGTGAATGAGTGTGTGAGCTCATTTGTGTATGAGTGTGAGTGTGTGAGCATGTGTGTGTGTGTGTGTGTGTGTGTGGTGAATGAATGAATGGAGGAAGAGGGAAGGGGGCAATAAAGATGTGGGGCAGAGCAGGAGGAGGAAAATGTTGAACTATGTTGTAGAGTGTGGGGAGAAAGAAGGCAGCTCCTCCATTTTTTTTTTTGAGACAAGAGCTCTCTGTGTAGTCCTGGCTGCCTGGAACTCAGTCTGAAGACCAGGTTGGCCTTGAACTCACAGAGATCCACCTGCCTCTGCCTCCCAAGTACTAGGATTAAGGGCATGCATCTCCATCACTCCACTTCAGCCTCTCAAATTTTTTATACAGTGATACTTATACTTTTTATACTTCACTGTGTGAAGGACACTTCTCCATGTTGTTGTTTGTGCCTGGGTGACTCAGGTCCCCATGCTATTCTCTGGGACTGCAGTGGCTTGCTCAGCTGCCAGTGCCAGTCTGTAGGAGGCAGTGATGGGAGTAATTTGGGCCATAGCCTCTATAGTCAGCCAGTTGAATATTCTAGTCCTACTGTAATGTGTGCACCCAGAAAAATGGATTTCTAGAACCTCCCTGTCCCCATCACACACACACACACACACACACACACACACACACACGAGACAATGTTAAGTGTACAGAGGTGGGGGCAGTATGTCTCTGTCCTCTGTGAAGATCACCCTGCCCCTCTCCAGAACTGTCCACCGGCAGAACTGTAGCCCCTCCAGAAGCCTGGAGGTCTCCCAGGTGCTTTGCAGCCATTCTGCATCACTAGTCAGACAAAACATAGCATCTTCCAAGATAGCACAGAAGTGGGACAATTGTAAAAAAAAAAAAGGTGCTGGGGACTAGGGACAGGTCTGCAGGAAGTGGGGCCACAGAAGGACTTCTCGGGAGCAAAGACTACAAGCCCCTATCTGAGAAGGTTGCAATACTGACTGGGGGTGGGGGGATAAGGGTGTAGGGGACACTTGGCTTTAGGGCTGGTATTCCAGGGTCCTTTGCTCTCTGGTCTCCAATGCTGTCTGCTACTCTCGCATTGCCCTGTGCTTGCTTGAGAGAGCAAGTTCTAGGGCACATAGAGCCTCTTGAAGTGAGTTAGCATTTTAATTTCTTTTCCCACCTGAGTACAAGTGTGAGGCACATCATAGCAGCACAGAGCACAGCGCATAGGGGCAGTACCTGACCAGGAGACCTGCGTTCAAGTCCAACTCTACCCTTTATTCCTTGGCTTATCTTGGGAAAGTTACTAATTCCCTCTGATTCCTGTGAATCAGGGTGGCAGGTGCTGGTATCCTTACAAAATGTTTGTAACCAGTCCTGGTGTTCAGTGAGGTCCTAAATTAGTCAGTAAAGCGATACAGAAACAGAGTATCCAAGTAAGGTCAACCCAGGCTGCCTGGAACCTCAGAGGAAACTGTTTCTGTGGCCTATGTTTCCCTAGCAGAATAGTGGGTGGTAGGGATGGGATCTGGTTCAATCCTCTGGCTGTCTCTGGACCAGGACCAGGACCAAGCCTGTGGAAGATGGTAAGGAAGCCGGACCCCTAGACCTAGGTTGGGTTAACTAGGGTCTAAGACCAGGAGGGCTCCTGGCAAGGGAAGGGGAAAGGGAAGCGTGATCAGCAGGATGATCAATAATGACTCACATGATATCCACTGGGGAACTCTGTCAAGAAACTTTTAGGGTCTGGAGAGATGGCTGAGTGGTTAAAAGCACTGGCTGCTCTTCCAGATAACCTGGGGTTCAATTCCCAGCACCCACATGGCAGTTCACAACTGTCTGTAACTCCAGTTCCAGAGAATCCAACTCCCTCACACAGACATGCTGGCAAAGTGTGGCTGCACATGACATAAAAATAAATAAAAATTTAAAAAGAAAAAAGCTTTTAACATAGGCTGGGGATGTGGCTTGATTGGTAGAATACTTGCTTAGCATGCACGAAACCCTGGGATTGGTCCCTAGCACTACATAAACCAGCTGTGGTGGCACACACCTGTAACCCCAGTACTCAGGAGGCAGAAGGAACAGAAGTTCAAAGTCATCCTTAGCATGGTATGTGGACCCTTTCTAAAAAATAAAACAGTATCCTTAAAAAAAAAAGACCAACTAAACAAACCCACACCCCAAACAGGAAGGACTCCAGCAGAAAAGCTCTACTTCATGCCAAAAGGAGCTAGTGAAGCAGGACACCCTGCTTCTGGACATTTCGCTGGTGTGTCTGATATTGACTGATGACAATACTAGCGAACCCCATCAATAATTCCCATTTCTTCAGTGTGGTATGTGTGCCAGCAGCACCCCTGGATGTCTCAGAATTCTGTAAACAACAGGGCAGAATGACTTTTCCTTTTATGGAAGAGGCAAGAGAGTCTCAGGGATGTTAATGTGTTGCCCAAGATACCTCAGTTATGGGGCCAGAACCCAAACTCTTTCAAAGACAAATGGACATCCTGTGGATGCTGGGGCTGATAACCCCCCCAAATGCAGAGGGTTAGGGACACCAACCCTCTCCTCTTTTCCGACACCCATTGACTTGGTGACCTGGGTTATCTCACCTGGGATGGGAATAGGGATGGGGATGGGGACGGGTTCTGGCACAAAGACAACACAGGGCCTCCTTCAGGGCCTGGATTACTGCATAACACACCCCATCTGGCAAATCTGTTTAGCTGTGATGCCTCTATCCGGTCAGATAACTCTGGTACCCAGGCTTGAAAGCCTATGACTCCAAGGGACACTGTAGTCCAATGGGCAGCATAAAGCCAGGGAGATAGCTTGGCTCCTCCCCTAGTGAACAGGCTCCTTCCCTCAGTAAGCAGGCACTCCAGGGTTGTACACAGAAGGATTAGATCATCAGGTCTAGCTCCCCTTTATTGGCCTCCACGTCTCTCCCTGTTCTCTGATCTTTCAAGGCTGTAGGTGACTTTTGGTGTCACTCTCTGAGGGCTAAGGAAGAACAAGACTGCTCAGAGGAAGAGGCTAGTTCCGTTTCGCCCTTTGTGTTGCCTTTTGGTGGATGGCAAAGGACAGCCCAGTATAGGGAGTAAAAAGTCGGCACTGACTTTGAATTGACCTCCACACCAAGTGAGGCAATCTTTCTGAGCTTTGGGGGCTCATCGAGAAAAGGGATGATGAGGATCCTTCCTAACTCCCTTCCTCTGTGCAGGCAAAGGGGTTCCACAATGAGATGTGTATACAGTGTAGGCCATTGGACCTATTCGGGTTCAATGAATGGATAGTTCTTATTATTAAAGATAGCAGCAGAGCCCCTCCCCTGATCACCCCCCGGAACAGCCTTGCCTGACCAGCCTGCTGAAGGCAGGACTCCCATTTTTTTCCCGTTAACAGCGTTGGTGTTTCTTGAACACCTTTGTAATTATACTGTACATGTGTTTACTTGTCTGGGAGAGTAGGGGCCACTTCTTCTCTACTGCCCAGTCCCTATCACCAACAACAAGAGCAAAGTCAATGTTGAATGTCTCCTCCCTTGTCCCTCTGGCAGAACAAACCATTTTCTTTCTTTAGAGGATATGACTTTCAGAGCCCCCAGATTTCTCCACACACCCCCACCTCCTGGAGTTTACTGCGGTAGGGAAGGGCTGCATGCTTTGTATCAGCTAGAATAGCCATGGGGCTGATACAGGGCCTTGCACTGGTGATGGATGAAGAGGTCGTCATAGGACAATCTCTACTCTTCCACCATCTGCAGCCGTCTGGCTCTGGCCCCATAACACAGTTTCTCCACCCTGCAGTGGCTCCCTCTCACCTGTGCTGTGCCTGACTTTCGGGGCTGGGGGTGAGGTGGTTTCTCTCTGCCCCCTTTCTTATAGCCCTACCTCCTAGGTCTCCCTTACCTCCTTGCCTAGACCAGGACCCACAGGGCATGGCAGACATGTGGGGCTGAGGGAGGCACTCTGTGAATCCAGATGTGATTTTGTTTATGTTTCCAGAGTGAGAGAAGGAGCTGGGGATGGTTGCTGCTGGGGGAGGGGTGGTCAGGCTGCAGCCCCCCTGCCCCAAACTCCCCTCCCCTCATTCTCCCCTAGTTTGTGTGTCTGGCCCTGGCTATATAGCAGAAGCCCACACTGCAAGTCCCAGCCTGAAGCTGACCTATCTATCCTCCAAAGTGGGCCTCCCCACGGTTCATCTGATGCCTGGCTGTGGAATCACAAGGTCCATTTGCTTAGTGTGACCTTGGCCCAGTTAAGGACTCCTAGAGCTTGGGTTCCATAAAGATGCCTGGCTGTGGAATCACAAGGCCTATTTGCTTAGTGTGACCTTGGCCCAGTTATAGACTCCTAGAGCTTGGGTTCCATAAGGTTGGTGATGACTTGGTTTGTGACTGCTCTTCCTTCGTGACTAATCCTGTGATGGTGCCCATCCCAGCCAGGGCTTGCCTGAGTCCAGCTCCAGGGCAGTGCCAATCCCCACCACAAGGTGATACTGAAGCAGGGCAGGAACCCCTCCTTCCTCCCCCGCAGCAGCTGCAAGCATTTTGTTTTGCCATTAGAAGTGACTTACTTAAGGGAAGCAGAATTTTACAGGCAGTTTACAGGCTGGTCTTGTTCAGTAGTTTTCAAAAGCTGGGGGTTGGGGGGGGCAGAGGCGGCCAGCAGCCTCCATGAGTTAAGATAAGAGAGAAGTGAGAAGTGAGCCCAGGGTAAGGGACACTTTCTCTGCAGAGTCGCAGTGCCTGGGCGGAAGCCAGCAAGTAGTTGGGGCATTAGGACAGTCAGAGGTTGAATCTAGACTTCGGAACATCCGGTCCTCTCACCCTAGTCCTCCAGATCTGTGCTCCATGGGGGACAAGGGGATGGGGTTGCGGGAGATCAAATCAATTCCAACCCTAAAGAGATTCTCAGAGAGTGCACCCCTATGATCTAGGTCAGCAAGGGTCTTAGAACACCCTGGGAAACTGAGATCATCAATAAGGCACAGGTTGAGGGCTGGCAGAGTTCTTGCCTTGAAAGGAGAGAGATCCCAGCTAGGTCGCCTGACTGTGCTGAGAGGCCAGGGAGCACAGGAATAGGGGTGGGGAGCTCCTGTCTGGACAGCCTTAGGTTCCTCCCTCGTCCCCAGTGTCAGATGGACGCAGTCCCCGGTGCCTTGGTCTCCTTCTTCAGGTGAATGAAGCAGTCAGGGGCTCAGTGGTGCTTAGCACGCTCGGACTATGGTTTTAATAGACGTACATGAACAAGTCGATATAGACAGATTTATAATTCTATACAGTCAGTCCGACATACACAGGGACGCTGTAAACGGGCGCGGGCCAGAGAGCGGGTGTGCAAAGTGGGCGGGGGCCCTGGGGCTGCGGCCCCGCGCTCTCCTGGCTCGACTCTTGTAAGGGCGGGCGGGCGGGCAGTGAGGAGGGGGCTGTTCGCTGGGACAGAGGGCCACCTCCTGGACCCAGAGTGAAGCAGAGGGCCAGGGTAACGGCTAAGCGTGGGGCTGGGAAAATAGGAGCTGAGCCCTTCCCCTCCTGCTGCCGACTGGCCACCGCCAGCTGCGGCTCTGTGGCCTGAAATGTGCGCACCCCCCCTGAGCGCAAAGGGCGGCTGGGCTCTTCCAGGCAACCCCGGACCTTGGCTAATCCAGCAGGAAGGCCGAATCCCCTGCAGACGCGGTCATCCCTAGCCAGGGGCACGCTCCAACAGCGATCCACCCGGCACGCGCTCGGCCAGGCCACACTTGGAGAGGGCCTTTCGGTTCTTGATCTGGTGGACGATCCCACACCCTCCAGGCTCCCTACATTCAGTTCACTGACGCAGGCGCTTCCTGCCCGGACGCAGGCGACCAGAGTGTCTTCTCCCTGCGGCCTCGGCGCTGGCTTCCCCCGCCTCATTCCCTCGGTGGAGTGGACAGCTGGGACCCGTGGGGCCAAACACACCACCTGCGCCATCTCCAGGGAAATTGCAACTCACCCCCCGCCCAGCATTTTTCTCCGACGTCTTTGTGCTTTCTTCCCCCCCTCCCTTGGCTTTCTTTCTTTCCTTTTTATTCTTTGGGGGCAGAGTGGGGTCCGGAAAAGCAAACACAAAACCAACCTGGAGGCGGGGTGGGGAGGAAGGGGCTGCACAGAAGCGAGGTCCGCGGTGCTGCGAGCGCCCCGCGGTGCTCCGCGCGCTCCCCTGCGCCTTGCCGGCCGGCGGCCCCAGGAACCCGGCGGGGCGGTCAGCTGTTGTACTGGCAAGCGTTGAGACCCGACGCCGGGCCCTGCAGGCCGCCGTAGCCAAACGACGAGTGCTGCTTGGACTTGAGCCGCAGGCTTGCGAGGCTTGAGTTGCACGTGTCCCGGTAGACGCTGTAGGGCGAGGCGGGGGTGCCGTAGGGGCAGGCGCCCGGCGACATGGCCGAGTTGAGCGAGGAGCCGGTGAGGTTGTTGATGTTGTTGAGGCCCGAGTTGGGCATGCCGGGCACAGCGCCCGGGCCCATGCTGGACGGCATGGTCATGGAAGAGATGGAGCTGGGGGCCGAGAACATGGACTGAGAGGACAGCGGGCTCATGGAGTTGAAGAAGGTGAAGCTCTTGGTGGACAGCGGTGCCGGTGCCAAGCTCTTGGCGGCCCAGTTGTTGTAGGAGTAGCCAGCGGCGTACACGTCCTCGTAGGGCTGCACCAGGCCGCTGAACTGCGGCACGTAGCCGCCCTTGCACAGGTCCAACTGCTGGTTCCGCTCCCGCTTGCGCCACTTGGCTCGTCGGTTCTTGAACCACACCTGGGAAAGCGAGCGGGGGTGGGTGGGTGGGGTAAAACCGTTAGGGCCACGGTGACCTGGAAGGGCTCTCACCCCCACCTGAGCCTTTGCTGCCCCCTCTCCCAACATGCCTTATTTTCTTCCGCCATTGCTGAGGTTTTTGTAATGGTTTCTTTCCTGTCTCCAGAAAATACGAGCCCTCCTCCCCATTTTCCCGCTTTTTAAAAATCATTAAATTGATTAATGTTAAATTTGATTTTCTTTTCCCAACTCGGATTCTCTTTTGTTCGAACAAATATTCGTTTTCTTCTTCTTCTCTCTCTCTCTCAACCTGTCCTCTTTCTACCATTTCCCCAAGCTCTCTTTGAAGTAATTCAATCTTTTTCTTCTCCCTCAAACACACAAAAACATTTTCTTTCCCCGAAAATAATGGGCTCCGATTTTTCAGACGAGTTTCATTGTTCAACTAGTTTGTTTTCATCTGTATTCACAACATTTAATAATTTCCCTCCTGTCCGAAATGTAAAATTTTGTTCACTTCTTGATTATCTGAACTTCAGTCTGTTTTTTCTTTATTATTGTCCTCGCTTTTATTCTTTTCTAAATATTTAGTTTATCCTTTTTTTGTCCAGATATCTGGCCTCTACTGCTTCTCTTAAATAATTGATCCTTTCTTTTTCTAAATGCCCAACCTCTTTGCCTCTCCCTTAAATATTTAATTTCTTTCCTGCTGCCTAAATATATTCCAAATACGTTTCTCTGCAAATATTTAATTTCCGTAAGTTTACTAGTTTCTCTCTAATCTCCACCTCCATTTTCTCCTAAGAAATTTGGTAAGAACCACGTTTTTTCTCCCCAAGCAAGTCCTCCCCAATCTCACCTATCTACCCACCATTGGCCCCCTGACCTCCTAGGCTGTTCTCCAGCCCAGAACCCTTGTACCCCAGCTTTTCACAGGCCCTGATTCCATGTACCCAGCCCCACCCCACCTCTGCTACCATAAACCGGGGCAGGATTAGTGAGTTCGGAATTATAGGGTGCCAGTCTGCATCCAGGGTCCCACTGGGTCAGACCAGTCTCACTGGGGAGGTTGAAAGCAGGGCTTACGGCAGGGGTTCTGTGGGTTCTGTGGTACTTTGGACTGCCTCGAGAAGGGCTTCCAGGGTCTGATTAAGTATTTGCCACCTCGGGAAAAAACGATATCCTTATCCCTTTTTTAAGAAAATATAGCAATTGCTGGGAACCGTGGGAGAGGCGCCAGAATACAGTGGTGCTTTTGGGTCTGGGACCTTGCAAATAAAAAGGAGTGGGAGGGCCACTAGCTACCAGAGTCCCCACTCCACATGACCTACAGTGGGAAAGAACTTTAGGCAAAGGTCCAGCTGGTGCCTGGCTGATTGGCCAGGAAAGTTCGGAAAATATCTCAAAAACAGTCTGGAGAAGGTATACACAGAATGAGACCCCCCCACCGCACCCCGTACACCTTTCAGGCCTTCCTGGGGCAGTCAAGTCCGCCCTGCCTTTCCCTTTCGTTTTCCAGGGAGTGAAGGCTCAAAGCTCCCGAGGTCCTCAGCGGCAGACTCCTCTGCCCAATCTCAGACCTTAAGTAACTCCTGGACCTGACAGAGTTCCCTGGGGTAGGGAACCGGGTCTTCTGACCGGGGTGGGAGGGGAGGCTGCTGTAGCTCCTGCGGGTCAGGTAAAAGGGCTCGGGAAGTAGCTGACGCGGGTGACTGGGACCTAAAGTGGGGTCTCCGATGAGAGAAGGGGAGGGAGGCCTGAGAGGTCAGAGTTAAATTTGAGCTACTGAAGGCCAGCGGTGGCCAGAGGGAGGGTAGCCAGGCACGCGCCCCACGCTCACCCGCACTCTCGGCTCAGTGAGGTTGGTCCACACCGCGATCTCCTCTCTCATGCTCATGTCCGGGTAGCGGTTCCTTTGGAACGTGGCCTCCAGCTCTTGCAGCTGCTGGCTTGTGAAGTGAGTGCGTTGCCGCCGCTGTTTCTTCTTCTTGGCTGGGTCCTCTGCTCCGCCGCAGCCTGCGCTGCCCGCGCCTCCGTCCTCGGGCCCCTTGGCTTCCCCGCCGCGCTCCTTGTCTGCAGCAGGTAGGAAGGGCGCGAGTCACCCCGGGCTAACACTATTGCACCCGGTCCCGGCTCCACCGAAGCGCCTTCGGAGAGGTGGTTGCCTCCCACCTCCCTGGCCAGGGGCCGTGGGAACGGTCCCTCACTGGAAAAGAGCCTGCCAGGTGCCAGTCCTCAGTAGGCACCTCTAGGGCTGGCGTTGCCACCGAGAAGAGCCCAGACGCCCCAACCGGGCCTGGGTTCCTGGCTTGGTCGGGCCTGCTTCTGTATCCCGCACTGGCTGCGGCCCTGCAGCTCCGGTCACCAGCAAAGGAGCGCTGTGTCTGGGAACTCAGGCCGGTCTAAATCTGACCGGAGCACCTCTGCTTTTCTGAACTAATACCAGAACTTTCCAGCTGAAGCTAGTAGATTTGTGGGGTAAGAACCCGGTGATAGCCTGAAATGTTTTCTTGTCAGGGCTCTGTCAGAGCCACAACGACCTCGGGTCTCAAGGTCTAGAAAACCCACCAATTGCAGCCTAGTTAGACAGATTTGTGTCTAAATGACCCGGGCCTCTCTGTCTCTTTAAAGCTACAGGTGATGCGCACAGTCAATAACATTCAAATATAAAGAAAAGGAACTTAAAAGCGAAACAGAAGCTCAAAAAAGTTTAGAGCGCTCTACCTAAAAACAGAAAAGTCCACAAATCCTCAAAGCTAGGCAGACAGAACCAGTGCAATGTAAATCAAGAAGTCAAAACCGTCCGTGCAAACACACCCCTAAACTAAATACACAGCCAAATGTGTATAAACTTCAGTCAGATAGGTATTTCTCTAGAAAAAAAAATCGATGTATCATTGAAGATAAATTTTAGACTCTTCACAGTAAACACCCTTGTAGAGATTTTCAAACACTAGAAAAATACATTGTTGCTAGACAATTTAAATTCACGAAATAAAACTGCTACAAATGGGTTTTGAGAAAACTCTCAGAGAAATGCGCCATTTTGGATTGACTTTTACAAATTTCTCCAAGAATCATGCAGCATGTAGGTGTTTTAAATCTCAGAGAAATGCGCTGATGAATTGTTTCAAAGACGCAGTCGGTTAAAATTGTTAATTTCCCCCCGCTGATTTGATTTAAAAGCCAATCTATAATCCCCCCCCAAAAAAAACAAAAGTACAGTCAAAGCTTTGTCTTCTAACCAAGCAAACAGACCGACTGGGGAAAGTCACTTAGAGATGCAAAACAGAAACAGAGATTAAATCTGTGTAGAAGAGACGCCCAGGGCCAGGGACAGCGGGCAGCCAGGATCACCGCGGCCACTCGGGGTTGAGACCCCGAGAACCGCAGCCGCTCCGAGAGCAGATGGGCCTGGAAACCGCCACAGCCGTAGCCGCTCTTGGATTTAAAAAAAAAGAAAGAAAGAAAGAAAAGAAAAAGAAAAAAAAGTCAACGAGGAGTTTGTAAAGTCAGTCTAGAACCCGTCCTGGCTGGACCCCTGTTGTCTCGGAGCTGTGGCGTCCACGTGGGCCGGGATCCCTCCAAGCAGGGTTCCTCCGGCCCTGCCTGGAGTCAGGCCGCGCCTCCCGGCCGGCTCGCTCTCGCTGTCCCCGGGAGCTCCGTTTTACTGACCCCTCTCTTCTGGTCTGGTCTGTGCGCCCAACCCTCCTCTAGGACCCTCTCCTCCTGCTGCGCCTCCCGGTCTGTCAAGGTGTCCGCCCTCCTGCGTCTCTCTGGGTACTTTGTCTCGCCTTCCCCTCCGTTCCCTTCTCCATCTGCTGCTTGCCCTGCGCCCCTGCGGCTCCTCAGCGACCAGTTAGGGAAAACTTCACTCTTTTATTTTTCCTCGCGCGTGCTATTTGCTCCTGTTCCTCCTGGGCTGTCAGTCCCACTCTGGGCTTGGCGTGTGGGGACTGCTTGGAAGTGGCTTCGTGTGTGCGTGCAAGCCTGTGTGTAAATTTCCGCGTTCATCGTCAGGTCGAGATCGAGGAGGGAGAAAAGAAAGCTCCTGAATGCCGAGGCGCAAAGGGGACCCGGCTGAGCGCCAAGTCGCTGGGTGCGCGCTGAGGCTGGGTGCACGCCGCGGGAAGCCGTGCTTACCTGGCAGATCCGTGTCGGACGACTCGCTGGCGGAGTTCTCCAGCGGCTCCCGGGGGTCGGCGGCGCGGGCCAGGTGGAAGCTGGGCCCCATGTCGTGCGGCGGCGGTGGAGGTGGCCGCAGCCCCTCGGGCAGCCTCTCAAGGCTCATGCCTCCCTTGAAGGCGTCCATGGAGGTGGGGACCGCAGCGGGCGCTCCAGGGGCCGGGGCTGGGCGCACCCGGCCGCCCCGGTTGCGACCTGTTTGGGGGGGGGACAAGAGCGCGGCGCCTAAGCGGCTGCCCCCCAGGGCTGCCGGCGCCCACAGCGACGCCGCCCGCGCTCCATCGACTGCCCGGGGCTGCGGAGCCGTGCGTGGGGCTCCGTGCTCCGCCACGCGCTCCCGCTGCTCCGGCCTCAGCCGCCCGGCCGGCCGGGGCCCCGCTCCGGATTCGAGGCCGGTTTCTAAGGTTCGGGACGGAGCCCGCAGAGTCTGTCTGAAAACGACAGCGCGCGCCGCCAGGTTCCAGCAGTCCCTGCGCCAGGGGTGGTGGGTGGGGTGGGCCTCGGTGGGAGGGGGCTGGGAGAGAAGGAGGGAGGGCGCGAGCGAGCGAGCGAGCGAGCGCGGGCGGAATCCAGCCTCGAGCCGCCCGCGCCGCGCCCTATCCGCCGCCCTCCCTCTCTCCCTCTCTCCCTCCCTCCCAGCCTCGCCCGCGCCCTCCCCCTCCGCAGCCACCTTCCCGCCGCCTCCCCCTCTCCCCCGCGGCCTCACCGCGCCTCTCCCTCCTTTCCCGGTGACACACCGATTTCTCCCTCGGCCGCACAAAAGAAACGCATCTGGCCTGCAAGTCCCGCGCGGCTGGTGCCCACCTTGGGGCCCCAAATGACTTGTTTCGCTGAGAGTCAACTCCTGTCTGGGCCGCTTCGAAGTCCCCAGCCGCTGGCGAGAACAACCTAGGATGAGTGAAGGTTCGCGGAGCAGGATCGCTCTGAGCCGGCGCCTGCAAGCCAGCGCTAGGGCGGGGGCCGAGCCAAGGGCCGGTTCCCAGTTCCCGCAGCTCCCAGCGGTGTCCTCGAGGGGCCGCCGGCCCCTCCTTTCCGATTCTCTTCTCCCAGGAACTCGGGCCGGTTGAGTGACAGCAGCCTGCGAGCTCTAATGGGGCCCCCGGATGCTGTCTTCTAATTAGCTTGGACACTCTCCCCTAAGGCTGCCTCTCAGGCCTTCCTCTGCACCGCAGTCAATTTTCCGGGATTGGGATAGAAATGATGGCTTCTAATCAGACGAAACGTTTCTGTTGGCTCTAGGCCGTGGTGAGTGGGGCTGGCGACCCCAAGAGCTCAGCCAAGCCCATTACCTTTTCCACCTCCCGCTTTGTTTTCCACCTCCAAAGATCAAGGTTTTTTGGCAGCCACGGGATAGGTCTTGCCAGTCTCTGCCCTCCTTTAGGGTAACTTTGCCCCCGGCGGGCAGCATGGGGCCTGCTTTCTGACTTCCCAGGGCTTCAGGCATACCTAGGCCTGGGAGACCAGGTGACTGCTGTTTCAAGACCATTGCGCTGAAAGCCCGGGAAGCCTAGAGTCTCCTACACCGTGCTAGGAAACCATAGCTGCAGAGCTCCCCTCTCCCAAAGCAAAGACTTTACCCCCTAGGCTCCCAAGATTGGTCCCCTCCTTAAGTCCTCAAGCTTCAGTGAAGTTTGTCCAGGGATTTTATCCAACAATTGTTAACTGGCCCAAGGACCTCAGCGTCTTGAGTAAACAGGTCACAACTGAGGTGGCCCTAACCTGCTTCTCAGGCCACAAGGAGACCCTTAGGCTGCCTCTGGGGTTCATCTGCAGATCTTCCCCTGAACCAGCCACTGATGGGGTGGGAGTCCTGGTAGGTGGGACCTGGGGGAGAAGCACTTCCCCATTCTCTAGGCTCAGCACCCAGAACCCAGAGCCCAGGGCATCTTTCTCTCTTCAGTCATTTCTTGGACAGGTCCTACAGGTGTCAGTGTGGTAGTGGCACTTGGTGCAAGGTTCTGTCTTTGACCCTCCTCCTGCCTTCTCCATCACTAGAGGGAACCGGGCTGGGTTCCTTGGTGAGAATTGTGAGGGCAAGGGCAGATATGCGGGGTGGGACCAAGATTGCCTCTTACTCCTTTGGCCTTCCTCCAAGGTGCCCAGCTCTTTAGGGCCTGACCCGTTTTCGCTGTTGGACTGCAGAAGGCAGAATCTAGGCAAAGCTGGAGGAGTATGCTTCACCACTAGGTTGAAATTAACTCGACCGTGGGCAGAGCGTGGTTGACCAGCAGTCCCTCGGCTCCTGTTTTTACCCCACTTCTTGGCTGAATGTTCTACAGCAGCAAATGCCTCCTTTCAAGGAGGTACTCAGGTGCTACAGTTGCCCCACAATGTCCTCTGCGAGGCGACACTACCTCGCCCTGAGCTCACAAGGATGGCAGTGTGCACACGGACACCTGCACCCGATGTGTGCCTGTGGACACACACATGTGCTGTTTGGTGTGAAGTTGGATAGCAGAGGTTATGGGGTATGTTCTAAGCCCATCAAAGTCAGACCAAGATGGGAAAGCCCAGTGCACCTCTGCCTGGGGACAACAGAAATGGTCTGCCCATGGGTATTGTGACTCAGGACCTATAGGATGGGAACTGTTTAGTGACTTCACTCCTTGATCTTTCACTGTGGACACATTAATGCAGTTATTAAGCTCCCTCTGCATGCCCCTCTGGGCCCAAGTCTCTGGCACTGTTCTGGGTAGACACAGCACTCTTTTTATTTGGAGACCTCCAGGTTTGCCAAATGCGCGGAAAGGTCTTCAGACCCCTTTAGATAATCCTTCCACTATTCTCACAGACCTTGAGCCCCAAAGAAGCACTGAGATGGATGGGGACTGGCGGGGCAGTCTGTTTTTAAGTAATATTGAATGAGCATGGGTAGGGGAAGGACCAGTAAAAGGCTATACCCTGATCCTGAGAGTGTTGAAGAAAGGGACCTGAATAGCTCTCTGCTCTTCCACAGTTGCCCCTTCTCTGCTTCACCCACTGTCCTAGGCTAAGCAGGGGCTTCCCGAGAAAGCAAGTGCACATAGGTAGGAGCCAACAATCTTTCCAGAGCCCAGGCTCCGTGCACTCCCCTTCAGTTTGATGTGTGGCTTAGGGACTTGGCTTCCTTGACCTCTCCCTGAATCTTAGTTCTCATGGTCCACAGTCTGACTGCTGTTTCAGCCTCCAGATCACAGAGAGATGGATCAGGAGGAGTGGAGGGAAAGGGGCTTACTGAAGGCGGCCCCGGAGTCCTATTCCACTCGCCACCCCACTACCTGCAGAGCCAGCGATCCATTCTAGAAACTTGGGGACTGTGATCCGGAGCCAGGGTTGTGGTGGTGGAGGGTTGAAGTAGTCAACACAGGACCTTTGCTGAAGGTGGGCATATTTGAAACAGAATCTGGCCAAATGATAGTTTAGTGATTTGATTCTTATGAAGGCTGAGTGAGGGACTCTCATGAGGACCATCCTTATGTCCCTCTGAGTATACTGCCCTAAACTCTGCACTCCTAGAATCGAGAGATTTTTTAGGGAAAAGGAAGGAATGTGCCATGGCTTGCCCCCAGGGCCATCCGTGACTCTTTGGGACATTCCAGCCCTAAGCCTCTTAGGCTGTGGAGAAGCTCAAACTAGAAAACCCAGTTTTTGGAGTGCATCGGGACAGGACCACCTACCTCTTTTTGCCCCATCTAATACCCCTTCCCCAATAAAAGCTCTTTGTTTTGTTGTTGTGTGGCTTTTTTGGTATACAAGCAATTACAGACAGACCCATAGTGCCCAGGTGGAAATTGGAGCAACCTGTTGGATTCTGTCAGTTTCTCAGAAGGTTCCTGCCAATTGAAGTTTTTTTGAGGGGCAGAAATGTGTGGGAACACTGACTGGGCAGGACAACTGGCCACCAGGTACAATGGAAGGGATAGGGCTTGGCATTCTTTATGGCTGCTAAGGCCCATGACTCTCCAGGCCTGTGCTCACTCATGGTTATTACCATGCTTTCTAGTTCTAGGGAATGGTTGAGCTAAGGGAATACAAAAAAGCTAAGAAAGTGGTGGCGGTTGTCACTCGCTGTGGGCCGGCTTTGTTTTCCACTCTCCCACGCGTGCTGGAAGCCTGTCTAATTCGTTATCAGTTGCCTGCCTTGAAAGGAAGCAGCTTCACCTGCAAGCCCTGACTCCTTTTTTCCCCTTTCTGGTGGAAGCACCAAGGCCCAAAGCCACAGGGGAACCAGCGGGTCAGGGAGTCTTCTTCCAGCCTGCCCCTGATGCTAGTAGTGTTTGCCTTTACCCTACACTGGGTATTTTCCCTAGTCCTCTTCATTCACCAGTGGACAACAACCTTGGGAGGGCTCTCTAACTGCTTTTCAGAGATCAGGGAGATGCCAAGAGAATATCTGAGCCTTTGTTTCTCATCAAATTGGGTTCAATATTTTCTTAGATTTTGGTGAATTCCTAAATAGGAAAATCTTGGGGCCCAGGATTTCAACCCAAGATGTTCTCTATTGTGGCCAGAGGTGAGCCTCGGGAGTCCTGGCTTTGCCTCAGTCTTAATCCGCCTCAGTGTAGGAGATTTCAGAATTTAGTGACCCGGTTCTAGAGAAATAGTGTGTGCTATGTGTCAACAACCAACCGGGAGATAGTCTTGAGAACGACTTCATCGGATTTTAAGAAGAGTATTTGGGTTTTCTTTTAGGGGATGGAAAAGTCCGACCTGTGCCAGTGAGAGAGGGCACCTCAGAGGGTGGCCGCTGGACATCGTGGTCCGGGTGAAAAAAGTCAGGCTGGTATCTACAGCTTTTCGGCGGCATTGCTGCCCCAACGAACCAACCAACGAATGAAGCAGTTTCGTTTGGTGAAAATACCCTTTTGACGCGAAGCTATGCCCCAAGTCCCTAGCTAGTCCCAGGGGCCAGCGTTTCCACTCGCGGTGGGGCCCCATTCCTGGACAAGGCGGCTGCCGGCTGGCTATCCCGCCGCTGTCTCCCGCAGGCCCTTGCGTCCTGCACTGCCAGAGGCTTCCAGGGTTGCGCCTTTGCTGTGCCGGGGTCCGCATCTCAGACGCGGTTGCCCTTGAGGGTGTGGGGTCGAGTGGGCTCACGGGCTAGGTGAGTTAAGATCCATCTGTGCGCGCGGGAACCAGTTCCTCGCGTTGCTTCGAAGGCGCGCGATTCTGCGTTGCCGGCGGGACCCCAGGCACTAAGGAGCCAGCAGCGCTGGCCTTGGTCACCTCCTCCCCTTGCACCTCCGCGACCCCTCTCCGCAACCCGGCGTCTCTTACCGTACCGGGGCAGCGCTGTGTCAGCGGCTGGTTGGCTCCGGGTTCGCCCTCTGCGGACTCCGGATCAGGTTGCCGCCGGCTCTGCTCTGCCCGCAGTGTGGGTCCCCGCCGGTTCGTTACATCCCAGCGCGCAAGGTCGGGGCTGCCTCGGTTCAACCCGCTCCTCCCGCCGCCGCCCGTCGCCCGACGCCCGCGGGGAAGGCGGGGACACCGACCGGGGAGGCGGGAATGGGGGGGGTGGGGTGGGGAGAAGCTAGGCTCTCGGACCCGAGGGGAGGGGGCGGCGCGGAGTCCCACGGGCGTGGGGCAAGGGCCTTTCTGCCCGCACAGGCGACGTCGGTGCAGCTCACGGCCGTGGCCGGGTCGGAGAGGTTGCCCAGCACTGCGTGGCTCAGCCCTGGGCCGACGGAGCCCGCGGGTCTCAGCCTGGCCCTGCACACTTTCTCCGGGGTCTCAGTTTCCACCCGGCACTCGAGGGGCTTGCCTGATTTTGGTTTAGTCGAGGTCTGGCCAGAGTTTTCCTGGGTCCTGTCAGGTGAAGGTCAAGCCGGGTCTATCATTTCCCACTTTTCTGCCCGACTTGAGGATTGGGATCTGGTTTCTGCGTGTTAGTTAGGAGTGTTTGCTGCAGACCTTGCTACCCACAGAGGATTGAGGACAGACTTGGGGGTTTCTGTGTGTAGGGGTGGGAAGTGTTAGGGGGCACCCGTGTATACCTGCCCTGTGTGGGGGAGTCCTTCCTCCTCAGAGCGCTGGGCTTCTGAGGTAAGGGTTGACCGATCACAGCGAACAGATCCGCCCCGCTGCCCTTTGTCCTGCTCTTCCACCTGAACCCTCTCTAGCGGTCATCCTGATCTGGATGGTGAACAGAGAGGCATAAAGCCCTGTGAATCTGTAGGCCTGGTCCTAACTAGCGACCTTTGGGAGATGGCCAGAATTTAGGAAAACTGGTAGCCAGCCCTTCACACACTCGCAGCCTACTGGGTGCCCCCGTGGGTGCTCTGGGGCCAAATAAGATTCTTCTATTCTGGGAGAGGAAAAACCCCAATCGGCTGAACATGCCTCTGCTTCCTTCAGCTCCCAGACCGACCTACCGAGCCTTCAGCTGACCGGGCTGAGAGGTTAGAGGCGATCCAGGCTAGGCCTGGGACTCCTGAATTGAGAGCAATCCAGGCTGGCCTCCATCTTTGGAGCATGAGATTCAGGGCCGCTGATCTGGTGTAAGGTGCCGGGAGATGGCTGCGCAGCGGACCAGCATTAATGTTTCACGAGGTGCCATCAAAGGCGGCGCCTCCCTGCCTAGTTCTAGCAGACAGCTGCTGTGTAGATGCCCCGACTCTTAGTCTGCCTCGGTACTCATCGGTACCCTTAGGGCCACCTGGCCTGGGAACCGGGAGACCCAAGACTCTGGCACCAATCTGCAAGTCCAGGCCAGCTGAGGTCTGGATAGTTAGACTCTGAGCTAGGTTGAGGAAGAGAAACTCCACAATTTCTATTCTACTGGAAGAGCGGGTATGCAGAGCTCCAAGCTCACTGGGTGGAAAGGGTTAAGAATCCTGGTCGCCAGTACTTGCAGACCTAGGACCGCCTGGCAGAAAAGCCAGTCCCTAGCTTGGAGCCTCTGGTCCCCATTCGCCAACCGTCTCCTGAATCCTCCTCGCTGGTTTATGGTAAAAATGGCCTTCCCACATTATTAAAAGCCGCTGCCCAGTATACTGGCATCTTTGAGCATAAAAACAAAACCCTGGGTCCTTACTGAAGGGTATATAGGTGCCTGACTGGGGTGGCATTCCCGTGCCCTGGTGATTTCCTGGGTTGCGTTACCAACTTGACTGGGTAGCCAGTGAAATTCTCTGTATTGTTCCAAGGCATTGCCTGGGGTGCCCCTGCCCCCAAAAGCTTTCTCCTGAAGCAAAGGTTGGCCAGACTTGGAATCTTCACTGGATCTTTACTAGCTGTATGACTTTAGGGAAGTCACAGAATGTCCAGCCTCAGTTTCCCCAACTGTGGAATGGGGAAACAAGAGCTCTTAATTCCTAAGAAACTGTTAGATAGGATAATGATGAAGGGCGTGTCCTTGAGACCTGTGAGCAAACAATTAATGTTAATAGTGACACCCACTGAGCCACTTCTCTCTAGACCCTTCTTTTCTCAGGGGGTCACGGTGTTCAATTAAGGCAGGGATGAACCCCTTTTATGGCTTAGTAAACCTGCTTGCAGGCCTTGCTTAGCTACTAGAAAGTTCCTACCCAGGACAGCAGGGCAGACTGGTGAGCTGAGGGGTGACAGAAAGCCCAGAAGTCTTTGGTGGACCTGGAGGGGCCAAAATGTGTCTTTTTCCTGGTCTTGTTTTCTCACTTCCCCAAACGAATGCTTTACACTTTCTCTTTGGGTCTTGGCATCATGGGGTATATATATTTTCCGACCTCCAGGTGCATCATGGGAAAGGACAGCAGGACAGTCTGACACAGTACCGTTGGTATGCTTCTTAGTAGACTTTTTTTCTTTTAGTACAAGATCCTGAAGAGAATCTGACACACGGCTTTACGCTTTACAGCAAACACAACAGACAGTCTGGCCAAAGCTACCCTGGGAACGACCTAGGGATTCTTCAAGCAGCAACATAGTGAACATAGAGGGAACTTAGTTTTCCTTCACAACTCTCATTGCTACATTTTTGAAATTAATATTTGTATAATGGTTGAGTAAAACCTGGGGTAGTTCCCTGACAGCAGAGCCCAGTCTATCCCACTAGCTCCTCCCTGGGGTCAGCAAGGGGATCTGGGTGCTGATTGGTAGGGTATAGCTTCTGTGCCCTCTTCTGAATCAATCACTTGGTGAGGAAGAGTGGCTCTGGCTTGTGGTTAGTCTACCCCAGAAGGCAGGCTACCGTGGGAAGGAGTAGTGACCACACTCCTCAAAAAGCCCATTCATAATAATTAGGAATATTAACGATGGTGATGATAATTGCAATGAAATAAAAGTGCTTTCCAAAGAAACTGCTATCATTGGGAGTGCTCAGGATCTGCTCACTGTGAACAAGGAGGAGGCACTGGCTCTCTCTGCCAGGAGAGCAGAGTCTGCCAGGATTGCTGCTCTAGGGCTCTGTGAGGGGCAGAAGCTATAAGTACCTCCCCTACCTCTACAAGGAGGAGGGGGTTGGAGGCTGCAAAGGTAGTGGTGTCTCTTGCATCTGGTAAGGCATTACAAGCCTGAACATCAGTCTACGGCACCCTGAGATTCCTGGAAGCCTGGAAACACAAACCCAGAAACTATTTGACCATCTCAAATATTTCATTTCATCGCAGTCCACCGAGCATCTGCATGGGATAGGAGGATTTCTGACCTGGAACCTTTCTGGGCCGACCTGTTCAGGTAAGCAAAAGCTTGAGAGAACCCATTTTAAAACCAGATAAAGACAAAGTGCTTTTGCTCATTTGGGACCTCGAGTGGCAGCCTAAGGAGTTACGGGGACAGTTTTCCACCCCTGGGCACCTTTCCTCCAGGAAAGCAAAGGTTCCCAAGCAAGAGGAACTGTGGTTCCTGAAGAAAAGGGAGGATGGCTCTCTACAGTAGTTGCCTGGGGACAGGTGATAAGGGAAAGAAAGCATGGGTTATATCAGCGAAGAATGGGAGCCAGATGCCACACAGCTTCCAGATCTATGTGGGGTGTGATCCTGAAAGCAAAGAGAAGCAGAGGGAGGCTTGGAGTGGGAAGACACATGTTTGGATGTCTATTCTAGAAAGATTGCTCTGCCAGAAATATGGATGTATGTAGCTCAGTGGTAGAGCAAATGCTTAGCGTGTGTGAGGTTCTCAGTTTGACCCCAGGCACCCAGACAAGGAAAGGAAAGTGAAGGAAAGAGACCATTCATTCTAAGCGGGGGTGATGGTGGCACACACCTTTAATCCCAGCACTTGGGAGGCTGAGGCAAGCGGATCTCTGTGAGTTCGAGACCAGCCTGGTCTACAAGTGCTAGTTCCAGGACAGGCTCCAAAGCTACACAGAGAAAC
>JAQHUG010000005.1:4974778-5016056 GCA_028555095.1 Dicrostonyx torquatus
AGAGGGGAGAGGAGAGGAGAGAGAGAGAGAGAGAGAGAGAGAGAGAGAGAGAGAGAGAGAGAGAGAGAGGAGAGAGAGCGCATTCTATTTGGGTGGTGAGTGGACTTTATGAGCTAAGATGGCAGCAGGCTATTGCAACCTCACCTACATGCTGTCTGTCTGTCTTCCTGTTTCTCTGCCAGTCCATTTGTCCATTCTTCCACTAAGCACTAGAGTCCACAGTGCGCCATGGCAAATATACAGAGAAGTTATGGCCCCCACCTTGCTAGACTTGCCTTTTTGGGGAGTCTTGTTTCCCCCTCCCTGTGACTGTCATCCTGGCTGCTGCCTCAGCTGCCTTCCACGTGTCTGCTTGCTGTGAGGAGACAGGGTACTAGTGACCTGAAGCGGTACAACCACAACCACAGCCAGGCAATCTGGGCACCAGCATGGTGAACAGTCCTGTCAGAAGCTTTTAACATAATTACTCCTGCTTGAGCTGGCTGGTTGGGCTGCCCCGTTTCCCTGAGCTGGAAATTCTGAATTGTTTCATGACAATTGAAAGCGTGGTTGGAGACCTACCAGAGGGAGCTGCCCATGAAATATTTATGTTTCCTCAGTGTCATGGGGGCTGTTCTACTTCTTCTTGGGAACCTGGGTGTGCAGGACTGGTGGCTTCTCAGAGATTGCTATTATTTGGGGACATGTTCCCTGCCGTTTCTTCCCTCCCAGCTGTGCACATCAGTACTGCTGGACCCAAGTGGGGCAGCACTTGAGGGTTGAGACCGTTTGGATAGTTATGAAGAGTCCAGAGTCAGCCTGGGGCTGAAGGCACATAGTAAGGCAGCCTGCCTTCTTACTGCTGTGAGCCTTTCCTTCTTAGCCGTTCAGTGTGGGATGCGAGTTTATGCCTTGCAGAATTGTGAGATATGGGATGATCACATGTGAGAAATTGGTGCTGAGCCACTGGCTTTCTTGTTCCTCAGAGCCACCCTTGGTAGGTCCTGGGGCTACCCCAGGGACTGGTTCTGGGAGACCCTACCAGTTCTCTAGAGCCTCATGGTCCCTTTTCCTCTGTGGAGTGCTTTGAAGTATTCTATGTTTCCCCTTCTTTCTAAATCCTGAATACTCATGTTGGAACCGTGCATGCAGGCCTCCTAGGCAGCTCTGATGGGTGAGGGGCCTACGGATTTGGTAAGGAACTCACATGAGTAGCCCAGGACCCAGCATGTAAGTGGGTCCTGCCCAGGGACAAGGAACTGTTAGGAAACCCCTCCAAGCTGCCTGACATGACAGTATGCTCAGGGCAGCAGGAGCCTCTTGTTCCTTGTCTTGTTTTAATTTCCTCTTAGCTGTTTGTGGTCCAAGCAAGCCTGTACCTATTGAGGGCCTACTGGCTGAACCTACGTGCAGAGGTGCTAACAGTTTTTGAGTATCATTCGTGTGGGGTCTGTGATGCATCTTTCTCTCTTGCTATTTCCTCACCACAGCCAATTGTCAGTAGGATTTCAGATGAGGAACCCAAGGTGGGAGAGGCTCAGCTACTGGCCCGAGATTGCCACTAAGTAATCACACAGCCTTGGATTAAGCACCCAGATGTGGGCCAGCCCTCTGCTAGTGTCATTCTGGGCAGGAGTTCCTCTAGTTTTAGACAAGGACCACAGGACCTGCTGGGCTCTCTCAGAACTGAGATGTTGAGACATTGGAAGTGACAGAGCTCAGACTGGGTTTTCAGGCTCTGACTGCCCACCCCTCCAGGGACCCCTCTCAGTCTGATGGTGAATGGACTTCTCTCTGTGTTCTTGCTACTTACAAAGGGAAACTGAGGCCAGGGGTTTGTCCCCACACCTTCTCTGTCTTCTGGGGCCTCCATCCTCACAGTCTCTGTCTTCTCCCTGGTAGTGACTGTGAAATCAAGGTCTGGCATCTCCCCAGAGGATCCACCTTTCTGGGGGCCAACTCCCCATCCAAGAGCCTCTATCAGGTCGCACTGACCTGACTGGCTGGGCGGGAGGAGCCCAGTCACAGCGTTAGGGCAGGATCTCTCTCACACAGGTCAGACCTGGGGTGAGTCAGTACACCTCCACTTTCAATTCCTCCCGTTGGGGTCCAGCTTACACTCAGACCCTCACTCTAGTCTTGAGTCCTCATAGGCTCCCGTTCTCCCATCCTAAATCATACTCAGACTCAGCCTAGATGTGATTCTTGCCCCAGAGGGAATGCTTGGTCCCCAGGGGCTGTGGTGACATTTCAAGCAGGGTGGGGGGAAGCTGGATTTCTAAAATATTGATTTTGGGCACACATAGGTGGGATCTGGGCCACAGAGGGTCAGCGACCCCCACTTGGGGACCAAGCTCATCTATGCATAGAGCTGAGAGCCCTGCATACGCAAATCCAGGGTAGGGAGCTTTGGCACAAGTCTGTCAAGCGGCTGTTGAATTGGGAGTCAGAAGCAAGTTTGGCAGAGCAGAGCATTAGGGCAGCCTCCTGGGGGCTGTAAACGTCTTGTCTCTCCCATGTGTTTTTGGACCAGCTGGCCAGAGTCTGGCCCCCATGGTGGTAATTTCCCCACCCCTCCTGGCCAAAGCTAAGCCACATTCTTAGGAGGTCCTGGGTGCTGCATGACCAGAGAGGGTTGAGGTAGGATGAACTATGACCTGTACATTCCAAGATTCCATTTTGTCTAAGATCTAGGAAGTTGGGTTAAAGCCAACAGAGCCGGTTTGGCTGGGGCCTGAGGTACAGCAATCATAGGCTATGAGGAAGCCCGACAGTCCTGTGTCCAGTATGCTTAAGGAACCTCTTCAGTCAGCCCTCAGGAAGGAGAGGGGTAGCCAGATGCTACCCTGCATGTGCACTTCCCTTAGAGGTGTGTTGAGGGGAACTCCATTGCCTATGAAGGCAAAGACTGCCCAGGGTCTATACCTCCATTCTGTAAACATGTGGGCCCCCTCTGGCTCAGGGGTCCATCTGATCTGGTGGTGTGGCAATGCAGAAGTCTGCTGTGTTGTCCACACTTTAGCCTATAGGAAGGGACTAAGGAACTTTTGGTGGGACAGCTGGGTTATGGTATGTGGGTGCTGTTTCATGGAAGCCTTAGTGACTGGCTCTCTCTCCTGCCAGCATCATGCCTGCCTTCACATTTCTTCTTTGCCTTCTGTTCTCTGGGGGTGGGGCCTTGTGCTGAGTCTGGGGGTTGAAGAACGGCAAGAGGACAGCAGTATTCCTCACCTTGTCACAAGTCGTCGCTCAGGTCTGTGGTCCTGACTGAGTTCAGTCTCTATCCCTAGAGGGGTGAAAAAAGGATTATTGTCTATACTTTCAATTTTTTGTTATTGTATTTAATGTCCATGGGTGTTCGTTTTGCATGTAGGTATGTGCATGATTGGTACCCATGGAGGCCAGGCAAGGAGATCAGATCTCGTGGAATTGATGGTTGTGAGCCATGATGTAGTTGCTGTCCTGGGATTGAACCTGGGTCCTCTGGAAGAGCAGTCAGTGCTCTTGAAGGGCAAGACATCTCTCCAGACCTGTATACACCTTAAAAGAAAGACATTTGGGGAGGAACTGAGTACACACATGATTACACCAGAAACACAACTGACTGTTTTACGAACAACTTTTACAAGTGGTATTTTGGAGGACTGGCGAGGTGGCTCATCAGTTAAGATCTTGCAGAGGACCCATATTTGGTTCATAAAGTCCATATGGCCCCTCACGGCCACCTGTACATCCAGTACCAGGACATCTGATGCCCTCTTCTGGCCTCTTCAGGTACTGCATGCACATGCTGCACATAAACTCATGCAGACGCACAATACACATATATAAGTAAATAAATACATCTTTTTAAAAAAGCAGTATTGCCAGGGGCATGAAGATGTATTTCAGCAGGTAGGATACTTGCCTGCATGCAGCAAGGCCCTGTGTTTGATTCCTAGCACCATATACATCAGGCCTGCATACCTGCAACCCATCACTCAGAAGGCCAGATTCAACTACTTAGTGAGTTTGAAGCCAGCCTGGGCTACATGGGACCCTATCTCAAAAATTGATATTTTGAAGACATACATGGAACAGTTTAAAGTTTATTTGGCATCTTGACATCCGTATCAGTTTTGGTAGCAAAATTCCTGTCAATGGCCCAAAACTGAAAGCAATAAAGATGTCTTGTAATTGGCAAATTGTTATCTGCACACACCACACCATGTTAGATCAGCAACCAAAAGGGGCGAACCACTGAATCCTTTCTCCTCAGTCTCAATGAAATTCTGAAGAACATAAAAAGCCAATCTCAAAAGATCACCAACTGTGTGATCCTATTCAGGTAACATCCCCAAAATGATTAAAAAAAATTCTTCCTCAGTGCTGGGGAATTGAACCGATGACCTTAACATTCTGCCATTGAGCTACATCTTAAAAAAAAAGTCAGAATTCCCAGCACGGAACTAGATGAATAGTAATCACTAATTCACGGAGTGGTTGGTGGGGAGACAGGCAGTGTGGCGCGAAGGGTGTAGAAGTGGGATGCCCATATCGAGGGGTTAATTCACCTTGTTGTTTCCAGGGGGCATTTCATAAATGTTTGTTTGTGAGGTGTTGTGTAGCCATTTCCTCTAAATTCAGCCATTCTCTCCTGGAGGTGAGCCCCCCAAGACCCAAGAAGCTAAGGGAATGGAGGAGGCTCAGGAGACTGACAAGCCTGCCCTGAAGTCACACATATGGCTGCTGGAAGGAGGGGCTCTCAGGTAGAGCAGCCTGCAGGTTGGGTAGGGAGCTGAAGGGGTGCAGAGACTATTTCTATCAGGGGCAGGACTGTCTCTAATGCAGCTGCCTCCGAGTTGCTCAGGCTCCTGCCAGAGACCATGGTTTCGTAAGGATCTCCAATAAACTCATTGGTTTGCCAAGCGGGAATTGGGTGGAATTTTTTCTTTCATTTGTCTTTGTTACCCTGCTTGGGGCACAACCAGATGAAGAATGACACAGTTGTGCCTACATCTTTTATGTCCTGTCTGGATAGTGTACTGGTCACATGTGGCTACTGGGAAACCAGGTGAAAAGAACATGGTGGGTCCGTTGCTGTTATTTTGGCAACTTCTAAAACTTTTTTCCTTAAACTAGAATGAGAAAAGACCAGGTTGAAGTTCTGTTTAGGGGCCAAGGACATGCCTGTACAGCATACAAGAGTGGCTAGAGGGACCCTGGGAAAGACAGGAAGGCCAGGGACCAGACAGAGCGTGGAGGGCAGGGGTAAGGGTTGAGGCACAGTCTTGAGTCACTCTGAGTTCATTCAAACCTGATTCTGGAAGAACCAACAAGTTGATGCGTGATGCACATACAGGCTATGCAAGCGATGTACAGGTTATGCAAGCGAGCATAGGAGTTCTGGGAGAACTGTGCCCAGGAAGGAGAGAGAGGGTGTGGGGGTTTTGCCTGCAAGAGCTTTGACTGACCTAGGAGAGGGCAGCTAGGTCAGAGAAGGCTCCACTCCCCTGAAGAGGTAATGCTGATAGTGTTCAGAGATAAAGGCAGGGCAGTCTGTGGCATTGCCGGCTTGCCTGACTCCGAACTCTTGGTTGCCCTCGAAGCATCTCTGTGGGTTGTTTATATGTTATAGTTTGTAATGATCCAGTCTTGTGGTGGCCTGGGAGCAGTTTACCTCAGAAGGAGAGTTCCTGACCACGGAAGCTGAGAAAACACCCCTGACTGGGGGCCGCTCACTAGCTTCCCATGTCTTTAGGGCTATCCCTTGACATGCAACCAGAGTTCCCCTAAAGCAAACTAAAGCAGTGTCCCTGCCTCCTTCCCTTCCTTCCTGGCCTCCACTGGCGAGGCGGGCTGCCCACAGGGCCTTCCTAATAGGCTAATCCTCATCTTCGGCCCCCTTTCCCCCTGCCCCCAACCCCCGCTCTGTCCAGTCCTCTCTGCCTCCCTCCCCTGTTCACCGAGGACCTGGTACCGCATTGTGGAGAAGAGTTTTACTACTCACCCAGCACTGACTGTCTGCTGAGGTCCCTTCTCCAACCTCCCTTCCCTGACCCTGGCTGTCCGCTTTCCTGTTCACTGAGCAGGTTTGTCTGAATGTAACCTGCCTTTTAGGCTTGGTTATGGCCTCAGATTGGACTTCCTGGGGATCAGGACTACACCTTTTCCCAATTCTTAGCCCTTCATCCCCAAGCACAGTGATCCATGTGAGAAGCCATGCCCTAAGGACAAAAAGCAACCATCCTCAGTGAGGCTGGCATAACTTGAGGCTTCAGGGGTACAACCAGTCTGGGAAGATGAGCTGTGAATTCTGGCACCATCCAATATGATGACTGCTCCTGTTGGTTGAGTTCTCTGTGTGTCCCATTCCTCGTGGTAGGAACTTACTGCTTGGGCCATTTGACAGGTGAGAAAAGCAAGGCCAGAGGGTTGCTGGCCAGCCTAGCAAGAGCGGGGAGCTGGAACTGAGACTTGGGCTGCCTGATGTGAGGGGCCCTTTCCCCATGTTTTTAACTGTGATACAATCCTGGTGAGCTAGCCTCAGGCCCAAGCTGTGCTCTCTTGGTCCCAGCTGTGAGCACTAAGCTAGACTGGGGTGGGGGTAGGGGTCCCTTAGATACCCTGCCTGACTTTGGTGGGCTCTGGGACAAAGTGTCTATGCCCTGATGAGACAGACTGTCATTTGGACTCTGGAGAACCTGTCCCAGCTCCAGCCCTGCTTTTGATTTCGGTCTGGTTAAAGTTTCCAGGATGGCCTGGATCTGCATGTTTACTGCCACGCTGAGGAATGTCCTGTCTGCCCCAGATCTGGATGTCTGGGGGACAGCTGCCTGGACTGGAAGGGACACAGGTTATCTTGATCTCCAGATGGGGCAGTATCTGTCGGAGGACTTGTGGGGAAGGCTTCTAGCCTGGGATCTTGCTCACTCTCCCCTTCCGGCCCCTGATAAAGAGTCCCAAACACAGGGCTGTAAAGTTGGCCATAAAAATCGGGAAGAAATGCTGGCGCAGCTGGCTTATCAAAGCGCATCGCAGGCTCCCGCCAGGGCTCCCTACTTCAAGTTTATTTCTCCTCCTCTGCTTTCTTTCAGAAGGTGTCTCGTGAACAGCTAAGAGGGTCATTTATAAACGTCTGCCGGCTCTCCTGAGCAGCCCAGGCACTGCTGCTTTGCTCCCTTGCTTCCTTGAGGTGCAGAAACAGCAGAGAGATGCTCCAGGTGCCGAACCCAGCGACCTTTGCCTCCCATCTCCCAGGTGCTGGCAGAGATGAGAAGTGGAAGTCACTGGGGGTCTCCCACATCCCGAGCAGGGGCCGGACTCCTCAAGGTGAGTGGCATCTCTTTGACCCTGGTCCTGCCTATAGCCTCCTTCAGCTTCCACTGTACTGATGGAGGTAGAGGGTGAGGTTGGCCTCAAATCCCAGGGTATCAGAGTGGAGTGAATTACAGGGGCATTGCCTTTTGTAAGGGCCCCCTGCAGTGAAGCATGCATGGTACCTGGACCACTCTTGGCTCTCTCTTCCTTGGTGGATAAAAGCCAGCCCCTAACCTCAAGGGCTGCAGTCCTTTCTGCTGGCAAGCACACTTCAGGATCTTACTGGATCTTTAGGCCAAGCAAATGATTCCTATTTTACAGATATGAGGGGTGGGTGCCCATGACTGCCCGAGGGTACACAGCTGGTCGGCCTCTGTTGACCATGACACAGCTGTATTCACTCTTGGCCTCTCCCATTCTCCACAGGGTGTTCCTTATTGAGTTTCAAAGAGGCTCATGGGACATAATCTAAACACAACCCTCAACACCCTGACCCCCGCCCTCACCCCTGACCTGTCAAGCCTGCAGCTTCATAATCATGAGATGAAGCAGAGTGAGGTACTTCTCTGGCCTCAATTTCACTTCCGGTGGTGGGAGGGAGGGGTTGGGTTCCTGTCAGGCGGGAGGCTTGTGATTGCATTGGACAGAGCCCCCAAATGGTGAGAGGAACTAGGGAGTCCAGTTTGCATCTGAGAGGGCCCCAGCTTCGGAAGGCAAGTGGGCAAAGTTGAGAGAATGGTGGAGGGAGGAGTCTTGCCTGAGTTCTGTTTTCTTGGCCTCAGTCCAGGGCCAGCTCTGCAGCAGGCATAGGGCACAAACCAGCCAGCCTTCCTGGGCAGTGGTAACTACAGCTGGCTTGACCACAGTGCTCTTTGCTGTCTGGCTTTTGTTCGCATGTTTGCTTGCCACAGTCCCCCGTGTGAAAGTGTTGGTCACTCTTCTGTCTAGCCCCAGAAGGACTTGGAGGGTTTACTCTTGTTCCTCAGCACAGGATGGTGACTGGGTCTATATTTCTGCACTCTCTGGGGGACTTGGAGGGTTTTACTCTTGTTCCTCAGCACAGGGTGGTGACTGGGTCTATATTTCTGCACTCTCCAGGTTTCCATTTGCAGAGCTGATTCCATTCTAGAGTCTGATTGTATTATACGAACAACTCTCTGAACAGAAGTTCCCCATGTTCCGGGAAGACAGTACTGGATTTCCTCAGGAGAAACGGACTCTTTGTGGGGATGGTGGGAGCGACAGAAGAGCCCGTTCTCGTCCAGGCCTCCACATCCCTTCTTGCTTGTCCTGCTTTTCTCGCCCTTTCCCAGTCTAACTTGCTGAATGGTTAGGGGATGTGCAGGCGGCTGTGGCAGAGACCCATGCTGAAGTCATGTGGGGGAGGGCCTCGTGTCTGCCTGGTGCCTGTAATATATTTGAATTATCTCCACAGATGAGCCCTGATTTAGCAAACAGTCTAGAGTAAACCTCAGCTCAAAGACAAATACAATTGACACTGGGCTTGAGTGGTTCAAAGGTTATTGGCACAAAGCTGTCGGCTTTGTTTAACAGAGGGGCTGTATTTATGACAGTGACTCCATAGTGCCATCCATAACTTGCCAGCGAGTGCGGTGACGTAGTGGGCCCAGAGACAGCCTATTTACACTGAGCTGCGAGTTGAGCTTCTCTGCTGGGAAATGCAGAGGCAATTCCCTTCGTGGCAAGTTGCTTTATGGGATGCTAGCTTAGGGCTGGTGTCATAATTTGGGTCATCAGTTAACCTTGCTGGGGATGGCTAGTACCTTAGAAGGGGATTGCTTCCTGGGTGTGTGTGCAATAGAGCGAGCTGGAGGAGGGGGAGGGGAGGGGAGGCAAGAGCAGAAAAGAGAGAGAGAAAAGAGGGGTGAGGTTTGTAAATGCTGACCAATGCATTTCACTTTGACTCTTAGTTAAGGTCCATATACTCTGGTGTGGGCGCCACTCAGAGTCCCTGGGTCCTGAGGCTGGAGCAGGGCTGTGTTTTCTGTGTGCTGTGGCTGGTTTAGAGAGAAGGAACTGTGGCTCCATCTTGCATTGCTGAGACATGGGCCTGCTGTGCTCAGCAGGCAAGTTCTGTAGACACTGAAAGATTGTCTCAGGATTGAATGAGCAAACTGTCTGTAAGGACCCATGGCCAGAGCTGGCAGGGGGAGGTAGGCAGGGTGGCTTCAAGGTCTAGCCTCTGTTGCGACTCTTTGGAAAGGGTGGGTCTTGTTACCTGCTTCCCCTATGACCCATGCCTGGGGTGCCTGAAACCCATACAGAGAAAATCATCAGAGATGTGGACAAGGTCTCTTGCCCATAGATGTTCACTGATTGCTTAAAGAGTACAAAGAGGGTGCAGCTTATGGGCTCAACAGTGGGGGATTTTATTACATTAATTGTGGCATAGTGATAAAATGGGATATTATATATTTATTGTTTCCAGTTGATGTATATGGTGATTCTTTGATGATTTTCCAAAGTGATGTCAAAGAAGGGAAGGGACATATCATACATCACCTGTGTAGTGTGTTTTCTTCTTTCTGAAGAAGTATTTATTTCTGTGTATGCGTGTGCACACATGTGTACCACAACATATTTGTGGATGTCAGGGGACAACTTGTGAGAGTTGGTTCTTCCCTTCAGGTTGTCAGCCCTGGTGGTCAGTGTTTGTGTGGGCTCAGCCATCTCTCCTGCCTCCCACAGTGTGTGTCCTCCCATTCAAAACTTCCACAAAGAGGGGAGGAACTCGCAGAACACATTTGAAAGCTCTACTGTAGTATGTACTATTTATCGCCAGGAGTAGCTTATGAAACCAAACAAAAGTCAAAGCTTTCCCTTTGTTTCCCTGGGGATATGGGGATGCTTGGCTGCAGGCTTCACTTGGTCCTGAGTTCTAGGCTGGGAGGAATGACCCTTGGGGTAATGTTGGCACCCTGCCCATGATCTCCATGTCCTGGGTCTAATGGGTCACCTAATTTTAGTGCCGGCTTGGGCAGCTGCTAAAGTGTGACCCAGCTGCTGGGTAGACAGTTGGGTGATACTGGCAATGTCAACAGCATCTCTGCCAGGAGGTGAGGTCAGAGCACAGCTTGGGACCTGGCTGGCTAAATCATAGAGGCCCAGCGGGGAGTCTCAAGTATCCGCCACACAGAACATCACAACACACATTTGGAAAGGAGTGGGCTAGCCTAGATCCCTGGGCTCAACGGAAGGCACAGGGGAGAAAAAGAGCTGCAGGCTGGAGGCTCTGGAATGCCAGCATGCCTACAGGGGTTTCCAGTTTATGGCTTGAGATTGTCTCTCAGCCTAGACCCATTCATCAATTGGGACTTGATGGAGACATGGGAAATTTCCCCAAAGGTCTTGGTCCAGAGCCTCTTCTGATAGCGCGCAGCTGTGGGCACCATGGCCATAACCAGAACAGGTACAAACCTGGGGTCTCCAGGGGTGTGAACTCGAGGACATCTCTACTGGGAAGAAAATTCAAGACCTGGCAAGCAGGGTTCATGGTGAAGAAAGGCAGGTTTCCTGCAGCCAGCTCCTATTTGCCGTGCCCTCACTGTGGCCCCCAAACTCATCTGAGTATGGCATTCAGGACTTTTCTTTGTTTGGCTTCAGCCTACCTTTCTGCTCATGTACTCCCTACTCGACTATATGTTCTGCTCCCTTAGGCTTGAATGTAGCTCTTTTACCTCCTTTGCCCTCTTGTTATCTGTGGAATATCTGCTACAGACTGGGTGCGATTCTCCGGGTAAACTGCTATTCATCCCATAAAACCTGAATGTCTTTTACGACGTGCCTTCGGCAGCACAATCTCCAAGGTATTCTCCATGGTGAGAATACTTTGTCTTTATGTCTCATGTTTTCCAAGGGTTGTATCTTCTTTTCCCACCGGGCCTTTGTAACCTTTCTCTGTTCCTGGCTCAAGGCATAATTCTCTGTAAATAGACATTGGGTGTCACATGCAGAAGAGGGTCATTAGTGAATGCTGGCCCAGCAAATGGGAGAACCCAGCCCCTCACGTTGTAAGGACATAGGAAAATGATATCAAACAATGTCAATTTATACTGACCAAGTATGCTTCCTGTGCTAGGCACTGTGCCAAGTGCTTTCCATGTATTAACTTACTGACTCTCCCCCCACCAACCCTGGTCCCAGAGGCAGGTTGCAGCTCCCCTCTTTTACAGATGGGGAAACGGAGGCATAGGAATGGTAAGTCCCATGCAGTCAGACTCTATAGAGTGTATTCAGCATCTGCTGGGGGAAGGGAGTTCAGGCCTGATCCTAGGGATCCTTGGGCACTATGACTGTTGGCAGAGGACAGATGCTTGGACAAAAGCACCTTCTTGCCTCTCCTCCAGTGTGATTCAACCATTCACACATGTGTAGGAAAAACGCCACTTGCTGGCTCCTTGCTAGGCTCTGTAGATACAGAGGACCCTGCTCAAATGGAATATGGTTTGGGTAAGCCTGGCCCAGGTCCCACTTGGTGCCTCCCTCTGCTTACATTTATGTTGGGCCCTGAGATGGCATGAGGCCATTTCTGGGCCTTTCCCCACCTTTCTTCTGCCAGAGCTTGATTGTCTGATGTCTGGACAGGTGGACCAGGAAGCCAGTCCTGGGACTCAGTGACTTGAGACCAGGGAGGACGGATCTGGATATTAGTGTAGCTCACAGCTGGGCTTTTACCACATCAACAGGAGGAGTGAGATGAAGGAAGAGCAGACACATGGTGGGGATCTTCTGGGCTTTGCTATAGCACCCTCCTCCTTGGGTCAGAGAAGAGATGATTTGTACCAGTACCAAAGTTACAGTTATAAAGTAACAGTGAAAATAATTTCATAGTCGGGGGTCACTACAGCATGAGGAACTGTACTAAAGGGTCTCAGCATCAGGAAGGTCGAGAAGCACCGCCTTAGATAAAAGGTTGGAATGGTCCTGGCGGGATGCTGCTTGGCTTGGGCCACTGCAGTAAAACACTTCAAATGGGTTCTTAAGGCAGTGGAGATCTGGCCACTCAGAAATCTGCAAGCTAAGTGTAAAACCAGTGTGAGCAGTCAGTCATCTCCTTCCTTTAGGCTCAGAGGGCCAGGGTCCATGTTTCTCCCCTGGCTTCCAGTCATGACATTCCTTGGCGTGTAGACCCACCATACCAGTTTATCTTTATTTTCCCCTGAAATCATCTGTCTGTCTGTGTCCAAATGTCCCCTTTCTCGTAAGGACACCAGCTGTCTGGGTTGAAGGGCCGGCCCTACTCTGATATGACCTCCTTTCAATGAGTTGTATCCCCGAGAATTAGGACTTGGGCATGCCTCTTGAGGGACACACTTTATCATGGAACAGGCTGGCTGCTGACAATGCCTGGGAGGGGCTTTGTGGAATCGCCACCACCCTTTCTCTGGAAAAGCTCTGGTCCTGAACCTATTATAGTTTTGGCTGGAGGACTCTCAACCTGGCTTGGTGAGAGAGAGAGAGAGAGAGAGAGAGAGAGAGAGAGAGAGAGAGAGAGAGAGAGAGAGAGAGACAGAGAGAGAGGGGCTTGCTGAGGGGCTGGGGCTCCTGGAGGCCAGAGGCCAGTCCCTGGGTTTCTTCCTTTCTGGCTTTCCTCTTAGAGATGCAAATGGCATTGGGGAGGAATCCTTTCAAAGGATGAAAGCAGTTTTTAAGAAGACATTAATCTCTTCACTCACTTCCTTCTGATGGCTGGAGATGAGTGACAAGCCTCGTAATTGAAGATGGTGGAGCCGATAAAGCCGCAGTAGCCTGGGGAAGGATGTCTTGGGCTGTGAATCACTGTGTGCTACACAGACTACAGAGTCTCCCAAACGGCAGTGCCTGGGCCCTTGGAGCCTTTGGCTGGCACACCAAAGATGGAGCTGCACATGTGTATGTGTGGTGAGTGTGTATGTGCATGCACTTGTGTGTGTGTGTGTGTGTGTGTATGTGTGTGTGTGAGTGTGTGAAGGCTAGAGGGAGCCAGTTGTCAGCTGTCTGCAGTACCCGGATCCAGGGGAATACTCCGTGGGAGAAACAGCTGCAGACTGTGGCTAAAATGGCAAGAGTCCCTATTACGTATGCTGTCAGCTGGGCAGACGGTGCCTAGGACATAGTAGGTGTGATCATACAGTTGTATAGGGGCATGAGATGCTTAAGTCAGACGTCTTGGAACTTGGACTAGGCCATGTGAGCCCCTTCCCCCCAACGTTGTTCTCAGCCTCCCATGAGGCAGTCCTCAACAGTTAAGAGGGGACCCAGGGACTCTGCAGCTGTCAGCCCATGGGATCTTCTGCCAGGGTACCAGGGTACGTGTTCTCAGGGCAGATGTGCCCTTTTAAAAATTATACTTTTTTTTAATTTAATCCCTCCTAGATGAGGTCTCACTATGTGGCCCTGGCTGTTCTGGAACTCACTATGTAGTCCAAGCTTGCCTCAAACTCACAGATATCCATCTGCTTCTGGCTCCCAAGTGCTGGGATTAAAGATGTGTGAGACTATGCCTGGCTTAAAAATGACATGTTTTTATTTAATGTGTATGAGGCTGTACATCCATGTGTGTTCAGTGCATGTGTGGGGATCTGAGGACAACTTGTGCGAGTTGAATCTCTCCTTCCACCACGTGAGTCCCAGGACTCAGGTCCTCAGGCCTGGCAGCAAATGCCTTTACCTGCAAAGTCTTCTTGCAACATGACTTCCCCTTCTGTATGTAAATATCCAAGATCCCCAGACTTCTACAAATACCTTTGGAAGTCCTCTTTGGCTGTACTTGTGGGCTGTGAGAAGCCTCATATGACAGTAGGCAGAGAAAGCCAAGGCTTAGACTCCGTGGGCCCTACAGCCAGCTCGGGGCATTGCCAGCTGTTTTCAGACAGGTTCTGCTTTGAGTTGGGGGTCTGAAAGAGAATGGAGGAGAATGGAGTCCTCTTTGTTCCACTCTTTCTTTCTAGTGTTGAATCCAAACCATCCAGAGAAGCACTGTTCTCAAATGGGAAATATCTTATAGGCAGCCTGCTGAGGGTCTGGGAGGGAGTAGAGGGATGCACTGTGTACGTGTATATGTGTGTGTGTATGTGTATATATGTGTGTGTGCATGTGTGTGTGTATACGTGCATGTACATATGTGACCGTGTGTGTGCATGTGTACGTGTGTGTATGTGTGTATATGTGTGTGCGCGCGTGTGTATACGTGTGTGTGTATGTGTGCGTGTGTGTGTATGTGCGCAGTAGATAAAAGGTGATGCGATTCCTTTCAACCATTTGGTTCTCTCATCTATCAGTTCATTCCAAAGTTCAATGCTTTTCCCTGGGGCTCTAAGGTGGGGAGAAAACTAACCTCGCCCTGCCTTCATGGAGCACACATCTGTGGGCACAGAGGTGGCCCCGACAATCATGCCAACAAACTTGGTGCTACTGAGTGTGGCTGGTGCGAGATGTGGTCTTGCAGCTGCCTGGCCTGTGCAGGGAAGTTGTGCTTTCTGCTTAGTGGGAGACCCCTGTGTTGGCCTGTGCATGGCAGCAGACAGTTGGGGTGCTCCAGATCCCCTGGCATGTGTCCCTCAGGGTATCTCCCAAGCCCCTGTGGCCCCAGGGCTCTAGGGAACATGTGGATGGGGGGCAGGGAGCTGAGATGATAATAGGGAGACAAGTGTCTGCAGCATTGGATGGTGGCTCTATGTCACCAGGTTAGAGACCCATTTCTGCACGAGGAAAGGGCAGCATAAGTTTGCTGAGATGCTTGTTCCTCTTCTGTATTCTGCAGGTACCATTGGCCTCTGTGTGCTTATTTCCTGGGAGCACCTTCAGGGCAGCCAGGTACCTCTTCTGGAGGTCATTATACAGAGACTGGTGGTACTGACGGGGCATAGGGACTCTTCCAGCACAGAGGACCTGGCTCAAGTGGCCTTCTCTGAAGTGCCATGTTGAATCATTTGTAGCCTGAGATATAACAAGACAACAACACTGATTCCATATATTTTTTTTTTTGGTTTTTTTTTCCGAGACAGGGTTTCTCTGTGGCTTTGGAGCCTGTCCTGGAACTAGCTCTTGTAGTCTAGGCTGGAACTCACAGAGATCCACCTGCCTCTGCCTCCCGAGTGCTGGGATTAAAGGCGTGCGCCACCACTGCCTGGCTCACTGATTCCATCTTTAACATTTTGTTGTTTTTTAAACATTTTTTTTCTGTAACTCAGACTTTAAAAAATCTTGCGTGGAAATAGTGTCTCTGTGATATTGGGGTCTTTGGCTGGCTGCCCTGTATTTTCAGGCCTCACTCCACTTTCCAGGATAAACCCAGAGGGTTCTCCATGTCTGGGAGCTTCCTCCTGGGGAAAAAGGCACGAGAAAGTCGGCTTCCCTGGAAAAGAGTGCTAGTATTCCTAAGGACCTGCATGGCCAGCCACCTGCAAGTCTGAGCTGAGAGGATTCTGCCTACAGCTGCCAGCCCGGCCCTGAGAGAGTCTTTCCACTCTTTCCAGGGTCACAGGCCCTACATTGAAGCTGCCTGGACTGAGGACAACCTCTCAGGCCAGGAAGAGGCCAAGAACGATGGGCTGCTGGGGCCAGGGGTAGGAACAAAAGTCTAAGAAGCCAGGGTCCCCAGCAGCCAGCTCCAGCAGCTGGGCGTGTATCCGAGTCACCAGGGAGCTATGTCGTGCTGGCTGACTGCAAGCCATGTTGGCAGGGCCTAGACTCCCGGGCCTGATGCTCGGTATGCTGTCAGCACTCGGCAAATAATAAATAATAATAATATCTCCAGCATGTTTGGGGAGCCCAAGGGGGAAAAGCAACACAGAAAACATGTGTTTCATCTCACAGCGGGTACTGGGAAGCTGATGTCTGCTCAGCATCTCTTCAAATGGATTTGGGGGAAGCCAGAGGCCCCTTAACATCTGCAGCTTTGAGCAGGAAAATCAGCAAGGTGCAGAGCCTATGCAGGAGAGTTGATGGGAGTCTCTGACCTGCCCTTTGTAACAAGACCAGGTTGTCCTTAGATATCCCGAGACTTGGGAGATTGTCATGCCTGGATCCGTGTTGCTGTGACTTCAGACTAGTTGCTAGGCCACAAGCCACTTCAATTTTCCATACTTATAAAATGGGAGGACGCAGCCAGTGTTGAGTGGGTTCAGTGGTCCTTCAGGCTCTGGTCACCATCGGTCCACAGGGGGATGCCCACAGTTGTTTTGTGGCTAAAGATCACGAGGAGTGAGACAGTAAGAAGCTGACAGTGTGTTAGGTCTAGAGAAGGGTTTACGGAACCTGGCGCTGCCGCTGACTGCACAGCGCTGCGGACACCCACTACAGTGAGCTGATCCTCACGGGACTGTGGAGTGAGGGCTGGAGGTTTACTGCTTGGTGCTGAGGCCCCCTGGGGACTCAGTGGCATGGGTGTCGTCCCCTTGCCACCTGTGCATGAGAGCTCACACTTGGTTTGGGTTGCAGTTCCTGAGAGGCAGAGAGACTGGGGGCCTGGAGGAGATCCAGCACAGTCCCTCATGATCTCCATCTCTCAGAAGGGTGGGAGGAGCTGGAGCTCCAGTGTAGGAAGCTGAGAGAAAGAGAACCCCTTTTCCCAGAGAGGCTGGGTTCCCTTTCTCAGCTGGTGAAGTAGGGCTAGAATTCCAGGCTTCCTTGACAGGGCAACTTAATGTGCTTTCACTCTGAACGATTCTTGGGAAGAGATGCCCCTTCTGGGTAGTAGTCAAGGACCAGCCTCGGGAGGAGGAGACATGTTTCTGGTATCTCTCACTCTCTCCATTCCTGGATTCTCCAAGAGGACCCTTGTCATTACTTACCATGGGTTTCCTGGCTGCCTTAAGATGGCCGCACCTCCCGGGTGGGCCAGGAAGCCTAGATGCTGTCCCCTATGGCCTGGCTCAGTGTGGTGCCACAGGGGATGGGCCACTTGTCAAATGCTATTGTTTAATTTTCTTCGCTTAGACTCTGCTTGTTCCGACACCCTGCAATGACACGGGTCTTAAGAGAGCACCAGGGACTATAATTATCAGGGTTGAGAGACGAGAATCTCCTGGAGCTGTAGCAGCTGCAGGCAGGAGCTGTTGGCTGATCTATCCCCAGAGAGGAGCTGCTCCAGTCGGCTTAGTATCCGAGGAGCCTCGGCCTTCAGGCCCTTCATCCTTGCATTTGCCTGGCTGCAGCCCCCTGGGTGGTGGGTTTCTGCCCTCTGCTGTTACTTGTATGGGGTGTGACCCCCATTACTTGGGGGGCCTGAGAGGAAGGGCAGGCACCTTGTGTGGTCCTGTGGACTTGTCAAGTTGGCTGTGTAGTCCTGACCGCATGGGTGCTGGGGGGCTGGTGCGTGCTGCAGTGGTGGCCACAGCTGGTGAGGGCCTTTACTCAGGACAAGTGTGAAGTCATGCATGTAGGTTCAGGAAATCAGCATCCTCATATATGTGACAGGCCAGACTCATCAGCAAGGATTTAGTTATAAAGTTGGGGTCTCCTAGCCAGATGCCGTGTTGCTTAGTAAACACTCACAGAGACCACCTTCAGGTACACGCATGATTTGCTTACAGTCTAGATTATGTGAATCCAGGGTGTTCTGGGGTTGGGCCTGGAGCTATGAGGATCTGGTGTCTGCGGGGGTGGGGGGATGCTCTGGGGTCTAAGGCAGGTATGAAAAACAAGTAGCCAATGACTGGACTCGACTCTAGAAAGTTTGGCCTCAGCTCCTCCTACTGTATGACCAGAATAAAGAGAACTTGTGTTAGGGGCTGTATCCTGGTCACTTGGGGCTTGGGCAGTCAGAGGTAGGCAATTGCTATTGACATGTGGGGAAATGATTTCTGTCTGGGGAGCAGCTCTGGCTAGACTTCTCCCCTCCAAGCACAGACACAGACATTCAGGCCATGTCCTGTGGATGGGTCTCCTCTTTTTTCTTTCTTTCTTTCTTTCTTTCTTTCTTTCTTTCTTTCTTTCTTTCTTTCTTTCTGAGTCTAGGTTTCTTTCTGGGACAGGACCTAAGGTCCTGCTTTTCTTGGGCTTTTATGGATGGTATGAAGGAAACCTGGGCTGTGGAGCATAGATGGGGGCTCTAAGCACTTTGTGGGCACAGGATGTAGGCACATTGAGCAGGGCTCTATTAGAGGTTCCATGTTCATGGAGGAACACTCCTAAGACTTGGTCCCACAATGGAACTCTGCAACCTCAGGAATGTGACTATGTAATATGTCTATAGAGCTGGGGACTGGTGCTGAGCTTGGAGGGTCAGAGAACACGGAAGCTCTCGTGGAGATCTTCTTCTGGCCCAGCTCATTTGAGCTTCCTTGTTGGCCGAACACACAGTAGGTCTTTTCTTAGCATGTTCAGTGGGCTCGGCGGATGCTGCAGACAGTTGGCAGTTGGGTGACCCTTATTTTCGAGAACCAGTGTTGGGCTTCCTGAGGGTCCCTGGCCTCTGGGCTTCCTCTGGGGACAAAGGATGGGGTCTGGGGAGGAAGGAGAAGCTGGGGCTCACGGGGAGCATCAAAGGGCTGGTGCGAGGTTTATTGGGGCCTTTACTGCCCTAGCTTTCATTATTTACACCCTGTTGGTTCTAGGAGCTCCCGTTAAACGTGTAATAAATATAAAAATATTTTACAGGCCAGTGAAAATTCCACAGCAAAAATAACTCTATAAAGAGGGATTTTGCTCTGCCCTGCCCGCTGCTGAGTTCTGTGTGGCATTGCTTTGAGCCTGCTGGCTGGCAGCAGGACAGTGAGGTAGCTGCTCCCCGGTCATGGCAGGGGGCACAGCCACTGTTTGTTTCATCAGTACCTTTGCAGTCTGTGGGTAGGGTTGCTCCTCCCGGGCTGAGCCTGCCAGCTCTCCATGCACAATGGTAAGAATGCCTGGAGTAGGGCCTGCATCCCTAGTTGGGTGTGGAGGACTGGGGACCGTGGGAGGGAAAGAGAGACAGGCAAGAGCTGACCTGGCACCTCCTGTGCTTGCTGGGAAGTTTTAAGCGTGGTAGTGGTGTGGGGGTGGTGTGGGGGGAAGAAAGGAGGAAAAGATATTGGCAACAAAATGGTAATTTGGAGGAAGAGCTCTGGGGTTAGACTGCCCGGACATAGGTGATACTTCTAGCCCTGAACTGGGTGACTTTTGGGCTCAGATTCCTCTCTGTAAACCTCCTCTCACAGGACTGCTGGGACGCTCGATTAACCTCTCTTCATGTAGGATGCCCACGCCCAGCCTGCCCTGGCTCCTTCTGGTAGAATTCTCCAGACTCCTGAACGTGTCGCCAACTTGGAATGGGACAGTTCTAGGATTCTCATCCCTGCTTCGCCTGACTTCCCCTTGTCGGACCCAAAATGGATCCAACTGGGTCCTGGTGAGGACTGTGGATAGACTCATAGCTGACATCTTGGTTCCTGCTGTGGCCTAGAGTCAGCCGGTGGGTCCTGCAGAGAGCCACGTTTCCTGAATCCACCTCTAGGAAAGGTGTGGATGCTGGGACACAGGCCCCCATGTGAGAGCAGGATGTGTGATGAGATGCTGGACACCTAGCATCCATCTGCCCACATAGGCTAGACGCTGGGCTGTGGGCTTTCCTACAGGAGGCAGGTGCATCTGTGACTCTTGTTTTAGAGGCAATTACCCTGAAACCAGGGAGTCTTAGTGACATCCCCATTGTGATTCCCTGGGACAGGAATCAGAAGTCAGGCAGTCTAAGCATGGACCAGGTAGGCTCCCTATTCTTAGCCTGCCTCTGTGAGATGGAGGCTGCCCTGGGTCAAGATGTCATCTTCCTCAGGGGTGGGGCTGCCTCCTCCCTCCTTATATGCTCTGTTCCTGTCCCGAAGAAAAGCAAACTGGAAAGCCGGTCATCAGATGGAGCTCCCCGAGATCCCTAACTTTACAGAAGTGGTCCAAGGATCTGCAATCTTGGAATTTAGTTTGAACAGGAATCTGGTCATAATATTCTAGAATCAATCTGGGGAAACTGGTTATAGTCCTCATCAGGCCCCATTGCTACAACAGCCAGTACAAGCATGGTGCTGGGACTCAGCAGGTCTGGGAACACAGAGGGTCTCATGATGTGGACTTGATGGATACCCCAAAGGTGGCTTTGGTGAAGGCCTGGGTGTAGGGTCCATGGGGTATAATCTCCCTTGTTTGTGGTTCTCACTTCTCTAGGGTCCCTCGGGTTGAGGCCTTTTGCTCAGGTTTGTAGTCTAGCTGGGCTGCTGTCCCTTTCTGAGGTGACAGAGCACATCACACCATGTTTGTGGTCTGTGGGGTGGTATATGACTGACCCACCCCTCTTTTTAACCTCTTGGCCACTGTTTCTCATATCAGGGTGAGGCGAAGCTGGCAGACACTGTTTCGCTATCTCTTTTTATCAGTCAACTGCCTGGGATGGAGAGATTGTGCTTCTACTGTTACAAATAGCTGGTATAGCCTCAGTGGAAGACTCAGCCCACAGTAGCAATAACCTTTGCCCATCACCTCCATGCAGGGGCCAGCATAGCTTATTAGAGGGCCGAGGCTCAAGGCCCAATTAGGAGTGAGTCACTGGCTTTTCCAGATGTAATGCAAGAGCCCCATGACTTAACTAGGGCATGTACGGGTACAGGCAGCCATCAGAAGACAATGGCTCTACCTTATCTTGGTCTGAATGGCCAGAGAGGGAGGTATTCTCACAAGCACACTGGGTCTTGGAAGGTTAGAAAGGACCTCAGTTTTTTTTGGAGAGAAGAGAGTCCTGTGGCTGGATTACCTATGCCAGTAGAGGTAGTGACCATACTTTCTTCTCAAATAATTCAATTCCATATGGCATACCCCAGGACAAGGATTTTCACACTCATCCTGGAGAATGTTCAGACTGCAGATCAAAGTGGTGGCAGTTAATTCTCTTTAGGTGGCACATGGCCTTGGTTGCAGAGAGGATGGTACTGAGTGATGGTGACCACCTTCTGGAGCCACAGCCACCATGTAGAGAAGGTGTTGTCATTGTGGGGCGTCACAGAAGTAACCTAACCTTGCTGAGAGTTCCGGCTACTGAATACCTGCTCTGTTTCTGTGGGGCCATGGGAGGGTTGCTCTGCTCAGTCCCGGCATTGCTTGCCATAGATGTTCTACTTTGAAGATGCAGGTTTGGCCTCACTGGCCCTTGGCAGGCAATCTCTAATCCCTCCTTTGTGTCGTCACTGGCTGGGGTGAGAGTTCATGAGAGAAGCACGTACCTGGGATATGTAATTAAGTTATATACTTGGCACAGAGACCCGGCTATCATGCACGTATCCCATTTGCTGGCTTTTCCAGGCCATTGTCCTTTGCCTGGGCTGTGGACTAATTATAAGGTGTAGGGCTTTGTGGTAGTTTGGGGGCCCAGCTAGTCCTGCTGAATGGTGTCTGCTTCTGGGTTCTGTTCAGGCCATTTTGGGAGGGGACATAACTTGCCTGCTGGGTGTAGCAGCCTCACTTGTAGCTCTGCTGTTCCAGGATGGACTAGAGGTCTCTTGGAGTTTGCTTTGGAGCAAGGGCTTGGGAGCATAGGGCAGGGTGTGAGGTTATCATTGAAAGAATGTTTGAATTCTCAGAGATACCGTCAGGTTGGGCTGGCCTCTGCTGCAACCTTGGAAAAAGAAAGGTGGAGTGAGAACCAGACTTCTGCCTGGCTCTGGTGCATGCAAGGCACATGCATGATGGGGGCGTGGACTCTTGCCATGGATTGCCATGTGGTTGTCAGTCATGCTGAGACCCTGCTATGGCACACTCAGTGAGCCTCTCTGTTTGGGACTTTGGGATCCAGGTTCCCTCCCCTTGAGTCCACTTCATCACTTCTAGCAGAGGTAGACAGACAGTAGAACACAAACTCTATTTGCATCATGTATCATAGATGGAGGGACCCAGGCCTTGCCCCGTCATAGTGAGCTATAGCAGTGTGACTTGGCACCTGGATTCATAACTGGGTATGGATGCCATCCACATTTGTTACCTTGGGGGAACTCCTGTGCCATGAGTGTATGCTGGGGTCCAGATTTGGTCCCCAGAGGCAGTTAGTTGTCCTAAGTGTTGTAAGCATTGCACTGTATGTTACCACTGCTTACCTGCTTTAGATTGCCTGGCTCAAGTCTCTTTAAAAAAGTATCCACAAAAGTGTGAATGATTTTTTTTCTTATTTTTTTCAGAGCTGTCCCCAGTGAACAGGAAGTATTCACATTAATTTCTGTTTGTCTAGAGTGGAGGCTGGGAAATATCTGGGGATACCAACAGAAGTTTTTCTTTTGCTGTCTCCTCTAGAGAAAAGAATTTGAGTGTAGCGTCCGTGTTACTATGTGTACTTTGGTACTACACCTGTAGTGCGGTGGGTGCCTGCACTACGAGGTGGTTCACATTTGTGAGTGGGAAAGGGGCCTGGAGGTTGAAACAAATGCACACACAGAGACAGACAGTGACATGGGTCATCCTTAAAACAAGAACACCAAGAATGCCAACTTTATTGTGTTCAGGGGCAGCTTACATAGTGTTCTGGCCATGCCCCAGCTCTTGGGATCTTTCAGCTACAGCCACCAGAACCCACTCTCCTGTCTCATGTTTAGAGCAGCTGCAAACACAGGAAAACAAGCTGTTTTGCTCAGAGCAACTGCAAGCAAGTTGTTTAGAGGAAATTCAGGGTCTGGGGGGTCTACAGCTCCCAACAACTCCCCCTTTTCTATATAATTAGACCAAGGTTCTAGACTGGCATGGGTGTAGCACAAATATGATAGCAATAAGTTTGAGAATGCCCTGGTGAACATGCTCATCATGAATGATATTAAATGCTGGTGTGACTACAAGCTAGTCACAGCGGCTGTCTGGCTGATGGCAATTCCAGCTGCCACGAAGGAGGCTGCAGCAGTGACAGTAGCAGCCACCAGCGGTGATCCTGAAGTATTGGCCAGGATGGCTCAGCTGTCATCCTCGAATTCCAGATCCTCCCGCCTTCGCCTCCTTCAGCAAATCCTACTGGCTACTGCTCTGGGTTGGCATCTACGTTTGAGTCCCCAAGAGTACCCACCAGGCAGCTTCACCAAGTCCCTGCTTTTGTTAATTAATTTTTTTAAACCATTGCTACAAGTGTCCCAACTTCTGTTTGCAATAAAGGCAGATGTGTGACTGGCAAAAAAAAAAAAAAAAAAAAAATCCTACCGGCGTGCACCACCACAACTGGCCAGGGTGGCAGGCAGGCTTGGGAACCTTCTACAGCTACTTCACAGGTTCCTCGGGGCCTGAAGGAAAGTCTGCCACTTGCACCAGAGACTCTTGGGTGCGAAGAGCTGGGAACTACTCCCACTGCCACCTTCTGGGCCTCTCTGCAAGCATTCATAGCAGTTGGCTGCTGCCCTTGCAAAGCTCGGCTCCAGTTGTTGCTTCTTTGTCCACCATGCACAGACAGGCAGCCCAGTGGGGTCTGAGTGGCTCAGGCTTGCCTTGGCTCCAGCACTTGTTGCCATGGTTGCTGATGTACCTCACTCCCTGACACTGCCTACAGTGTTCCCCTTGGCTCTACAACCTCCAGTAAAATCATTTAGGGAATTTGGGCATCATTCTCTTAACTATTTCCTGCTGTTTATTGAGTGAAGTATCTTTGGGGTTTTTTTTCACAGCAATATTTCAGGGGATCTTGGTGCATCAAACCACATTAATCTGGAATGAATCCCCAGGTTCTCATCTTTTGTGGAAACAAAAACAGAACCTCTTTTCCAAAGCAAAACATCCTCAGACCCATATTTTAAAGTCAAGATACCTTTCTTAGTAGTTCCCAGAATCAAATGTCTCTCTCCAGTCAAAAAACCAAAAGATAACACAATAAGATAAAAGACAACACAATGATATACATAATCCAAATTCTCTGTGCACATTCCATCTTTATGTGGCTTATTATTTCTTTATCCTTTAAATCTGACTGTCTATACTCTGTCTCTTTAAAGACTTGCTCTTTTTCTTCCATTCTTCCTTTTAATCTGACTGTCTATACTCTGACTCTTTAAAAACTTATTCTTTTTCTTCCATTCTTTTTGAGGCCTTCAATTCACCCTTCCACCTCCTCTTTATTACTTCCTTCTGGCCAGCCTTTCAGAGGGCATCCCTCAGAGAACCTCTAGTTCCTGATCTTAGCGGTGTCTCCTGCTGTGGCACCTGCACCACCTGGAACCACTACTGGGCAAGTGTCTGGGGATGAAAAACACATATAGACACATAGCCATCTTCAATCCACCCTCACCATTCCTAAAGGCAATCTCTCAGTGTTCCCTGGTTCCTTATCTCGCTGGGGCCTCCACCTATGGTGCCTGTGCTATGGGACAATATGTGAGCAGGGAACTAGGTTGGAAATTTAAAAACATACACACACAGACAGAGACACAGAGACACAGGTCATCCTTGAAACAAGAATGCCAAGAATGCCAACTTTATTGTGTTCAGGGGCAGCTTATATAGTGCTCTGGCCACACCCCAGCTCTTGGGATCTTTCAGCTGCAGACTCATCAGAAGCCACTCCCCTGCCATCAGGGTCTTGTGCTCAGAGCAGCTTCAGGCTGCTCAGAGCAGAGGGAAACAAGTTGTTTACAGGAAATTCAGTGTCTGGGGGATCCACAGTCCCCAACATTTGAGTAAATAGCTAATAGCGCTGTAAACCAGACTGTGCCAGCCTCTCTTGAGGCCTTGATGTACATTACTCTAGTCTTCAGACAACCTTTTGAGGCAAGGACTATGTGGGTAAGACAATGGGGAGGCAGACATAGCTTAGATGGCAAGCAATGAGTATGATTCATGACTGAAAGTGAGTGAGCTGCCCTCAGCTAGGAGGTCTTCTCCTGTCTCTGCAGGAAGGGGCTGACCGGCATCTTCACTGAATTTATCTTGGTTGCCAGAGCCATACAACAACTGACTAAGGGTCAGATTTGTGCCACATTTGCCAGCATGGGTGTTGGTGCCCCCCAAGATGAAGCACAACAGACCCCCACCTCTACTTTATAGCCCACTAGGCCCACCTCAGCCATCCCTTTCAGACATGGAGCAAGATGTTTCTACTTACAAAGGACGTGCCAGATGACACTGAGATCAGCATGTAGAGGTGCCCTGGGAGTTTTCCACCAATATTATGGGATGTTGTGCCCATCTCAGAGAAGCACCCCAGACACAGGGCACCTGTGAGTATTGGGTCTTGGAGTCATGAATGCTGTAACTGAAGTGGGCAGGCTCTGTGGCTCTGGGCTATGACGGGAACCGTCTGGTCATCTGCTCTGAGGTACCCAGCCTGGGGTACCTTGGAGACTGTAGAGGCTTTTTCTGGGCTAGGGCAGTTGAGACAGGGTCTTACTCTATAGCTTTGGAGGGCATGGAATTTTCTATATAGGCCACCCACCTGGCCTTCAGCTTTCCACAAGCTCGTGCTTCTCCAGTGGCTCATTATAAAACTCACTAAGAGTGGGAAAGGGCCCCTCCTGGGGATCTCAAGGAACCAATGGCCATCTTGTGCAAATTAATTAAATGTCAGCTCTGTCTCTAAGTCACAGGACTGTCTTGCCATACGGTAATAATAAAGAATGACCATAGGATAATAATGATTAGAGACAAGCATCTAATCAACACCGGCTTGTGCCAAGAGCTATTTCCAGCATTCGAGAACTGCTTGCTTATTTTCTTTGCACAGCAGCCTGTGAAATAGCTACTCTTTTCTTTTTCTCTGCGGCACTTGGGTCTGGATCCCAGAGCCTCACACATGTTAGAAGAACAAGTTCTGCCCAGGCCCAACTTCTCTCTGGCTGTTTATAAGAGCTAGCGAGGGAAAGAGTGAGGACCCAAACACAGACAGAATGCCACAGGACTGATCTTAACCACTAGTCCGGCCACCTCTCATGGTGGCCTTTGGAAACACTTGATCAGCACCCAGTAATTCACAAGTGTTTTTGACTGCCTTTTTGGGTGAGGGGGTTTGGATAAAGTCATGTGACTGACATGAACAGTGTATGTGGGGGGCTCTCTGTCACATCAGCTATCAGGGACTCTGCCTTTATGTCACTCTTTCATGTGCCACCTGTTCTTGGCTTGGAGTCTGGGGCATGAATGATCATCATTTGTGAGCGATAGCCTATGAGTCCCTGTTACCTTTCGGTGACAGCCCCAGCCCAGCACTGGGATGTGGTCATGCTCAAACAGGTGACTGTGGAGGAAGCCTTGGTAGGTGAGGGCAAGGGAAGCAGCTAAAGCTCAGGAAAGATAGAGATTTCTCATGCCTAATCTCCTCTATCAGGCCTGTGGAGACTGCAGGGAAGTGGTAACTTGGTCTTTGACAGGATTCAGACTGTCAGGATACAGGATTCAGAGAGTGGTGCTAACTGGGATGTCGCAAGGATGTGGAGCTGGAGACTTCCAAGCAGCCACTGTTTCCAAAAGGAAGGCTAGGTTTTCCCTGCAGCTCATGGTAAGCACTGAGCATGGTGCTCAATGACCTCCAGCTTTCTGTCTGCCTGTGCTGAGCAGACATGGGCTCTGTAGGTGGTAATGTGGTGCTATGGCCTTTTGCTGGACACACCTGGCTCAGACATCTCAGGGCTGGGAGTGACTCATCAGTCACTCTTCTTGGCAGAGCAGCTCTGAACTGTTATGAGCATTCTCTGACTGTCAGTGGCTGGCCTCACTCAGACGCAAAAGGCCTAGCAAAGGTAAGGTTGAGACCATTTGCCTGCTGCCTTCCCGCCTAGCATGGTCTCTGCCCTCCCCCTGGCTGGTGCCAGCCTCCCAGGCCAGGTATCACAGGTGTCTGGACCCTCCCAGACATGGCATGTTACCCCTGGTTGCATGCTGATCTCCAGAGAGGTCCAGAATACTCTCGATAGGGGTTGGCTATTGAAGTAGCCAAGGACAGCAAGTGGTCCCAAAAGATCTGCAGGGGACGCTGACCACACAGGGCTGGCATGTGCTCATATGTCAAGGTCAACAGTAAGCCAGAGAAAGGGCAGATCAAAGATTGTTGTCTTTGGTCCTTGAACCCAGAATGGAGAAATCCGTAATTAAGTTATCCATTAAACGATTTCTTACACTTCTCTTCCATGACAATAGGCCCCATCATATGAAAACCCAAACCTTGCTTCCCTGTTATTAAAATCACAACTGGGGGCCTCTCTTCCTGGTGTTCCAGCAGCTCAAGGGCTTCTCAGTAGAAAGGGAACTATAATTTATTTTAAGATTCAGGGATTTTATATTTGCAAACAGTCAGCAATTATGAAATAAATACTATAATTATAAACTCCGGACAGATGAATGAGATGGTGACTAGAGATGAGAGCCTCGCTCTGAGCATGCTCTGTGAGACCTCCTGACTCAGGGTTCATGGGAGCTGAATAGGGCAATGATTAAAAGCCTTGGGGAAGCTCCAGCCCCTCCTGATTTGCTGAGAGTGCACGGAGAGTGGCCTGCCCTCCGGAGCAGGGACATTCACCCCTGTCCTGAAAGCCAGGCAGCTAAGGGGCTCTGGGATTGGAGCCCAAAGCCAGTAAAGAGTTGTTGGTCGTCTCCTCCTCTTCCTCCCCCTTTCCTCCTCATCCTCTTCTCCCTGCTCCTCTCTTCTTCCTCCTCTGTCTTTGGTGTGCATGTGTGTATATGTGTGTGGACATGTTCGTGTGGATGTAGACATGTATGCATGCACATGGGGACAGAGGACAACCTTAGGTATCATTCCTCAAGAACTAGCCCTTTTTTTTTTTTTGAGACAAGATTTCTCATTGACCAAGGCCGGCCCAGAGGATCTCCAAGTAGCCTAGGTTGGTTTGCCACCTGTCTCCTCTTCTCCAGTGGTAACATTTTAACCTTATGTCCTACACTTGGTTTTATAAAATGTGTCTTTTGGAGCTTGCTGAGGAGTCAAACCCTGGCTCTCATGCTTGCACAGAAGCATGTAACCCACTGAACCATCTCCCCGAGTCCCTGGGTTCTGTTCTGAGCTGTGCAGAGCTGTAAGAAGCATCCCTCTGCCTCTGCCGGCCGTCCCCTGTGCTCTTTGACCTAAAAAACATGGCACATTTTGCTTCTAACTAGAGTGTTGGATCCCATAAAATCAGTTATCTCTATCAAACGAAAACACAGGGCTAGAGAGATGTCTAGCAATGGGAACACTTACTGCTCTTACATAGGACCCAGATTCCATTCCCAGCACGCACATGGTGACTCATAACCATCTGTAACTCCAGTTCCAGGAGATATGACGCCCTCTTCAGGCCTCCGTGAGCACTGCACTCATGTGGTACATAAACATATATGAGTCAAAGCACTGAGAGAGATAAAATAAAAATAAATAATAAACACACGTGTACTCATGCATATAGGGGTCAGAGGTTGACATCAGGTGTCCTCTATTGATTTCCACCTATTTCTCTGATGCAGAGTCTCTCACTGGATCTGGAGCTCACTGATTGGCTGTCCTGGTTGGTCGGTGAACTCTGAGGAGCTAGCTTTCTGCCCTCAAGTGCAGGCACAGAAAATGAGCAGCCATACCTAACTTTTTACATACGTCTCAGAGACTGAGCACAGGTCCTCATGATTGTGTGGAAGGCTCTCTACTTACTGAGCCCTCTCCACAGCTCTTGGTAATGATGTTTTGGTAAAAAATAACAGTTTTAGGTCTGTGAACCACTTTCTTGAGGCATTTTTAGAAACACCTCATGACTTAATGGGCGTTTCCAGTTTGCCCTTGATTTTGGGGAGGTGATCTGATCTGATGCTCAGGGGTTCCAGAAGCCAAAGGGGAGGTACTTGGATATGTTGACCGAAGACTGACCTCTGGCCTGTCTGAGGCAGCTCAGCAAAAGAAAATATATAATCCATGGTTCTCTTTTCCTAGTGTGGACCCAAACTCCAGCTCACATGGCTCTTTCAGTGGCCAATAGTAGCAACCGAGGCCCAAGTATGCCAGAGAAAGGAGATTCACAACCAAAGCATAGCAGGAGACCTTTGCTGCATTGATGGTGATGCTTGTCATATGCGTGAACTCCCTCCGCAGGCTCCCAGCTCCCTGCACCAGCTCTACCCACTCTTCCTCATTCTGCTCTTTCCGGCCCCTGGAACAGTATCTGGCTCAGAGACTCGCTCACCAAAGAGGACAGCATTTCCCCAGGAAGACCCGGAAGTTGTTCAAGTCTGCCCTGTCAGTACGGGGAAACTTGTCCTGTAAATCCTGCCTCTCGGGGAGGAGAGGAAAGACCCATTCTCACTAAGTAGAGCCCAGTACTGTGCCCTGAGGACCCGAAGAAACGATCTTGCTGCTTTTTAAGGGTGCTACTTCAGCAAACACCATGTTGAAAATTAAAAATGTATCTTGAGACAGGGTCTCACTATGTAACCGAGGCAGGCTCGAAACTCATAGAGGCCTCTGACTCTTCTGGGATTAAAGCCCCTCATGCTGATAATTTTAAAATTTTCACTTCTTTTGGAGAATTTTATGCATGACTAATTTATTTATAACACTTCTGCCTCTACTTCTTCTCTAACTCCTCCCTGCCTCCAACCCCTTTCAGATTCATGACCTCACATCAATAATTTGCACACTAATTACTGTAATTAGCACACGTAACTTACTGAGTCCACTCAGCGTTGCTGGTATGTACATGTATTTAGGACTGACCACTTGGAATTGAATAACCTATCACGAAACTTGTCCCTGGAGAAAACTCTCTCAGCAGCCATTGAGTGCTTGCCAATAGGCCTTCATCTAGGGGTGGGGCATTGGGAAATTCCCTTATGTAGGCATGTCAGCTGGTGGTGTCATGCAGGCCTTGCTTAGGCAACTGTATTGTTGGGATTTCATGGGTGCAGCTTGCCTGTCATGTCTAGAAGACATACCGCTGTCGTATCCAACAGCAGGCATCCTGGTCCTCTGTGTCTTTATGCTTCCTCTTCCACACTTATCCCTGGGCTTGCAGCCTGAACTCATGTGTTCCCTGCAATTTTCACCAGTTGCAATAGTCTCTGTCTTGCAGAGGATAGTTAGAAAACATCTCCGGGTGTCTTTGGGTGATGCCTAGCATCAGTGGGCTCACATTAATGCCGGCTGGAGTGTCTTTCCTTGCTTAGGAATGTCTAAACGTGTCTATATTTGTTTACGGACATAAATAGCAAAGAGAAGTACATGCTGATCATTGAAAGCATACATTTTAACTGTCCCATAGTGGGGTATGCTATACACTTGGCTCCCCTGAGATAATTTCTGTAACCAAGAACATGTAAGTCATTTTTAGGGTTGCCAGCAGAACTTGTCTGTTTTTATTGGTGTGTTAAGTCAAGGTATTGAATATGAAGCGGTGTAACAGAGCACAGAATGGAGCTGAATGTGGTGTGTGCTCCTGAACCCTCCTGGCTTGTGGAGACTGATGCTGTGGCTGGATGTGTTTGCATTTTCCTTTTCCTGGAGAGGAGGTGGCAGTGTGTGGACTTGAACCTGGGGCACAGTGTATGCTATCTAAGTTCTCTACTAGTGAATGAAACTGCCAGGAGACTTCTGGAGAGGAATTTCCATTTGAGGTTAAATAAATGACATAGCATTGGTCCAAGTAGACTGGGTCTTCTGTGAATTGTTGACCTTTAGAGTCTCTACAGACTTTGAGCTAACCCCTCCTGAACCCTCTCATTTGCAAGCGGTTGACCTGGTGATCTTGGGTCCCATTACTATATAAGCTCTGGGGGTAGATATTAAGGTCCTCAAGCCTCCCTCTTCTCTTTGGTCCTTGCTCTGGGTTGGTGTGATGGCTTCCTGTGGGAAGACCCCAGCTTTGGTGTTTTCCTCTCCCAGGCAGGTGTGCTGTCTTGAGGAGGTGCTGTGCAAGAGCTGAGAGAGGAAAATAGGCACACTCACATCTTAGTCGCTGGGGCCCCTTCATCACCTCCTGCCTGCTCTGGGTTTCATCATTGTTCGAGCAGCCATTGTGGGCTTGATAAATGGATAAGAGCTATTCACAGGTTGCAAGGCCTCCCGTGACAGAAGCTGCCTGTTGAATGCACAGTGTGGGTTCGGCCCAAGGTGAGTCACCACCAACCTGGGAAGTGTACCGGTGATGATGGATGGCCAGGGTGCTCGGATGTGCCCCTGACACTATTTGCACAAACAGGGAACTCAAACGAATGGGGTTTTTCACAAGCTTACATAAGGCAGTTGGCAATGCACAGTGGCCCAGCTGTGCGGCATGACAGGACAGAGCTTTGCGTTCCTGCTCGGGAACAGGTGACTTTCAGAACCAGTTTGCCTGTGTCAGGACTTGAAATGCTTTTCTCTGCCTTTCTGTTGTCATAACCCCCCTTTCTCTTTGCCTTTCTTTTTGTGAGCTTTTCTTTGCAGAGGGATTCTCGTAACAGGGACAGTAGGACTACTGTTGCTTCCAGCGGCTGCCCAAGGGGTTTGCTTTTCTTTGGGGCTCTGACTTCCTTGAAAGATGAGGCGGGGAGGGGGCAGCAGGTGTGTAGATGGGTGCTCTGAGAGGTGGTGAGAGTGGGGAGGGTATGGTGCAAGAGAAAGAAAGGGGGTGGCTGGAAATGCCCCCCAGCACATTCCTGGCCATCTCCAGATGTCTGCTTGGCCACTGTGAGTCGGCTGTGGAATGGAGAACATAGCCTCACGTTCACACGGTACAATGTTGTCAGTGTCTGATGCACCGTGGACTTTTCACTTGCTCCTTCCATCAGCATGGCTGTTTCAGGCAGCAATTGACTGAGCATCAGACATACAGATAAAATAAAGTCAGAGAGATGTTGCTCTTTCAGGGTCCCAGCAGGTCAGAAGGGGGCTACCTGAGCCCTCAATGTGAGGCCCTACAGACATGCTCTTTTACAGTCTCATGCCTGGCCTCTGTGCCCTCAGAGGCTCAAGTGGCAGGCACACAGGGACTTCTGAGATTTGGTGCCAATATTTGGAGACCACATCCAGGTGTGGATCATACCCCACTGTCAAATCCGGGGTACAATCACTCACTCCTTGGGGGCTGTGGGACATTCTGGCAGTGAGCCTGATTTAAGTGCATTCCGCAGCTGATTCTTTTCACCTGATCTCTTCTGGAACCATTAGGCCATCTTCCCTGCCCCTTCCCCCTGCCTCCACCAGACTGGCCTATAGACAAGTCTGTGAGGGCATTTCATAATTAATGATGTGGAAGAGCTGAGTTCATCACAGGCAATGCCTGCCAGGCAGGTGGTCCTGATGGTGTCAGAACAGTTGCTAAGCAAAGCCTGGGGAGAAAACTAGTAAGTAGCCTGTCTCCACTGCTCTGCTTCAGTTCCTGCCCCGGGTTCCTGTTTTGAGTTCCTGCCCTGACCCCCTTCCTACTGAATTATAAGCTATTGGTTAAACCCTTTCCTCCCCAGATTGCTTCTGATTTCAGTGTTTATCATAGCAACAGAGAGCAAATTAAGGGATCCTCAGGCTGGCTTGGAATTATCTATGGAATGAACTCATAGCTGCAATTCTCCTGCCTTTGTCCCCTGAGTTCTGGAGTTTCAGGCAGGAGCCACCACACCTAGCATGGCTGTTCATTTAATAGAGGCAAACCTCTCATTTACATCTTTGGTGGAGATCTGGGAGTGAAGAGGGTTTCTTTATTGAAAAGGAAATGCTGTAGAAAGTCAGAAACTACTAAGTAAGAAAATCACTTCTAATAAGTTTTTTTAGGCCACCTTTATATATGAAACAAAATGAATGATATTATGTGACATCATCTGACTTTATTGTGAGCACTTGTGAGTGTCACAGAATATTCTTCCAGGGTGTTGTCTGGAGGGCAAAGCTACTTGTCACGGTTGGAACTGTCCTTAGTGAATGGAAACCCAGGTTCATTTTAGTCTCTGGCTTTTCTCAACACTGCAGTGAGCTTCCTCAGAGCCAAATCTCTGCTCACTTTTTAAAAAATTTCACTAATAATATTGAGTGGGCATGTTTTCTTCAGGGTAAATTCCTCCACACTGATTTCCTGGGCTGAGTTGAGTGTGAGTGTGTGAATCAAACTCAGGGACCCATATGTATTACGCAAGGACTCTATCTGTGAACCACACATCATCCCCTAAAATGTGATTTTAGGTAGGCATCCTCACAGAGCTGTTTTATTGTTTGAATATGGATGTATGCACCATTTTAATATAAATAGACTCATAGCTCTCCTTATATTAAGCATTTGTTTACTTAACGTAAGCTGGGCAATTTCTCGCACTGCACAACAGTAGCTTAATATAATTGTACTAGTCTCTTATCAATAAATTTTCCATCTTTCCTAAAAAACTATTTATTTTTATTTTTTATGCATGAGTGTCTATCTGTATGTATATGTGTATGCCACATGCATGCAGTGCCTGAAGAGTCCAGAAGAGGATGTCAGATCTGCTGGGACTGCAGTTACAGACAGCTGTGAACTTTTGTGTGAGTGCTGGGAATTGAACCTGGGTCCTCTGCAAGAGCAGCAAGTGCTCTTAACTGTCCAGTCATCTCTCCACTCTTATTGGTAAACTTTATTTTTATATTATGGTAGACTTTAAGAATGCGTCATTGGGCACCCTCCTGACTTGATTGAACTATGTGCATATATCTAGAGAGCTGTTGCTGATGAGAGTTAGGTCCAGTCACGGTTTTTATGGCATTGCTAAACCCATGTATGTGTTTTAGATTATCATGTATATCAGGCAATTATTTTGCAAAAAGGCTGTGTCTGCACCATTACCAGCAGACCCTGAGGATGCCAGCTTCATTAACACTGTGGATTATAAATCTAGAAATAAATGCTCATTTATTAGGCATGAGAATGTGTTTAGTCAATATTCATTTCTTTGCACTTCTGTTCTTGGGGGCAATGCTTCCGGATGGGACACCAGGCCTCTGCCATAGGCTTTCTATCTGGCCTCATCTCCTGTGGGAAGTGGCCTTGTACAGTTAAGGAAGTGTCCCCTTTTCTGTGTGAACCCTTGTGGTTTTCTGTTTCTAGAATACCCTTCTATGAGAGCCCTCTGACCTTCTATTTTGGTGTTTCTGTTTCACTCAAAGTCTTCTTTTTGACTTTTGATGCTCTCACTTACCCCCATGCTTTTTGACTCTCCATATGTGCCTGTGATCACAAGATCACTTTTGCTTTGACTGGCTTTGAAGGAGGGAGTGCGAGCAGACCTGTTGGAAGGTATGTCTTAGAATCCTGTTTTGAGGCGGTAACATATTTCTTGGGCATCTTAGCACATGCCAGCCCCTTTGCTGGCCACTTAAGATACAATATTCTGGTCAGGTACCACCCCCACCACCTAGAATGAAGGCAGCACAAACAGGGATTACATAGCTTCCCCAGAGCCTCAAAGCCAACTGGTGGCAGCACTCAGAGCAGACAGACCCCAGGCCTGTCCTCCATACTCTGTCTAAGGATACTAACGAGCAAGTGATGGCTCTTCAGTTTAGACCTGGAAAGAGCAGAGAAGTGATCATGCTGGCAATTGGAGGGGCACTGAGACCTTAAGATGCGGTAAGAGATAGCTTCAGGGTGCTGGAGCATCCCCATTTCTTTATTATCCCCAGCTTCAGTAGGTTCAGGCCAGCTAGACCCAGCCAGGTTCCAGTTTCCCAGTTCTCAGCCAAGCTGTGCAAACAGCCTCTGAGTGGGCAGGGCCATGACTATCTGCGGCTATAGTCTAGAAATTAGGTAGGGCCCACTCACCTTCTCTGGAATGGTACCTCTCTATGTGGGCGCATGGGGCATACATACTCACATCTCCTCTGAGTCACATCTTAGTTTTCATTTTTATTTTTTCAGATAGGATTTCACTGTGTTGGGTAACTTAGAACTCATTTTGTAGACAGAGATCTACATCTACATGCCTCTACCTCTGCCTCTGGAGTGCTGGAATTAAAGGTGTGTGACACCATGTCTGCCATATCTCATTCTTTTTAAATGAAAAATAATAATATATATTTAAAATTTTTTTCTTTATTGATATTTATTGAGCTCTACATTTTTCTCTGCTCCCCCCCCGGCCTCTCTCCTCCCTGCTTCAATCCTCCCCCAATGTCCCTATGCTCCCAATTTACTCAGGAGATCTTGTCTTTTTATACTTTCCCATGCATATTAGGTCTATGTAAGTCCCTCTTAGTGTCTGCATTGTTGTCTAAGTTCTCTGAGATTATGGTTTGTAGGCTGGCTTTCTTTGCTTTATGTTTAAAAACTACCTATGAGTGAGTACATGTGATAATTGTCTTTCTGTGTCTGGGTTACTTCACTCAAAATAATGTTTTCTAGTTCCATTCATTTTCCTGCAAAATTCAAGCTGTCATTTTTTTCTGCTGTGTAGTACTCCATTGTGTAAATGTACCACATTTTCTTTATCCATTCTTCGGTCGAGGGACATTTAGGTTGTTTCTAGGTCCTGGCTATGACAAACAAAGCTGCTATGAGCATAGTTGAGCACATGTCCTCATGGTACGGTTGAGCATCCTTTGGATATATACCTAAAAGTGGTATTATTGGGTCTTGAGGAAGGTTGTTTCCTAATTTTCTGAGAAATCACCACACTGAAATCCAAAGGGGCTGTAGCAGCTTGCATTCTCACCAGCAATGCAGGAGTGTTCCCTTTTCCCCACATCCTCTCCAGCATAAGTTGTCATCAGTGTTTTTGATCTTGGCCATTCTTACAGGTGTAAGATAGAATCTCAGAGTTGTTTTGATTTGCATTTCTCTGATGACTAAGGATGTTGAGCATTTCCTTAAGTGTCTTTCAGCCATTTTAGATTCCTCTGTTGAGAGTTCTCTGTTTAGGTCTTTACTCCATTTTTTTTTTAATTGGATTATGTGATCTTTTGGTGTCCAATTTCTTGAGTTCTTTGTATATTTTGGAGATCAGCCCTCTGTCTGATGTGGGGTTGGTGAAGATCTTTTCCCATTCTGTAGGCTGTCGTTGTGTTTTGTTGGCCGTGTCCTTTGCTTTACAGAAGCTTTTCAGTTTCAGGAGGTCCCATTTATCAATTGTTTCTCTCAGTGTCTGTGCTGCTGGGTTTCTATTTAGGAAGTGGTTCCCTGTGCCAATGCGTTCAAGTGTACTTCCCACTTTTTCTTTTATAAGGTTCAGTGTGGCTGGCTTTATGTTGAGGGCTTTGATTCATTTGAGCTTTAGTTTTGCGCATGGCAGTAGATATGGATCTATTTTCATTTTCCTACATGTTGATATCCAGTTATGCCAGCACCATTTGTTAAATATGCTTTCTTTTTTCCATTTGATATATTTTGCTTCTTTATCAAATATCAGGTGTTTGAAGATGTGTGGATTGATATCTGGGTCTTCTATTCAGTTCCATTGGTCCTCATGTCTGTTCTTATTCCAGTACCAGGCTGTTATGAAAATATATTTGAATTAGTTATTTTAGCATAGACTATTTTCTGTTTGTAGTTGTTCATATTCTCATTGATATTCACAGTAAAAATTTCAAACAATACAGTGTGTATAATGTATTTAAATGCTGAATAAATATTTGAAGAACGAGTAAACATAATATATGAAATATAAGATTCTTTTGTTATGCTCTCAGAGACAAGCATTGTCTGGGCTGGAGAGATGGCTCACTGGTTAAAAACAGGTTCTGCTCTTGTAAAGGACTAGAGTTTGGTTCTGAGCATCCATGACAGGCGACTCATAGCTGTCTGTAACTCCAGTTCCAGGGAATCTGACGCCTTCTTCTGGCCTCTTCAGTCACCTGCACTCTTGTGCACATATGCCTGCCTATACAGATGCACAAACATACATGCAATTTAAGAAATCTAGAAAAAAACTATTGTCAATAATTGGCTGGATAAACTTTCACGATTTTCCAGTGAATCTCTGTGTTTTTATGTGTGCAATTTTTACACAAATATTTTGGGCAGCTTCTTATGTCATCAGCACACAGCTTGACACTGGATTTGAGTTCCAGTCTGGATGCTTACCCACTTACCTAGAGAGTCTTTTGTAGATAAACGTTTGGGTTGTTTCCAGTACTTCATTTCTTACCCCTCAATAACACTGCAAACAGCATATTGTTTTGAACAGCCTCTTTGAGATGGATTACAAGGTCCTGGAGCACATTCATTCCCAGTGGAAAAGAGAGGCCTTCTGACCTAGTCTCTCAAAACAAACCCTTCCTCCCATCCCTACTCACCACTGATTCCTCTGGCCTCGGCTTGTACCCAGCATAGGCCAGTTCATCTTTCCTGATATCTTTTGAGTGCTCACTCATGGCTACCAGGCTTCTGCCACCGCCTTCTTCTTCCTCTTCCTCCGCCTTCCTCCTCCTCCTCCTCCTCCTCCTCCTCCTCTTCTTCTTCTTCTTCTTCTTCTTCTTCTTCTTCTTCTTCTATTCTCTTCTTCCTCCCCTCCTCCTTCTCTTCTCCTTCTCCTCCTCCTCCTCCTTCTCCTCGTTCTTCCTCTTTCTTTAGAAAGGGTATTTATTTTTGCTCTCTGCGTTCAGTTTTTACTTGTTTCAAAAGCTTTACATTACTATGGAGAATTAAATGCTTATACAATACTTTAAAAGATTTATTTATGTATGTGTGTGTGAGCATATGGCACATGTATGTGGGTGCCTTTAGAGGTGTTGGGTCCCCTGTAGCTGGAGATAGAGATGGTTGTGAGCCACCTGACATGGGTGCTGGGAACTGAACTTGTATCTTCTGCAAGAGCATCAAGTGATTTGACCTTCCCATACAGTACCTCCGAATAAGAAAGTCCTGCACCCACAAGCTTCCTCATGTAGTTCTATTTGCTGCTCTCCAGAGACCAGGAGTCGCAGCCAACTGAGCTGATTCACTTTTACTAAAACAACTTCAATGCCGCCTTTCAGTTCATCCATCTTGCTTGCATTTCCACATTCTCCATGGATGTTTCTTTCTGCCATGTGCGTACCCATGTCCTTCTATCCTTTCCTCCCGCATGCTTTCCCTCTTGCCTTCTATGCTCACAAGAGAGTTACAAAGTTAGACATGTTGACAGGTCAGTATTGTGGTGCTGTGGGTTGAACCCAGAACGTCACATGTGCTCCTTAAGTGTTGTACCATTGATCTATGCCCCCAAGCCTAGGCATTGACATTATTTGGACAGTGTAGTATTAAGCTACAAGCATTTTATTTTGGCTTCACATTTTTGTTTCCCCTCCATAATTAGTTATTTTATTTGCTTAGTTTTCTATGTGTCTTCACTATCTGTTTTTACACTATCCCATATTGTGTAAGTTTTTCTCTCTCTATTCAGACCCATTGGATATATACCAGGCTCATACTTCTGGAAATTCTCTTCTGGAACATTCTGACTTGTCCTGGTTCAGACTGGTTTCCCTCTCTGGAGAATGTACACTAATTGTTATTTTTTAAAAGAAGGCTTATTTTTATTTTGTACGTGAGTGTTTGCCTGAATGCATGTGTGTGTACCATGCACATGAGCACCTATGGAGGTCAGAAGGCGTTGGACCCCCCTGGACCTGGAGCCACTACGTGGGTGCTGGGAGCTAAACCTGAGTCCTCTGCCAGCGCAGTTAGACTCTGCAGTGCTGAGCTGTCCCTCCAGTTCCTGGTGTGTGCTTATGTCCCCGAGATTGCATAGGAATTAGTTTCACTCCACTTCTGCCTTCTTGGTTTCTTTCCTCAATTGTCAGAGTCTCTGGGAATCCTGAGAGAAGCTGCAGCAGAGGCAACACATTTAACACGTGACATACGAGGAACTTTCCCCCATCACTATTAATTCCAGAGTTTAGCTGAATATTGAATTCCAGTTTGGAAATAATTTTCTTTAAAAAATATTTGAGGGCCTTGTCTGTTGCCTTCTGGTTTCTGATGTGGTTATGAAAAATTCTTATATTATTTTGATTTTCTGTCATCATATAAAATCTATCGTTACTTCCTCTGGAACTGCCTCTAGAAACTTCCCCGTGTTCTCAACATTCTAACAGCGAACTTTGGTATGATTAAACCTAGTTTTATTTACTAGGGGCTCCATGGATAGTCCAGCCTGGGAACTCACATCTTTTAGTCTTAGGAATTCCACTAGAATTGTTTATTATTATTTTTAAAAAGATTTACTTTTAATTTTATTCACAAGTATGTGTCTGGTCAGATGTTGGTGTTGAGTCCTCTGCAGCTGGAGTTACAGGTGACCAAACATGGGCGCCGGAACTAATGTCAGGTATGGCAGAGGGGGTGACACTCAGAACAGCTGAGCATCTCTCTTTATGTTTGAGGCAGGGTCTTGCTATATTGCTCAGGTTGGCCTCAGACTTGTAATCCTCCTGTATTACTGTCTTTCTTGGGCTCTGGGGCTATAGTCTTAGGTGCCAGGCATGATTACTAGAGTGTTGTCTCTTTCTGCTTTATTTCTGTCTCTTTAAAGTCATACGCAGTGACTCATAAAAACAGCTGATCCTTACTCCAGTGACCATTCCGTGTAACTCTCTTCCCTTCTCATCAAGACAGGACTCACCCATTTTCTTACTCTGAGTCAGTAGTGTGCTGGTAATTACGATACGGGGGTGAAATGAAGGCCACATGCACAATTGAGAGTCTTCTTCTTCTTCTTCTTCTCCTCCTCCTCCTCCTCCTCCTCCTCCTCCTCCTTCTTCTTTTTGGCACCATCATTGTGAGAAGAACATTTGGCCCTCCAGTTCCTGAAGGGTATGCAAGACCCCAGTCAGCAGCTGCTAGAGGCATGGGAGAAAGTGCCTGCTGTTGTGTGTCATGGATTTTGTTTGTCTCCAAGAACTGTCAAATCGGTCCCCAGTGCGTATGATTATTTGGGTGTTGGGTCTCTACACATAGTCTTGTAGCTATTGTGTCCTATTTTCTGTCATGTCTGGGGATGTCTCCTGACATTCTTCATTCCTCTGTTGCATTTATTTGGTCCTGTTTTGAATTTCTGAGAAGTCCTTTTGGTTTTCTGCATGTTGTTATTACTCCGTAGTGTCTTTTTCTTGTGTCATGGAAGCAATAGCTTTCGTGTTTTTCCTTTAGTTGTGAATATTGAGCCTGGGGCTACCCCAGCTCTCTCTTCTGATATAATATCTTATTGTATTAATGATGGTCCTTTCACACTTCCTTCTGTTTTCCTTTATTTGCATTGTCTCTTTCTTCCCTGGAGCTTTTTTATTCTGTTGTTTTGGTCTTCTACGTTTTTACATTACATTTTTCTGTTTGTATGTGTGTGGGCATGTACTTTCCTCTAACGATGAATGTTCACTGCGTGTCTATTCACACTCACTAGAAAGTCAGTTGGGAGGTGTGTGTGTGTGTGTGTGTGTGTGTGCGTGCATGTGCATGTGTGTGTGTGGATATGTGTGAGTGCATGTGTGTGTGTACATGTGTGCATGTGCATGTGTGTACTCAGATCTTAAACTTTCCCTTGATTTCCCCCTTTACCATGTGGTACCCATGCCCTCAAAGCCAGACTGCCCCCATTTAACCTCCCAGAAATCATCCTGCAGCTTCTTCTTGGTGAGCAGAGAGACAGGGGACAGAGGGCCGACCCACCAGCTGCCCTGCCCACAACCCTTCTCTTGCAGATGCTCTGAGTTTTGTCTAACTCTGTGAGAACACTGATGACTTTTGGCATTCTGCAAGTTTTAGGACTTGGTTCACTTAGCTTTATGAAGTCATTTCTCATCCATCTTTCTTTGCATACCTCAGATGTGGTTGTTGTTGCTCCTTTATCCTTCCTATTCTGGTGGACTTAGGGACAATCATCTCTTCCATAGCATTTTAACAGGTGTTATTAATTTATTAGTGTGTGATCATCTTTAAAAATTAACAGGACTGCATCAAAATCCCAGCAAAATTCTTGATAGACCTCAAAAGAACGGTACTCAGCTTCATATGGAAAACAAAAAACCCACGATAGCCAAAACAATCCTGTTCAATAAAAGAATTTCTGGAGGCATCACAATCCCTGACTTCAAACTCTACTACAGAGCTACAGTACTGAAAACAGCATGGAGCATAAAAACAGACAGGAGGACCAATGGAACCAAATAGAAGACCCGGATATTAATCCACACACTTTC
>JAQHUG010000005.1:5017579-5035552 GCA_028555095.1 Dicrostonyx torquatus
CATCATTTTGAGTGAGGTAACCCAGACCCAGAAAGATAATTATCATATGTATTCACTCATAATTGGTTTTTAAACGTAAAGCAAAGAAAATCAGTCGACAAATTACAATCCCAGAGAACCTAGACAGCAATGAGGACCCTAAAAGAGACATACATGGATCTAATCTACATGGGAAGTAGAAAAAGACAAGATCTCCTGAGTAAATTGGGAGCTTGGGGACCATAGGAGAGGGTTGAAGGAGAGGGGAGAGGCAGGGAGGGGAGCAGAGAAAAATGTAGAGCTTAATAAAAATCAATAAAAAAAGAAAGAAAGAAAGAAAAAAATTAACAGGGCTGAACTTGGTGCAGTGGTACACGTCCTTAATCCCAACACTTAGGAGGCAGAGGCAGGCAGATCCCTTTAAGTTCAAGGCTCAAGGCAGGCCCACTGAGATAGTCTGTTTCCTGTTGCCTGCATATCAGCACGTAGCAGCTCCTTCTCCAGCATCATGTCTGCTTGCATGCACCATACTACCCGCTGCATTGGTCCCTGCCATGATGACAATGGACGAAACCCCTGAAACTGAGCTGCCACCTCAGTTTAATGTTTTCCAGTTTAAGAGTTGCTGTGGTCACGGTCTCTTTACAGCAATAGAGACCCTAACTAAGACACTGCTTTCCCAGAGGATCTGAGCTTTGGAACCAGCACCAGCTGACTTATGACCTCCTGTAATTCCAGCTCCAGGCAATCTGATGCTCTCTTCTGGTCTCTGTAGGCACCCACACACATGCTCATGTGCAGACATTCAGACAATGCACATGCACATAAATAAAGACAGAAATAAATTAAAAAGTTAAGCCACTGCAAAGGAACCTTTCTCATAACATGCCCTCTCCATACCTACTCCTAAGTCTTTATCCTTCTGGATGGCTTTGTCTTGGTAAATTCCGTGACCCTGGATGCTGAAGCGAATACACACATATGTACCACACTTTCAGGTCATCACAAGGTTACGGCACACTATCCCATTCTGGAACATCTCTTCTCTCCATCATACTCAAGAAACTGGGGCAGAGCCCAAGGGTGAAGCCTGGACATCCACAGTGTGAGGTTCTGAGGCAAGCCTGGGAACTGAGTTTGGGGCATTGTATTATAACTGCTGCTGTTGCCAGCACCAGAGATTGGCCCAGGACTTGGTGCGCGTGAGGCCAGCACTGTCTCATTGGGATATCCAGCCCTTGCTTTCTGTTTGAGAAGCCCTGTCATGTTCTGTTGTGCATTTAAAATGTTTTCATTCTTCCCCATTACTGTAAAGAGTGCGTGCTGAATATCTTTGCCTACTTGACCTTAGTTTCCTTGGGGCTGAACCTGCAAAAGGCAGGAAGGCCTAAGGTTTTGGTGGGCAGTGCCAGGCTGCCCCACGGAGAGGCATTGTTCAGCTCCTAGTTCATGAGAAGGCTTGTCTTGCCTTTTTTGTCCTCGCCACTCTTAACTGTTGCCACCCAGTTGCTATTTTTGCTTGCTTGCCGCTTCAGCAGCGGCTTTTTTTTTTTTTTTTTGACTGGGCTCTTATGTACATTTATGGCCACGTGACTCCTCTGTGTATCATTTGCTTTGTGAATTTTTACTCACTTTTGATTTTTGTTTGCTTTGCTTTGTTTGAGATAGTCTCATGTCGTCCAGGCTGGCCCCAAACTCCTTATGTAACTGAGGCTGGCCCTGTGCTCCCTGCTGCCAAATCTTGAGTGCTAGGGTTATAAGCATGCGGTTCCGTACTCAGCTTTCTCTCAGTTTTAGAAAATAACCCTCACACTCTGCTTCATCCCTAGCTTTGCTGCCTGTATGCCATAAGCGCCTGAGCCCCCAAAGCTGGGCAGGCTGTCGGGGCAGTGAGGGGAATGGGCCTGCCCCAGCGTCCCATATTCCCTGCACAGGAGTGAGCACAGCCTTCTCCCCCACCAGTACAAGCTTATTCCAGTGGATGGGCCCTCACACCCAGAGTGGCTCTCTGGGTGGCTCTGCACACGGCCATCAGCATCGGCGTCCTGGTTGATGGCTCTGGCATCTGCTGGGGTTTACATTCCATGAAGGCAGTTGCCTTTTTCTGCGACCCTTTTAGAATTGTGAAATATAACATGTATAGAAAACGTTCAGTTTAACAAATTACTAGAGAGCAAACACTGTAACCACCGTGCTGGGAAACGGTTGACTTCAGAATGCTGTGGCAAGTGAGCTGGCACTCTGCCCCTTGACTGTTGGGCCATGTTTCCCTCCAGCTCACCCCAGGTCTCTAGGCTGGGAGGGTGTCCCTCAGTGGTGGAGGCAGCACTCAGGAATGCCTTCCGGGTCGAAGAGGCTTGTGTGGGAGCTTTGAGTAATTGGCTGTGTTTTGCCTGTCATTTCTTCTTCCCTGACTGGGTCTCCACAGCCCCAAGGATCATAAGACCTTTGGGAATTTGGCCAAGTGAGCAAAAACCCAGAAATCCAATGTGAAGCTCTGGGCTAGGCCTGGGGCTTCAGGAGCGGTTAGTTCAGTGTTTGGGGCTGACCACAAGGCATTTACTCCCATAGCAGAGCTTGGTCCTTCTGCTCTGGTCTGACTATGGACCAGTTGTGTGGGTGCAGCTTCCTTCTCCCTACATGTCTTGAAGGAGGACCATCCCCTCACAGACTGGCCAAGAACATGTGCTGCCAAGGAAGACAGAGGTTTGTGCCCTTTGCTCTGAGACAGGTACACTTGTCTCTGTGGCTCACTTTCCTCTGCTCACCAGCCTAGACTCCAACTGGAATGCCCAGTCCAATGAATGGCAGTTTCTACTACGGGGGCAGGCCTTGGTCCTCAATTGCCTGCTCCCACTCCCTGCCCTCCCAACTGCCCTTTCTGTGTTCAGCTTTCTTGGACCTTCCTTTGGCTTGCCAGACAAGGGGTGACAGCAAGTAACAGGACAGACTGAATGGCTTGTGAGCTGGTGGCAGGCCACAGCAGATTGTTCTGTCTGGTACTGGGCAGGACAGGAAGGGAGTTGCAAGACATCAGGTGGGGTCAAACTGAGCCTGGCAGGCATGGAAGGTGGGTGGCCAGGGAGACTTTCTACAAAAACACACTTAGCAGATAGTGGGTCAATCTAAGGTACCAGGAAGGATGACAGAACAGGGCATGCCCAGAGGTTTGTGATGAGGGGAGGGGCATGGAGAGGCATCCCATGTGGGGAGCCATAGCAGCCTTTAACATATGTTAGAGGACTTTACCTATATAGGGTGGTGGCCGTGGGTAGGGCACTTCAAGGTTTCTATGGATTCTATGTAGAAGAAAAAGGAACAGAAAATCCTGGCAGTCATCCTGATGGGAGCCAAGGCCATGGAATGAAGAGGACTGTGGCAGGATTGGCAGAACTTCCTGGACAGATGCTAAGGGACCAGTGAAGGAGAGCACAGCTACTGGTTTGTTGCAAAGGGAAGGAACCGCTTGTTTGTCCCAGCCGCCCAGCTAGCTTAGCCCCGAAATAACCACACAGAAACTGTATTGATTAAATCACTGCTTGGCCCATTAGTTCTAGCTTCTCATTGGTTAACTCCTACATCTTAATTTAACCCATGAGGTCATGGCCTACCAGCAAAGTTTCAGCACACCTATCTATGGTGGTGGAAGCTCCATGGCATCCCTCTGACTCCTCCCTTCTTCCTCCCAGCATACAGCCTAGCTTTTCCCACCTAGTTTTGTTCTTCCCTGCCATGGGCTCAAAGCAGTTCTTTATTAGCCAATGAAAGCAATACATAGACAGAAAGACCTCCTACACCATTGGTTGACCATGCTGGAACAGGGGAACACAGAAAAAGAATCACATCTTTGTTCTAATGAGCAGGCAGGAAGTTCTGAGGGCCACATAGCAGAAGGCATGAGGTCAACCAGTAGGCAGGTCTGGACTGAGGTGTAAGTAGGACCCTATGTGCCTTTCTTTAACCCTTTCCCTCTCAGTTGTTGTTTCTGTGTTACCTTGGACCTGCCTAGCCTAGGCAGAGGGTGGTGCTGACCTATACATACACGTGTGTGTGCGTGTGTGTATGTGTACATGTGTATGTGCAATGCATATGCATGTGTCTGTGTAGTGTGGGATTTTCCTTATTTTTATTGGCCCAAAATTAGGCTATAGCCATTTGGAAATAGTGAGGAGATATGCCGTCATCATGGGAAGATGAGACCTTCTCCAGGTAAATGAATTTATTGTGTCAAGCAAGGTTCATTTGAAGAAAGCCAGCTGATCCTGGTCATGCCTGATGGGAGAAGAGCTGTCTCAGACTCTGTGTTTTGATTTCTCTTTGGTATTAAGTTCTGAACCCCATCTTTGGGGTGCTTAATTGCAGCAGTGCTCCATGGGGGAGCCCTATTCAGTCCATGATGTGTCCAGTTTAAACGGTTTAATGTGATTAGTGTTCTAGGGTCTCCCAGTGGGCAAGCCAGCTTTAGTGCCTTCCTGCCACCAGTCTATGCACGATCTAGACTGAGACTCAGTGCACAGCCAGGCTAAGGCATGTGATGCCCTGCCATGGGAGTCTGGTGAAGATTTTTAGATGTATTTTGTCCCCCCATCCCCAGGAATATGTGGCTTGGAGCGTCTACCCTGACCACTGCTGAAGGCTTTGGACAGCAGACTTGTTCTGAGATATCAGCAGTGACTTTTGAGTTGGTCAGGAGCAGAGTGGTGCCAAGTGACAGAGCCTCACCCTGGGACTGGGTTTGCTTAGGATGTCCTACCTCCTCTCTGCACCTATCACCAGCCCTGTAGAGTCAGCCTCCATGCTTGCTCCCACAGGAACCCATATCTCTGCACATGGACCATGGTCATTACTTAGTTTATCATGTGTGGCTCAGTCCCACATTTATCACATGTGGCTCAGTCCCACATTTATCATGTGTGGCTCAGTACCATGTTGCCTTCTTGGCACTCAGGAAAGCCAGCCTGGTCCTGAAACTCATCTTTGACTTCTATGTAGATTCTGTTTTCTGTTGTTTTTTTTTTTCAAACTTATAATGTTGTAGGCTTTGAATAAGAATGGTCCCCATAGGCTCATATATTTGAAAGCTTGGTCTGCAGCTGGTGGAACTATTTGGGAAGGATTAGTAGGTGTCACTTTAGTGGAGGAGATGTGTTGCTGTGGAATGTTATTTGAAGATGTGTTACATTTGTTTATACTGTGGAACATTTGTTTACTGAAACAAAATATATCTCATTCTTTTGTGTTGCATTTGTTTAACTCTGTGAAACTGCTACTTTGCATGTATAAACACCTGATTGGTCTAATAAAGAGCTGAATGGCCAATAGCTAAGCAGGAGAAAGGATAGGCAGGGCTTCCAGGCAGACAGAATAATTAGAAGGAGAGAAAGAGAAAAGAGACCAAGGAGCAAGAAAAGGAGAAGAGGACACCAGTGGTCAGCCACCCAGCTATACATGAAGCCACAGAGTAAGAAGTGAAGAAAGGTATCATAAATAGAGAAAGGTAAAAGCCCAGAGGCAAAAGATAGACGGGATAATTTAAGAAAAGCTGGCAAGAAACAAGCTAAGCTTAGACCAGGCATTCATAAGAAAGAATAAGCCTCTGTGTGATCTATTCGGGAGCTGGACGGTGGTCCCCCAAAGAGCCAAAGAGTAAAAAGAACAAAAACAACAGCAATGTGTCCCTGGGTGGCCTTTGAGTTTCAAAAGTCCATGCCATTCCCAGTTTGCTTTCTCTTTCTCTGCCTGTGCTTGTGAATCAGATGTAAGCTCTCAGCTACTGTTCTAGTTCCATGCTTGCCTGCCTTCTGCTGTGGTCCTCACCGTGATAGTCATGGGCTCTATCAGGCACTGTGAGCCCCAAAGTAAATGCTTCCTTTTATAAGCGGCCCTAGTCATAGTATCACAGAAAAGTAACTAAGTCAAATGTTCTGCTCTGATTCTCTTACCTATTTGGCCAGCGTCTAAGTACTCCATGCTCAGCACACAGTAGGCCTTCATAAACACATAGTAGGTCTTCATACAGACCTCAGGTAAGCAAATGTAAATAATGTTGAAGAAGTCCTTTCTTTCCTGTTATCTTTCCTCATTTTCCTGTTTTGTTGCTTTGTCACTGTGTGTTCATGTGGCAAGACGTCTTCAGCGGTTGGGGGTGACCCCACCTGTCACATTCTGTGTGCCAGGAAATCATGTCCAGCAGAACTGAGCAAAGGATTTTCTTATACTGAGAAGACAAAGTGAACTCTCTTGGAATCTTCTTGCCAGTTTTTTTCTTTTCTTTTCTTTTTTCTTTTTTTGGTTTTTCGAGACAGGGTTTCTCTGTAGCTTTGGAGCCTGTCCTGGAACTAGCTCTTGTAGACCAGGCTGGCCTCAAACTCACAAAGATCCTCCTGCCTCGTCCCGAGTGCTGGGATTAAAGGCGTGCGCCACCACCACCCAGCTTTCCTCTTTCTTTCTTTCTTTCTTTCTTTCTTTCTTTCTTTCTTTCTTTCTTTCTTTCTTTCTCCTCCTCCTCCTCCTCCTCTTCCTCCTTCTCTCTCTCTCTCTCTCTCTCTCTCTCTCTCTCTCTCTCTGTTTCTTTTTTATTAACTTCCTGAGTTCACACATCTCACTTGTCCACCATGGTCTTCATGGAGCAGATGACTTTTTGCATGAGCCTTGCAGGACAGGAACAATGGCTCCTGCAGAGAAAAGGTAAAAGAGTTCCCAACTTTGTCAGAAAGTCTTGTGCTACCGTGAGATGAGGTTGAGATCTAGTTTTGCCTGGTTGAGAAATCAGATAGGTGGTTCTGCAAGTCAGTTGTTTCAAAGTCCTTCGAGCTGAGCCTGCCTGGTACCTAGTCTCATTTCTATTACTTCTTCCCTTCAAGGCTTTGCTAAGTTCTCGCCATGCCTGGGATGCTGCCTCTCAGGAGACATGCCTTGCAAGCCTGAGCTTGCTCCTTTTCATCAAAATCATGATTGCTGGCATTTTGCATCTTTTTAAATGGTACTTAACTGTGTATCTTTTGCAGTGTAAGTGACTTCATGCTCCATTTAGTCACACACCATTCTTGAACAGTTTATTTATCTACTACATATTTTTCACATAGTAGGGTCTATGGAAATGTCAAGAATATGAGGTTTAGTCTCTGCTTCAAGAAGTTCGCATCTACCCAATGTGTCAGACATGGGGGAAGTGACTTCTCATGATACATTACAGGTAGAAGAGGGAGTAGTCAGCTCTTGCTACCTGCAGGAACCATCAAGGAGGGCTCTCTGGAGGAGGTGGCTTTGGGGTGTGTTGGCATATGATAAAGGGATTGGGTCCTGCAAAGTAAAGGTAAGGGAGGACTTCCAGTGGGGACAGTCTTTGTAGCTTTAGGAAGACAGGGAACTGAGGGCTCGTAGGAAGGCCATCAGGAGGTTCTGAGGATGCTCAGGGGTCAAGAGGAGACTGCCTGCAACAGGAGAGTGGGCTAGATCCTGGAAGCAGAACTCTCTCTGGGCTGGGGAATCAACAGCAAGAAGCAATGAGGTGAGCCACTGTTTTTGACGTTAAATACTGTCAGGCATCAAAAGTAGACTTGCTTAGGATGGGAAGAGGTGACTGTGTCAGGGACAGCATTGCTGTGGGCCATGCAGCACCTGGTGGCCTTTGGCTCCTCAGCAATTGCAGGTAGAACTGGATTGTACCAGCTGTTCAGTACTTGGTGACCTCGAAAGGGCTATCAGAAAGCTGGGGCCTGAGAAGAAGGGAATTTGCCACTTGGTCCCTCAGAGCTCATGCTATACCAGACTCCTACTCTCTCATCATTGGGAATTTTTTTTTAAATAAGGAATCACACTACTATTGGAAATGATCAACACTCAGTTTTAATTCTGCACACCGAAGGAGACAGGATGTCGGAAAGCACCTATGTGGTGATCAGATGCAGGGGGCAGAGCCCTGAGGAGCTCTTCTGAGTGGGAGTGAGTCAGGGGTGTCTGGTTGCAGTCGGAGATCAAAGCTTTTGCGCCCAGTCAGCGTGGATTAAAGGCCTTGTATGATCCAAGTGTTACAGCCGTGGCCTGGAACATTTACTAATATTTTTAAATCTCACCAACGTGAAATCACCTGCTGGCGCTGGCTCTCCTAAAGGCTGTTTCTTCATTCCCAGATTTACTGACCTAACTCCATAGCACCTCTCCATGAGCAGAAGAGAGGTTACCAAGAGGGTCAGAGTCTGATTCCTAGACCAGGGGTTCTCAACCTTCCTAATGCTGTGACCCTTGAACACAGTTCCTCATGTTGTGGTGACCCAACCATAAAATTATTCCTTTGCTACCTCATAACAGTAATTATGCTACTGTTATGAATTGTAATGTAAGTAAGTGCAGGCTATCTGATATAGGTGACCCCTGTGGGGTTGTGATCCACAGGTTGAGAGCTGCTGTTCTAGACCCATAGAGAGCAAGATACTGCAGTTCCTGGTGGTATAAGATAGACGTTAAAGTGCAGGCTGATTGTGTTAATTAGTAGATGACACATTAGAGAGTACAAATTACAAGGAAAGTCATGGGCCTGTGCAGCATCCTTAGGCTGCAGCTTTGGGTCTGTGGACGCAAAAGAGGAAGAGCTAGGAACTGGGAAATGTTGTGAGGTGGGAGGGTGGAGAGAAGCCAGTGTGTATTGTCCTGAGTGGTGGATCTCATCCATGTTACCATGAAATCCTGTACTGGTTAAGTGTGCGGGGTCAGTACCCATCCCAGAGACTAGGTCTGACTCTCCTAGGTAGTCCTCAGACAAAGCAGGTTCCCTGGAGAAGCTGGGTGATTTTTACATTTCCTGAAGCTGCCAGCAGAATATAGATTCTGCCATTTCAGGCTGCAGTAGCCCCAGACACTTGAGCTCTATATGTCCTTGGTGTCAAACACGAGAGGCTTGGCAATCAGAGTCAGGCATGTGGAGCTCAGGCAGTAGGCCATGGGTATGATGTGGGTTGTGGACGTGGGTAGGCTTAGAGAGACCAAGGACGCTCTGTGAACCATAAAACACTGAACAGGGGGAGGGGTGAGACCGGTCCATGCTAGATAGGCCTTGGCAGTCGGCTTTAGGCTGAGCTGGGTGTCTGCTTTCATATACCTGTGACTCTATCCATTGTAGACCTTGACCAAAGGGCTCCAGCATCTGCTGGTCCATAGCAGAGCAAGTACTCATGTGAGATCCGGAGGGGCTGGAGAAATACCTTTTGACGATCTCAACTTACAGATGAGCAAACTAAGCCAGAGAGGACAGAGGGCTCATGGGGAGTGCACGAGATGGATTGGGGGGCCAGACAGGGACGAACCTCTCCACTTCTTCCCTCCCAGTTGGATGACCTTGTCCCAGTGTGCCCTCTATGCCTGGTTCTGCTTCTCCACAAGACAGGGAGAACCCAGCTATACCTTATCGCTGTTTTAGGATTCCACATAAATGTTCTCAGAGCCTAGGCCAGCAGGGCTGTACGTTACTGATGCTCAGGGTCCCTATTGGGTAAGCACATTGTGGCAGCTCCTGGGTCCTCACCTCTGGCCTGTGCCACACTGCAATGCCCTGCAGCCTGGTCAGGCCCCTGCTTCAGCTGTGACCACTGACTTGGGATATGGGGCAGTGAGCAGACTCTGTTTGCTAACTTTGTATATTGCTTAATAAGGAAAACATGGCCTGCCCTGGCAAACAGTAGATCTGGCCATATATGGGGAAAAGGAGTAACTTGGATACAGTCAAGGATGCGATTCTGAGCTCTTATTTAAAACAAAATCAAAGGCAATATAGAGTGTCCACTTTTCTTTGTCCTGTTTGATTCTGGGGGAATTTGCAGTTATAAATAGGCAACATCTTATAGTGTGCTCTTTAGGCATAGCTGAGAGCTGTTTGGGAAGCAAATCCCTTTAGCACTCCGGAGAACTTGGCAGAAAGGAAGAGCCAATGGATGGAGAGAAAGCGGCTGTTTTGAAGCCTAGCAGAGTGGGATGAGGCCTTTCTTTTCTGGCAGGCCTATCCAGGACTGAGCTCTGGGTCCAGTGTTTTGGGACAGGCTGGGTCTGGCAGTGTCTAAACAGTTGGACGTGTGAGAGCCAGCTGAGCACATCCTCCTTCTGTGCCCAACTGCTCTGTGGTGTCATCACCTACTTCTTGGTTCACTGACTCATGCACACACTGAGCACTTACTGTATACAATGCAGACTCCTGATTCCCGATCCCTTTTCCTCTTTCTTGGGTTGGCCCCAAGACTCCTAGTTTTTGACTGGTGCCCTGGTCTCTGTCCTTGGTGCTTTCCTTTCTCCTGACTTTAATTTTTTATAGCTTTATGGTTGAAAGTGGCTAGTCTGTTTGGACCTAGTATCGGCTCTACCATGTGCTGACTGTGACTCCAGGCAAGTGACCTAACCTCTTTGTAATTCTGTTTTCTCTCTCTCATAAACCAGGATGATAACAGAGCTTATTTCAGGGTATGTGGGGTGACTGTTAATTTACCCCCAGATCAGTCCCCAGCAGTTTCCCAAACATGGAAAGTATGACCCCTGTTATATGCCACTAACTCTGTTCTCTCATTGGACAGGTGCACATGTCACTCAGCTTGGAGGCATGGCATTGAAGAGACATGGTCCAGGTGGTTAAGATGTACATAACAATGTCTGCATTACACATCAGTTCATATCCTGCTCCTTTGTGTGTATGTCCTGGGCCTGCTGTCCTCCAAGCACAGTTTCTTGAGGCCACGTCAACTAAGGGCATGGGTGAAACAAACCAGGGAAGATGGGGGTACCCACACTACTTCCACATGGTTCTTTCTCCTCACTTATTTTATTATTATTATTATTATTATTATTATTATTATTATTATTATTATTATTATTATTATTATTAGTGTGTATAGATTAAAAGATAACTTGGAGGAGCTGGTTCTCTCTTTTACCATGTGGGACCTGGGGATCAAACTCAGGTTGTTAGGCCTGATGACAGGCACCTTTATCCTTTGAGCCACCTCACAATTCCCCCACATGGTGGGGACATGGCCTCTGTCTAGGTAGCCCCACTGGACTCCCTGTCATGTCAGTTTCCCCCTTTTACTCAGCATCTCTCACCACAGTGAGTCTAGGACTCTGCAAACCCCAGAGGTAACTGGCTGTCCCCAGGGGCCACAGTGTGATGGGACTCTGTGGCCTGGTTCTCCTCTGCAGGCTTAGAAAATCTTCTCCTTAAGAGATTGTAGCAACAGAGAAACCCTAAAAGACTTCAACAGAGGTCTGGGGGACCCCTGGATACCCAGTATTATCTCCTAAATCCTTTCTAGGTTTTTCCATAGTCTGGGTTCCTTCTTGCCTTCTTCTTGAACCTCTGTGGGCCTGGAGACTTGAGTCCTCTGCTCATCAGTAATAGATTCCAAGGAAAAGTTTAGAAGCAGGTGGTTCAGAGATCTCAGGTATGGCTGAGCCATAGTGTGAGATCTTCACCCAGGGACAGACAAGGGTGGCATGGTGACAAGCCACTCACCTTCATCTGCATGCTGAGGAGACTTCTGTGCTGATACCTCAGTGCAGGCCAGTGAACCTGCACTGGGCTAAGATGGAAAGAAAGGACAGCACATCCCTTGGCTCTTCACCCCTGGGGCACATGGGTAATCAGGGTGTGGTTTGTAAGCTCTCCTTCCTCCCATTCTAGAGCTGGAGACCACCCTTTTCAGGCATGTGCAGGGTATTCTCTGGATTGGTCTTCAGGATCCAGTAGGTACCATTCCCTGTCACCCCCACCCCCACACACCCTGACCATTCCAATGAGAAAATAGACTATTTTCATTTTTTATGTGAGGGTTGTGCTCAAACATGCTTTCACCTCCCAGATTCCATCTTGCTTCTGCTATTGTGGCATTTGTTGATAGGGCCATGAGTTCCAGCTCTCTGCCCTCTCTTTGACAGCAATGCTCAAGAGCATGGACTTGGGAATTGTAAAGTGTGCACTTGAATCTCAACTTGCCAGTTGTGTGGCTTTGGGTGGGCCACTGTTTCCTTAAAGCCAGTTTCCTCATCCTTTCAATAATGACTGACATGCTGTGCAGGGAAAATATTGTGTGCCTTGGTGTTCGGTGATGGGTGCCTGGGATGACGACTGGAATATTGGTCCCTGGGTCCCATTTTATTGGTGCTCAGTGATGGGTGCCTAGGATGATGACTGGGATGCTGGTCCCTGGGCCCTATTCTACTTCCCTTTATGCCTTCTGATGGGTGGTCTCTTCTGTGTTCCAAGTAGATGGTGAGAGATAACAGTCTGTTTTGGTAGTTAAAATCACAATGAAGTATCAGTGCAAGGTGATGGGAACTAAGAAAGGCCAAAGGAACATTGGAGGGGCCCATACAAGTGAGAGGCTGCTGTCTGAACACACACAGGCAGCTCAGACATTCCTAGTTTCAGCTTGCAGAACTGTTGGGGTGAGTGGGGGGGTCTCCTTAGACACAAAATGTGGGATTCCCCCCTGTATCCTGTGGTTTCTTTATTCATTAATGCTTCGGACCTATAGCAAGGCAGAACTTAGCTAGGCAGGGAAAACTAAACTGAATGCTGGGAGAAAGGAGCAGAGTCAGAGAGAAGCCATGGAGTTGCTGCCGGAGATAGAGACAGATGCTAGAACTTTGCTGGTAGGCCACGACCTCATGGTGATAAACAGATTAATAGAGATGGGTTAAATTAAGATGTAAGAGTTAGCCAATAAGAAGCTAGAGCTAATGGGCCAAGCAGCCATTTAATTAATACAGTTTCTGTGTGGTTATTTTGGGAGTCTGGGCAGCCAGGAAACAAACAAGCAGAGGGAGGCCAGGAACACACTAGCGGCCTCCTCTTACAACAGACACACAAAAACCAGAGTTTTGTTTTATGGTTCTTAGTTATTAAAAACCAAAACCAAAAATCTCCTGTGCTTTGGACCTACTATGTCCCAGCTACTGTAATGGCTCTGAGGCTCTACTGCTGTTGGAAGAGACAAAGCCACACACAGCTTCTTACAGAGTTTTGCTTGGTTTGGGGAAGCATTATGAGATGCTGTTTAAAATAAAAATAACTTGAGTTGCTCAGACAATACATAAAAATATCAAGGAAGTAAAAAGGAAGTTATGCCAAGTGGAAACATGACTTAGTGATGCTGCCCTTGTGATGCCTGTCCTATGAACACTCACCTTTAGGGGTTTGTAGCCTGCTGTTTATGGTGTGCTTCCCCCACAAGCACCATATGTGATGAATCCCCATTATCCATTAAGATCACAGTTTTAAGGTATTTTATACTATGAGTATCTTTTGCTGCTGGCAGACGTAAAAGCCCTCCACCAAATGTTTAGCTATGGGCAGGCCGTGCGAGCTGGCGAGTATCTCCATCATCTCAGTCTCAGACATCCGACATCAGCATGACGGCGTTATAATGCTCTGTGATGCCAGGGTGGCTCTGGGCTGCCTTCTCCTCATGCGGATTTAGGTTTCTGACCGTGACTTTTCTTTACTGTGAGCAAACTTCGGCAAACATCTTTGTAGACACCTCTCTTTGCTAGGCTTTGCATATTTGTCATTTTTGAAAAGAATAGCAAATTGTCCCCCAACATAGGACACTGGCATTGAAGGAGAATTCCTGTCTCTCCATAATCCTGACTGACTTGACTTTGTTCACCTTTTTATCTTCGCCAATGTGGGATGATAGTTTTCTTACCACAAGGAAGTACAGATTCTGGGCTACCTACTGGATGTCTAAAAGTATGGACAGCACCAGACCCTTTGTATAAATAAACTTTGATAAACTTTAAATTGTTTTATGATTTTAAATTAAGTGTGTATGCACACGTGCATGCAGGTGCCCACAGAGGCTAGAAGGTGGCGTCAGATTCCCCGGAGCTGGCGTTACAGACAGCTGTGAGTGGCCCAGCATTCCTTCTGGAACTTAGACTGGGATCCTCTGCAAGAGTAATGATTGGCCTTAACTGCTGAACCATTTCTCCAGCTTAAAAGTTAATTTATAAATCAGGTATGGTAAGAGATTAGCAACTGTGACTAATAATAAAGTAGAAGAATTACACCATGATAAAGATTATAGAATGTGGTTTCCCTTACTCTCAAAATAACCTTTAGTCCGTTTACCTTTTCCATGCCGTCTCTCTGGGAAATGTGACCGCCAGCATCATTACACTTGTGCTTAGGTAGGACGCCATGACAGTTGGTCTGACGCTAAGATAGCTACTTAAAGTGATTAGGGCTGAGTAGTGTATACTTTGTAGACGTAATGGACTAAAAAGTGGGTCATGTTCCAGGTGAGAGAGTGTGGGATGGTGTGGGGTTTCATCATGACACCTAGAGGGCAGGGGTGCACCATTTAAAACATTTGGAATTGTTTGTTTCTGGAATTTTCCATTCCATTTAATATTTTCAGACTTTGGTTGGCGGTCTCTGAATCTACGGAAACTATGGATTAGGAGGTCTGCTGAAGTCAACGACCACAGACTATTGGGCCTGTTTACGTTTATTTAATTGCCAGTAGTCATTTTGTATTCCTTCCTTTATGAATGGCTTATGTACGTCCTTTGCTAGGCTCTGAGCCTTATGTTGCTCCCAGCGATTCCTTCCTCTGTCTTCTGGGGCATGGGTGTGAAGAAGCTTAGAGAATATCAGCAGAGTGTTAGCTGGTCCTCAGTCCACACGGGTTGAATTCTTAAAGTTGTGGGGCAGAGACTTTCCCTAGACCATAGGCACGGCTAGAGCAGGCCCACGTCTGGGATGTGGCCATTTGATCTTGCTTCCCAAATCAGTTTCCAAACAGAGCCCACCCATTGGCATGGCAATGGGATTCTGTGTACTGAGTTGTCACCACAGGTGAGTCTCTCTGCAGACAACTGGTTAACTAGCCTTCCTCACAGAAATGAGCAGGGCTGTGCTGGGACCCAGGTGACCTCTGGTCCTGTTGCTGGGTCTATAGGAATGCCATGGTTCCCTTGGATCTTCAGGTTATAGAAAACGCTGATTCTAAAGATCACAGAAGGGGCTGGAGAGATGGCTCAGAGGTTAAGAGCATTGGCTGCTCTCCCAGAGGTCCTGAGTTCAATTCCCAGCAACCACATGGTGGCTCACAACCATCTGTAATGAGATCCAGTTCCTTCTTCTGGCCTGCAGATATACACACAGACAGAATATTGTATACATAATAAATAAATAATTAAAAAAAATCACAGAATCCAAACCTGCCATGTTTCAGTGATCAAACTGATCCCTAGAGGGACAGAAAGTCCCCCAAAGTCCCCTACTATGAGGACAGCAGTGACGACTTTCCTTGATGCTGCGGTGCACTTGGGCATGCTCTGAGGTCCACAGCTTGTAATGAGGCTGTTGAGTAAGCACTGCAGTTGGAACAGCTTCTGGCTGTCAGTGACAGAAGGTTGGAGGTGTTGGGTAGAGCCTCAGCCTAATCTCCTGGAGCACAGACGGCACAGCTCCGAGCATGGGCCTTGCTAAACAATGCTGGGAAGGTGTTGGGAGCCTGATGTGATGGTCTCCTTGTCTGGACCTTCTCGTTCTTATGGTCTTAGTGACTGACGCCATGGGCATGTGCCAAGAACAAGATAAGTATCGTTGTTGAGATTGGCACCTCCTAGTTGTACTTTGAGAGCCTCAAGAGCTGCCTGCAAGCTAGTTCCCATGGGAGAAAAGGCCCAGTCTCAGATTTACATAATCCCCTTGGCCAGTGGTACAGTGCATCAGCATGTATGTGTTGAATGTATACACACGTGCGCGCGCACACACACACACACGCACACACACGCACATACACACATAAAAGTACACACTTTTATGTATGTGCACACATGCACACACGCGCACACACACACATGCACAAGAGTTTTGAATCTTTGGGGCATACAATGATGTCTGGGCCAATCACAGATCCACCTGGCTGTGGTCTGTGGGGCAGTGTCTGGTGTTAACCTTCCTTCACCATGGTCTTTTCTCCCGCATCGGCCAGAGCTCTTCTGGTCAGCTGTGTTGGCACGCCCCTTCTCCATACAGCATTGTCTTGCTGGTTGTCTGGCTCTGTGAAGTCTCCTCTCCCAGACTCATACCTAGGAGCCATGGCTCCTACTGTCTCCTGACACCCTCTCTCAACCTTCATCTTGCCTCATATGTACCTCTGTTTACATTGCTTGGTTCTCCATGAGCCGAAGTCTGGTTGGTCCAATGAGGTGACAAACTCCATTTCCTACCCTCTTCTGTTCTTCTCTGTGTCTGGTACACAGTGGGCCCCAAGGCAACGTGGGTTGCTGGTTGTTTTGGAATTAGTCAATACTTCATCGGAATCTGAAAGGTTTTCAGGCCTCAGTGGGCATTAGGTGCTTGCCTGTGCATGCTGGCTGCCAGCCCAAGGTGGTGAAGTGGGCCTGTCTCAGCCCTTTTAGGTGGTTATAATCCTGGAAAAGCTGCCGTGTCCATAGGCCAGTGGGAAAGGCCGAGGGTGGCGATTAACAGGGTGGCTTGGAACTGGTGTTAAACACTGGCAGTGTTCTCTTTTGCTGTGGTGTAGAAAGGGGGTGCATGGGCAGTGGGTGAGAGGAGAAAGCGTGGGAGGGGCACCTTTGGGCGGAATGGCCAGGAGGCTGAACTGCTGTTTTAAACTCTGGAGGGCTTCCTGGAGGAAGGCTGAGGACTTGGGATAAAGTAGTGGGTGAGGTTTATTTTCAAGGACTCCCCTTTGGGCCCTCATCTCCCTCCTTTCCAGTCCTTGAAGGATCGATTGTGCCAGAAGCCAGATGTTATTCCGCCCTTAGGTCCTAAAGAGATGGGACTCATGAACGCTAGTTCGGACTGTGTTTTTCAGAGACAGAGACAGTCTTGGGTGTGCCCTACATTTGCTGCTTGTTTGTTCGTTCTGGGCCGGCTGGCGATACGTGAGGATCTGCTAAAAGTTCTAAACAGGCTGCAGCTGTTACAGTGATGAAGCAGCTGGTGACTGTCTCTGGCATGGAGGGCAGGCTTAAGTTCATGGCTTGTCGTCATCCAGGATAGTGCACAGGCTCCAAGGCTGGCATGCGGTGATGCTGTGGCTCCAAAGGGAGCTTTAAATTTTTGGTCTCTGCTCTCAGAATCTTCTGCCAGCCCATGGAGCGTTTGTATTTCCCGTACTTGCTGCTGGCCTCATGTAGACATGCTTCTGGTCATGCTGGGCCCCTGTCTGGACCCTCCCTGTCTCCTTTATCTATCAGGACAACCAAGCCCCAATCATCCAAGGAGACTCCTCAAGACTTGAGAAAAAGCATGGGTGTTGACGTCAATAAGATGTGGGCTCAAAATACCAGTTTACAATGTAGTTAATAGGGGGCTGAGGCCGGGACTGTTGGGGAGGGCAGCATGGAGGGAGACACGGTGCCATGTGCCCAGGATCTGCCTATTGTTCCTTCGCTGAGTGCAGGGTGCTAGACACCAGGCAGGACGTTGCCTTGGAATCCACTTCCAAAGGACAATGCTACTGTGAGAGAGCTTGGGTAGTCTGGAGTCAGCAAAGGATGCTGACAGAAAGTAATCCTGGAGCTGAGATCTGGGGGACAAGGGAAGGGTGACTTGGGCAGGGAGGAGGGGAGACATGGTTCTGTGCCAATGGAAGCAAAGTCACATTTACCCTCCCCCAAAGTGGATAATGAATAGAAGCCTTCCATAGAAGGGGTGGCCTTTGCAGACAGAGGCTCATATGTGGCCCCAGAGAACACCCTGGGGTGTTTTGGGTGATGTTGATGAGACTAAGGTGACTATTGGGATACACCATGAGTGGAGAAGAGCTCTTATCTCAAGGTAGGTGGAGAGCTGGTTAGGGCTGAGAGAGGACCAGGGCTGTAGGGATTGACCCTTTAAACTCTTGGTCTGGCCTCTGTTTTAGCTAGTATTCTGTTACTATGAAGAGACACCATGACCGAGGCTTATGAAAGAAAGCATTTAACGGGAGCTTGTTCACAGTTTTAGAGGTTAGTACATGATCATCATGGCAG
>JAQHUG010000005.1:5035690-5129790 GCA_028555095.1 Dicrostonyx torquatus
AGAGAGAGAGAGAGAGAGAGAGAGAGAGAGAGAGAGAGAGAGAGAGACTGGGCTTAGAGTGAACTTTTGAAACTTTCAGGCCCACCCCCAGTGACACACTTCTTCCGATGAGGTCACACCTGTTAGTCCTTCCCAAACAGTTCATCAACTGGGGAATGAAGCGTTCTAATATATGTGCCTAAGGCAGCCATTCTAAGGATGACTCTGGGAGACTTGTTCCTGGTTAAGTTTGTAAAATTAGCCCCCATCTCTTATCACTTGGCTGATCAGTATCCTTACCCTAACTCTTGGAAGAGGTGTGGTTTCTTGCAGGGACTTCTTTGCAGTTGGGCTGGTGGGTTGGCCTGCTGGGCATGGGGCTCCTCTGTCTCACCGAAGCCAGAGTGGGGCTGCAATCCCAACTAGCTGTAGTAACAGGCAGGAGCAGCGGGCTGTGTCCTGCCTGGCTCCCGGCCACATGTCTGCATGGCTATACCCAGAATACACAAATTACACACAAACTGGATTCATTTCAATTACTGCCTGGCCCATTAATTTTAACCTCTTATATATATTAGTCTAACCCATATTTACAAATCTGTGTGTCACCACGAGGTGGTGACTTATCAGAAGATTCTAACCTGCATCCATCTGGGCTGGAGGATCATGGCATCTGGCACACTTCCTTTCTTCTCAGAATTTCCGTTCTGTCTACTCCACCCACCTAAGGGCTGACCTATCTTATAGGCCAGGCAGCTTATAAGATACCAATGAGAACACACAAAATAGAGAAGAACCCTCCTACACCAACTAGCCATGCTGGGAATGTGGGGGCATAAGTGAAATAGCAGCTACAGAGTAATGACTATTTTTCCCACTACCAGGGAAGAGTTAGGTGTCCAGAGGCTACTGGATGCCCTGCGTCTTGTAACATACACTTTATTGCAAATCAAAATGTGTATAAAGTCTATTCAGAGAACTCCCTGTTCACTTACAAAGGACTGGGTCCTTCTTTTTCTTCTTGCCTTTTCCAAATTTTAGGTAAGAATTCCCTTCCGTGCAATGAACTTATCTGCCAAGTTGGGGCCCAGAGGGAACCCTTATGGGGGGCTTGTAAACCTGGTCTTGTGAGGAAATCTTGGGGCCAAGGCCACATTCAGCCCCACATGTTTACACAATAGTTTCTCTCAGCTCTGAGGGGCCGTTAGAGTTAATTGGGTGGATAATCTGTGTTTAAAAAGTCCCTAAATACGTATTTACATAATCCACGCTTTGCCCAAGCCTGCTCTACACCATTTGTGGGATTTAGAGTGGATCCTGGCTTAAAGTCTCCGTGGTGCAGCTTTTCCTCCTGGTGACCATTCCCTGGTGGGATTGTGTCTCATCCAGAGGCACAGCTTGTCAGTTGTGTGGACTTCCCAAAGTCAGTCATACTCTGCCTGTGGCTGGCCTTGGAGATACTGAGCAAATGGCCCCACAGGCCAGCAAGTTTGGGAAGCATTGCACCTTCCACTCTGGTATTGTTTCAGTGGTTCTGAGAAGGTTCTATAGCAAATGAGCTGATCCACTCTCATTCTTATGGAAGCCGGCCCCTCCCCTTTTCCCCATGGACTTCCCACGGAACTAGCAAGATGTAGAAAACACACTGAGAGTCAGCAGTGCCATTCCATTTTGTAGAGAAAGGATGCTTTTGGGTTTTGGCCATGTGTCCAAAGAGTGTTCAGAAGATTGTTTCTGGTTGAAGTTTGTAAATCAGCCCTGGTACTCTGTGCTTGTGTGTAGTTGAACCTTGGCTTGAGCCCCTGTGTAAAGGGGTGTGGACTGTGCATCAGGAACACCCAGGGTGCTTGTCACATGACCACTGTGTGATCCTGGCTATTGGGGTAGGAGGGTCTAGGCACTGATGGTAGCTCCTGGGGACCGAAAAAGCCTCAGCATTCTTAAGCAGGAAACCCTTCTAGACCACCCAGACTTGGACTCCTTGGGTTGAGGGAGTCCTCTCTACAACATCACCTCTATGGGTTGTTCCAGCCCCAGGACTTGCTGGCCTGGGACACGGGGCACCAATATAGATGCCAGAGCCCCCTGGCAGCAAGCTTCTCACATACATGCCCATAGTCTTCACACAGTTTTCATTCTTGATTTTACGTTAGAGATTAGAAATAAACCTAATGTTTCTACTCAGGTGAAACCCCAGAAATATTAAATTAAGATGGAGGACCCAGAAAGGCACCTTTGTCAGTCTTCCCAGATGATCCGAGCCCACTGACTGCACCACAAGAGCTGGCATTAGAAGAAGTGGGGGTGGGGCACAGGTCATGGCTTTCTTGACTCCATCACAGAGCATCTGTATACCCTTGCGAAGCAAACAAGCCCATTGTCCGGATCCAATAGCTCTCAGCAATGTGGCAAGATCCCTGGGCAAGGAAGTGGTGGCATCCTGGTCAAAGAAGCCATGGTTAGGTGAGTTTTAAGAAGGAAGGGCTGTTGCTGGCATAATTGAACATCTATTGTGCACCAGGTGTTGCACAATGCGTCGCCCCACTTAGTCACCACCGTCCTTTGTGAGCTAGGACAGCCACTCACAGAAGTGGAGACAAGCATAGGACCTCGCTGGAATGCAACCCCAGTCACTGAGGGCTTCTTATAATCTGGAGGCCTGAGTTCTAGGTGTAGGAGGCGAAGAGCCTCGCTCTCATGGGTAGCAGTGTGCAGAGTGTTTGGACTAGGGGAAGGGGTTCATACATCTGTATATGTTCACTGAATCACAGGGGTGGAAGCTTTCCCTTGGGTAGAAGGAAGTGGAAAGGCTTCCAGGAGGAATGGAATCGGGAGGGCGCTGGAGCCAGCTTGCATTATAGGCTATGCATATGCCTTTCCAATTCTGAGCTCAAGAGCATCTCATTGGAAACTTGAGATCACTCCTAGCGGGGATATTTACACCACAGGAATCAGCAAGCACCACAGCAGGAGTTTGTTGTCTCTGAGAGCTGGTGGTTAAACACAGACTAGTGTTTAACACTGACAGAGCCCATTGCACTCCTCTGGATTAAAGAAATAGGAAGAAAAGATAGCCTAGCAAGAAAGATCTTACAGGAAGCTCTGCGACAGAGCAAATACTCACGGCAGGGGATACCAGAAGGGCATGAACTACTAAGACAAGGAGCGGTGCCTTAGATGGACGTGGTCAATGCTGAATACATGCTTGTTTTCCTTATAAAAGGGGTTATGGTGAGAGCAGTAGCAGATTCAGCACCAGAAGAAACTGGGATGGGGCTGAGGGAAGAGCAGGGACCTGTCTTCAAAGATCTTCAAACTACTCGGAAGTGTTACGGCACCACGGCAGGCGAGCTCAGAGAATCAAGTTGCGGCCTGCAAGGCCCAGGTCAGAAAGCGATGTGTGAGTCTATTTCCAGAGTCTGCCTGGTGGGGTTGTGGGTAGACAAGGTCTCCAGCAGGGAGATAGTTAAACCAGAATAGCAAGGGTGTGATTTAGCTCATGGCCCCAACCTTCCATCGCTCACTGCTCTGGCTGGCCCTGTTAATGCTCCCGGGTTGCAAATCTACCTATTTGTCAAGTCCCTTTCCACAGCCTGGCTCTCTTCTACTGCTTGTGTGGTTTATTAAGGAGGCGCTTTCTACCTGTCATCTCAAACAGCCTCTTTTATCCAAAACAGAATAATAGAGATGTCTCCCTCCAGGGACACGGGATGCAAATGCCGGAGGACAGGTTGCCAATTTGCCGCGTGTATTAGGGGAAGGAAGCTGTCAAGGGAGACGGCTGGGATCCGGTGCCTTCTAACAAGCTCATCTCTGAGTTGCCGGAGACCTGGGCCGCTTGAGTTTAGATTACGTGGGCATGTGCCTCCGCTTTTCTACGGACAGCTGTCAGCAGTCGTCTCTCCCTAGGAATCAAAATTGGCTTTTTCTTCCTTCTCCCCTTCCCCCCTCATTGCTGGGAGTGAGGCCCTGCCAATAACTGTCAAGAAGCCACTGGACTGTGGAGGCCACTGGGCCTGCACATGGCACAGGGAGAATGGTCCCCATGCACCTGCCAGATGATCTTTATCTCTGCACCTCACACAATCCTGCCCCAAGCCCCTCAGTTACAGTTGAGGGTGCTGTGGCCCAAGAACTTTCTAGAAACTGCCTAAAGCTAGACCACCAATTTGAACCCACCACAGAACACGTCTGTCTCTCCACAACTGGCGTAGCTTTGGTCAGTCAACCTGACTCAATCCTAGGCACACCTGGGAAGAGGGAGTCACAGGTGAGGAATTGCCTCCATGAGATCAGCCTATGGGGGCATTCTTTGCTTTACTGACGGGATGTGGGAGAGCCCAGCCCACTGTGGGCGTTGCCATCCCTGCGAAGGTGGGCCTGGGCTATATAACAAAGGTGGCTGAACAGGCCAGGGGGAGCCAGGCTGTGAGCAGTGTCCCTGCTGCTGAGTCTGTTTGGAGTGGCAGCCCTGGGGCCCTGGAGGGACTCTACCCTGTGAGACGAGGTAATCCCTTTCCTTCCCTAAGGAGCCCTTGGTCAGTGCTCATCACTGTGACAGAGAAGCAGACTAGGACAGTCTCAGCGGGTTGAGGGGTTCATGAGTGAGCTAGCCTTGACTTGTTCTGAAACAGTCATGTTTGCGTTCTTCTGTGTCCCTAAGTTCTCACAGCTAGCAGGACTCCTGTTCCTCAACATGGCCTTCCTTCTAGTCAAGTGTCCTTCCACATGCTGCCTCAGGACAGACATTTCCAAGCCAGGGCCTGGAGAATGCACAGTGTTCTGGGTGGGTGGCAGGGATTACCCTGTAGCTGGGCAGAGATGGATGCAGAACTTGGAGACAGGGGCTCTGCACCACAGCCTGGGGGCCAGGGTTAGGACCAGGAGGGCACAGCCATGTGAAGTTTGAATCCTGTTCAGGGTTTTCCTCATATCAGAGTCAAACGATATCCTGGACCCTTGGAAATAATCCTCCAAGGGGATTAAGGCCCATGGGGGCAGGCTGGCCACCCGCCTTTGGCAGGGAGACCCACTGAGCGGGGCACTGCACAGGATGCTGTCTTTCTAGTCCCTGTTTCCTGTATTTCCAGCAGCGCTTCATGCTTAGAGTCTGGCTATCCTGTGCTTTTTTTCTTTCCTGTGACCTTCTCACCTCCCCCACACCACCCAATTGTGAATCACCTGCCAGTGCTGGTGTGGCACAAGAGGATTCTGGGTAATATGCCTCATTTGGCAATTCCATCCTTGCCGTGTCTAGCGTCTGTCGCCTTCACAATAATTGCTATGCCTGCTGTGTCCTGGTTTCCCTCCTGCTCAGCTCCTGCCTCCAGCTCAAGCAACCCTGCTTGAGGCCACCTACCAAGTCCCGTTCCCCCCCCCCCCCCGTCTCCCTTGTCACCCCGCTCTGCAGCTCCCACCTTGCAGGTGATGACACTAATCCTCAGGCAGGCTCAGGGGAGAGCAAGATTGGAACCAGGTGATCTGGCCTCAAAGCCTGTGGTTCTCCCACGGCTTTTTTGGTTGCAGCATTGGTGAGGGTTTAGGGGTGAGGACTCCATGAGCTTGAAGGTCTGAGTGACCTAGAGAGGGACTTGTTGCTCAGCTGGTCCTTGTTGGTTGTATGAAAGGGTTTACAGTGCTCACAGCTCTAGGCTGTCAGGAGGAGAGCCCCATAGAGCACACGTGTGTAGGGAGGGTCTCATGGAGCCGGTCTTGCTGCACTGGTCTGGAACTGCAGGAATGCTGGTTTGGAATTGTCTACTATGGGCCCCTAGGCTGTGGCAGGGAGCTGACCCTGGGAGCTGCTACTGACCTCCCTTTGCAATGTCTTGTGGGGACTCTGCTGCATCAGAGCTGGCTAACCCGAGACAGGTAGGATAACTGTTGCCAGCCCAGATGAGCTGAGACTGGGAGGTCAGAGCACACATAGCGTCTTCCTAGTGGTTATGCTTTGGATACGACATGTTCCCCGCAGGCTCATGTTCTGGGGGCATGGTTGTGAGTTTTCAGGGAGTGATCAGATCCTGAGGGCTCTGACCTAATGGAAGGATTAACCTCCTAATGTAGTCATTATAGGACTTTGGGGAAGTAGTAAAAATAGGCGTTGGGACTTGGTTAAAGGATGCAGATCACTGGGATCATGTCCTTTGCTATGCTTTGCCCTCGACTTTTCCTGAATTCCCATTCTCTGCTGCCTGTCTGCCACAGTGTGAGCCGTCCTGCTCTCCCACACTTGCCAGCCGTGACGGACTGGCATCTCTGAAACTGTGAGCCAGGATCAGTCTTCTCCTGAAGTCGTTTCCTTGGGTGTTGGGTCACAGCTACCTTACTAACATACTGGAGGCGCTTGCACAGAGTGTTGTTTTCATGAGCACCTCATCAGGAGGAAGCCTCTAGCAGAAGGGACGACGGGCCCAGGAATATTTGTTGGGACGTCATGATACTTATGAGTTTGGGTTGTACCTGAACTTGAAGTAAGGCCTTGGGTGAGTCATGGATTCCGAGCTCCAGTTTTTACACCCAGTGGCTACAACAGCAGAATGGCCACACTTCAAGAACAAAGAAGGAAAGAGTCTATAAAAGGAGTTTTATAATGTATTAATGTAATGTAGGTTAACTATCCCCTGTCCAAAATGGATCAGAGGTATTCTGGATTTCAGTTAAATTTTTTTGGAGATTTGCATAGATATAAAGAAGTCTTGGGAGTAAGACTCAAGTTGAAGTCTTTATGTATGCAATGTAAGCTTTCATATACCTTACAAGGCATGTGCACCTGTGTTTTGGCCATGACCCCATATATGTATGTCATGTGAGGAATTTTTCATTTGTCATGCCAGCTCCTGAGGTTTTGACAGAGTTTGGATTTCAGGCTTGTGGGTTAGGGATGTCCCGCTACAGTTCAATTCTTCAGTGGCTCTTGGGAGCAGAAGGACAAGATGGTGGAAACCGTGGTCACCAGCTAGCGTACAATAGGTGCTGGCAATCTTTCCTGGGGATGGGGCTGGGAAACAGCTCTCGCTCTCCTGCCTTCCTTTCTCTCATCAACCTTCCCTCTGCTCTGGTACCCGGAGGATTACTGGAGAACACAGGTGCTGTGATTACTCTTGGGGAAAATCCCCAGGCACAGACGCCACAGCCATCTTGGAATTGATGAATGGATGCCAGAGGTGGAATGGCCCCGAGGGGCAGTGTGGAAGCCTGGCACGGGCACCTAGCAAGAAGTCTCATGCCAGTACAGTGGCCAGTCAGCTGTGTGGCCCTGGAAAGTCCACTTTCTTGTTCCCTCTGAACAGGGCCCTCCATAGTCCTACACCTTAGGGACTCTTGAGAGGCTGAAATGAAAGTCTCAGTATAATCAAAAGCTAGACATACATTTGTCTATGACGTCCAATCTTATGGGAGGAGGGAAGCTGCATTATTTATATCTGTTTTAGACTTCTTGTGCTGGGGAGGGACAGGACTGCTCTGGTACACAGTAAGGGTGCCTGCCTCTCTCTCGGGGGTTCTTCCTTCCTCTACCCTCCGAAAGTACCATGAGGTAGAAGGCAGAGTTGCATCCTCAGCTTTAATTGATGCTCCCTGATGTCCTTTGCCTCTCCTGTGCCAGCTGTGCCCTGAGAGATCTGGTTGGTCTGAGCCAGGGCTCCTGTGGAGGTCCCTTCTGTTACCTTCCATATATCACCAGCTTCAATTCTCAGGGCCTGACTGGCTGAGGCTCCAGATGCCCTGTCAATACCCAGGGAGTCTAGCATGGCTCAGGGAGGGGGCATCCCGGAAGGGCTTGTGTATTTGAGAGAGGGAGCCCCAAACGACTCCCAGTCACAGGCTGAGATGTGCAGGTGAAACAGGAAGTTGTGGGCACATGAAGTTTTCTCTCTCAAGGACATGATTAAAGCAAGGACACATTAGAGCCCAAATCGCTGGGAAAAGGGCCCTTTCATACGTTCATTTGGTTCTAATTTGGGGGTGGGGACACAGGGCAGCCCCAGCTTGTTTTATTTCTGCTTCCTTTAGTGGCTCTCCCTTGGCTCCTGTCCCCTACATCTACCTTTTCCTGCTGGAGTCTGTGAATCTCAAGGTTAGCCGAAAGTCAGACTTTATGCAAGCAGATGTGGCTGCCTTGGCTGGGGGTGGCCACACCCTGGGAGTCAAGCTCAGTCCTGTGTGATGCCTGCCAGAAGTAACTGAGTTTGATCCTTGACAACCCAGGACTGCATCTCTAGACTTGGATTTCAAAGTGAGCGTCATTCAGCATGTGTTTACCTAGCCCCCCACCCCCCAAATTGATGAGGGCTGGGCAGGGTGTAGCTGCCTCATCAGGCTGCCCTTGTTTGGGTTTGGCTTCTGTCATGGTGACGGCTTCGTGAGACATTGTCAAGTGGTCCCTTTTACTACAGGGACTGGTGGATTTTCCAGCGCTGGTCACAACACACACAGGGCCAGTTGTTCTGACCCCTTTTGGCAGTGTGTTAAGCCATTGGCCAATGCATGCCACATGATCAAAGCTGTGTCAGCAGTGACTTTGGGGAGAAGGTCAATTTTCGGCTCCATTTCCTGGCGTCACCCACACCCCCCTGTTGACTCAGAGTGGCCTCGCCTGCTGTCTTCAGCCTTCTGATAGACATGGTGGGGTGGAAGAGAGGGAACTATTTTCTGATGGCCCTAGCTGTTTCTGGCACTGAACCAGATACTATCCATCAGGCTCCATCAGGTCTTGTACTGCTACTCAACTTGGGGTTCGTAGGAGCACTGTGGCAGTTTCATCCAATGCACATATGGGAATCAGTCTTCCCAGCAACATGCTGGGACTGGTCTAGGAAAATGGGGAGGCCATTGTCTTAGTTGCTGGCTCTGAGCTCCCATCTTTCCTATCCCGGCCACCGTACCAGTGGTCTCCCATAGCCTAGCCAGAGAGTGGAGGGTGGAGTAGACACATGCCCAGGAGAAAGGCCAACGGGAGGGTAACAGCCTTTGGGGATCAATCCTGCACCGGAAAACCAGCTCCAATCAGTGGTCTGCTGCGGGACCGCGGCCAACTTTCTCAGCTCTTCTAAGCCTCAGTTTCTTTGTCTGTGAGAGGGGATAATGGTGCCCACCTCACGGAGCTGCTGTGAGGATTAAATGAAATGGCGCATGTAAAGTGCCTGGCACAGTGCCTGGCGCATGGTGCTCAGTAATGGCTGCTATTATAGCTATTGTCTGAGTCCCGGGAGAGCAGTTCTAGACGGCAGCGTGGGGAGGGACCTGCCCTGGCTCCCCTGTGGCCTTTGGGTTTTCCTAGCCATGCAGCCCAATTATCAGGCTATTTCTCAGCTGGGGGTAGGGTGAGGCGCTCAGCTTCTTTCCCAGGGTGCTCTCCTAGCTCACAGGGGAGCAGCGGCAGATGTGGATGGGGAGAGAACCTGAAACGGCCCTCTCTATCCTGCCTTTTGAGTGGCAGTGTGTTGCAAGGAAGTGACATATAAAACTGTCTTCTCAAGCCAAGCAGTTGTGTAAAATGGAGCTGGCTGCCCCAGCCCAGTCCCTTTCTGCTCAGAGAGTCTGAAATGTGAAAATTCTGAACAGAGAACAAAGCAGAAGAGCCTGCCACGGCAGCACACGTGAGTCAACCAGCGGCGTTGCCTCGCAAACTGCCTGCCTTGTTAAAATCAGTCCCTTGGTGCAGGAGGATTAGCGCTCTGCAAACTTCCCATCCCAGGCCTGCCTGCAGTTTTACTTTCCTGGCTGCACGTTTCTTGCTGATCTTCCTCCTGACACACCCAGGGGATTTTCCTGCATATAATGGGGACCACTCCCGTTGCTGAAGTGATGGAGAGCCTTTTTCTTTGCTTTGGCAGAAAAAAAGAACTTTCTTCTTGGAACACAGAGACGTGGTCTGGACACCCCATGCTCCCCTGGGCATTTAGAGTGCTCATGAAGGTCCTTTGAGTGACTGAATGGGATCCTCTAGAGTCATTTCTATACTTTTTCTTCCTTGCATTGTGGCAGCTTCTCAGAATGGCTAAGCATAGAGCTGCCGCTCTGGGGCTCTGAGTGTCGAGGCCTTCTCATAGGACTGCTGGGTTTGTGCGGTGCCCTGTCCTATGATGCAGGCTGATGTCTTGGTACTGCCTGCAGGATCAGCTGGCTGCCTCTCCTTGTCCAAGTCACCGCTTACTAGTGTGGCTTGTGGGCTCTGAAAAGGATGTTCAAGATGGCATATTGAGTATGTTGTTCAGAATGGTGTTATCGAGGCTTCACCTTGAAGGCTCTGATGCCTCCCTTCTGACCCGTGGCTCTGTGGATCTCTGCACTTGTCGGCAAGCCTGGCTGGCCCCTGGCCTGAGCCCTGGAGCCCAAACCCTTTTGCATCGCTGAGCCCCTCTAGCTTTGGCTGCTCATTATTTCTTCGCTGGCAGGGTGAGTACAAGGGCCAATTATGAGGGCCTCACCATCTCACACTGCTTTTGGATGTGCTTTCGTACGGTGAAGTCCTCTTTGGGGACAGGCAATTTGTAGGGAGCTCAGGGCAACATAATTTATGAGCCCCCTCTTCACCCAGTTAGGAGTGAGGTGGCAGTGACTTAATTTAATTAGCTGGGTTTAGGCCGAGCAGATCAGCAAAGGCCCACGGTTCTGGTGAACCAGGCTTATTTCTCCTCTGAGCGAAGCACTGGGGAAGAGGGAAAGGTCTACAGTTACTTCATTTGTCTGGATCCTTTGGTTAGAGATGTCTTCCAATTTGAAATGGAAACCCATTTATTTTGCTTAACAAGAATCCAACCCACCAGCTATGTGCTTCGCTCATGCATTTAATAGGAGTAATTGAACGGAGCTCAAATGATCATACCCTAATGCTTTCCAAGCCCGAGCCAAGCGTACCATGGTTTTTCCTCAGAAGCGAGCGTGCTTGGCAGGGTGAGAGAAGCTGCTGGCCTCAGGCATTACAGTATTATTGTCCAGTTCCAGGGGCCATGAGACGGGGCACTGAGGACCTGTGAGAAGGCAGTAGCCATAGTAGCAGGTGTTCCCTGGCTGTGGCTTGTGGCTTTCAGGTGGGCATGGCCTTTGTGTCTGAGAAGGGTGCTGAGGTTAAAAGCTGAACTGGAAAGGGTCATGATATTCTAACAAACCCGAGAGCAGTGACAACTGTGAGAATCAGGGCCATCCCTTATTTTTATAGCAGAGGAGATGATGCTCCTGAGATGCTACAAGGCAAGTTGCTCATGACAGTCTCTTCATACTTCCCAGAGACCAGAGGGAAGGCTCTGGTGATGCAACTTGTAGCCAAGCTTGGTGTGTGTGTGGGGTGCTGTGAGGAGACCAAGCCTCAGTTTCCACATCTGTAAAACGGGGCTTCTCACACACACTCCAGCTTCCTCACAGACTTGGATTGCAATGCCAGAAAAAAATTAATCCAAGGGAAAGGATAACCAGAGGGTAGCCTCTTGCCATCACACCAGGGTCTCTCTTGGGCAAGCGGAGGTCCTCGGACTCAACCTGGCAGTATGTTAAGTGTCTCAAAATGGCCAGAAGAATAGGCATCACCATAGCGGGACAGGTGCCTGACTGTGCATGGCCCAAATTGAGTGCTCTCCTCAGATTCACAGCCATTGATCACGTGATGTGTAGCAGAGCAGGTGTTCTGACCTGTTGCCGTGGTTCCTGAGTTCTGCAGCTTTGAGCTACTGAGAGGGGCACACAGGTGTATGTGTAGTGGTGGGTCAGTGCTTTCCTGCTCAGGGTCCCCAAACAGGAAGGACTCTGGTTGTTGTTACCTGACCCCCCAATCTTTCTTTCTCTCTCTCTCATCCATTTCTTTCTAAAATTCCATGATGTTTACATTGGTTTTAGTGTTGGGGCTTCCATTGCACTAGCCCTTTTGGCTGGGGAGAGTGGTAGCAGGTGGTTGGTACACACAGTGGGCGTCACTGTCCTCCCAGGGATGGGCATGGAGGCTCAGGGACTTCTGTTGTCACCAGAGATCCTGTGTCTGGTGTATCCTCCTAGGAGGCCCTGGGAAGCCATTTTGATCTATTTCCCTAGGCGTATCCTTTTGTTACTTAAAGCAAATGGTGCTTCGGCTCTTCAATTGCTGAGCACTTCACAAAAGCAGAGTGAATATTATTCCAGTATTTATCTTAGCACAAGACTAACATTTCAGGGCCCATGCCCATAATTCAAATGTTGATGGGGAACACATTGTGTGAATGTGGTTCAAATATATACAAGGGGAAGTTGCTTATATTTAATAGGGAAACATGAAGTAAACATTTTTGAATAAAATGGCAAAGGCTTGGGTTCCACTAGTTGCAACTGCTCAGCCAACATATTTAACTGGCACTTCTTAGGAGGGATCGGGTGGTCAAGAGTTCAGCAAAGTTAAGGTCAAGCTCGGATCATCAGAGACTCTAGTCTCAGAGCCTGAGCCCATTCTCCCCCTGGTAGAAGCTAGCCTGTGGCTCCACGGAGTTGAGGGCGGCTGCTTTCTCTCTCCATGTATTTGTTACCACTTGGATGCTCATCAGTAGCAGGAACCCTTGCTAAGGCACATGAGAAGAGAGAGACTCCCTAGCTGGTTTCCAAGAGGTTCACCCAGCCCTGAAGCCTCACAGCTCCCTAGAGCATCCCTGCGGAGAAGAAAGACACGGGCTCTGTGGTCTTGTCCCAGGAATTCCTATGCAGCGGAAACCCTAGTGCCTCACATCTGACATCATGCTTTCAGGCCTTATGTAAACACGTGTGTGCCTGTCTGTACAGATGTGAGGCCTCCGCACAGACAGGCTCTGTTACTGCTGTCGGATGAGGACATGTGGGCACTCGCAATCCCTTTTGGTGTTCTCCCACAAAAGTGTCTGGTTTGGGGTAGCAGTTCTGGGGGGCGGCACCTGCACAGTTCACAGTCCCATGCCTCTGGCATGATTTGTTGGGTGACAGACCATAGACAGGGAGAGGCTCTGATGTTGCAGGTACATTTCTAAGTCTTTGTTTTCACTTCTCAGATACATTTCTGGTTCAAGAAATACCACCTCTGACTTGTAAGGGAAGAAAGGACAATCTGGATGTGTCCCCTGGACTTTGTTCATGATTCTTGTTTCCCAAAGTTTGATTATTCTGTTGGCTTTGTTTAACATTTGTAAGTTCTTCCTGAGGTGGGAACCATCTAAACCTTAGTGCCCTGTTTTCTGGGGGACAGAGATAAGGCAACACATACTTGAAGTTTAGGGACCTCAGGGTGGGGTTGGGGGGATCTGGAATTTTAGTAGTTCAATTCAGCAAACACTGAGCAGGCATCAGGTGTGTACCTGGAGCTGCATGAAGGTTGGGTTGGGGCAAGAGGGTAAAGGTGGCAGTGAGTAGGGTAGACAGACTCAAGGGCCCAACAGCTGTGGTTCCTGGTTCACTGCAGGAGGATGACAGAAGTTAGAATTTCCTGCCAAAACTCATGGGGCTGTTGGTGCCAGCCTTGCTCTAAGAGCAGCAGCAACTCAAGGCAACTTTAAAAACTGCAGAGCCACTGCGCTTACAAGTGTGGCAGGAATTGTTCCCGTTACGTTGCAGCTTTAGTTCATTAACCCTCATAGTCTGAGGTTGAGAGTATTACCCATGTTGTACAGTGCGGGCAATAACGCCTTCCCTGGGCCCTCACAGGCAGAGTGGTGAAGCTGCTTATGATCTAGGGGCTCTGGACTCAGGGTGTGGCCTTTAGCCACTGTATGGGTGGAAAGAAGTAGACACCCGTTCCGAACATGTTTTTTCTGTAGCCTTGACCCTGGGCACTTGGGGCAGGATGGTACCTGGTAAGGAGAATAGGTCGGGATGCAACTTCCCATGGTCTGGATCCAGGGCCTCGGAAGCCTTCCTCTCAGGCAGAGTCTGGACAGGGAGGGAGCTGGGACTAAACTGGGGTCACTCAGGTCCTTTCCCTTGGCTTTTTGAGGGCCCTTGGATAGGAAGTAGGCAGCATAGGACATTCCTTCAGACTGTTGACTGCCTCTCTCAGAAGGCATTCACACATGCCAGGTTCTTGTCAGTTGAGGTGGCACACAACTTTGATTCCAGCACTCGGGAGGCAGAGGCAGATGGCTTATGAGTTTGAGGCTAGTGAGGTCTCAAAACAAACAAAAATTAAAACAAACAACCACCAAAACCCTCTACAAAAACGAAAAGTGCCAGATTCTTAATTTGCACCCCAGCCCTGACTCACGTGACTCACGTGTCTTAAAAGCAGACAGCAGTTTGGCTGATTTGCACCTGGAAAAGGCTGGCGGTTCTGTTGCAATGCTGCTATAGGTTCAGCATGTGTGACGTGTTACAGGGGGACAGAGGGGCCAGTGGTGTGGGGCAGGTAGGAGAGCATCCACAGAGATGTTTAAGGAGGATAGTGTCGTACTGGTGAGGCTGGAACGCGATGCCAATTGTTAGCATCTTCTAAGGGCAGGTGTCATGGAGGATGATATCCAGGCCTTTAGGAAGGGTGCAGATCCACATTTGATTGAAGCAGACATCTCTGTCAGGTGAGCAGTTAGAAAAAATATTCCATATGGAATCTGCAGCTGCTGGAAGTTATTGGGCAAAGTGGCGTTTTCATGGGAACCACCTCATGGGGAAATAAGGTCTTTCTTAAACAGAGGGAAAAAACCCAGCTGAATCCCAGTAATAAAGCAACACATTTGGGCAACACTGTGTCTGAGAATGAGAAGAAACACAGACCTTCATATATAATGCCCTCGCCCCTGAAGCTGCCCTTTTCTCCCATGAATCTGTCTACTCTGCAGTACAGGTGAGTCTAGGGACAGCCTGGTGATACCGCATCTATCTGTCTATAAGCTATGATGCCAAGGACCCGGTAAGAATAGAGAGCCAGAAAACAGGGAAGAAAGAAAAGCAGAGGTGCTTAGTGGTGTGGAAATGGACCCACTGGTGTCACATTTTGGGGTAGTTAAAGTGGGGCTTTTATGTGTGAGATGACACCCATGTCTCTGCTATGGCATGGAGATCTTCTTGGGTTGTGATGTTGTGACTGGCCCTCAACTACCTGACTGAAGAATACACAGGAGTTGCTCATTTTAAGTGACTTTGAGAGAAAACCAGTTTTTATTTATGGACAGACTCCTCCTCTGTTGCCATGGAAACATCTAGAGGGATGAGGGAAATGATAGGAAGGGGGTAGGTATGTGGTTACAGGATGTGCTCTAGAGGAGGGAAGGTGGGGGTGGCTCCATGACCTCCATGCCTTATCTGATTTCTGGGTTTGGCCTCCACACAGCTGACTCACTCAAGGCCTAGCATAGGACAGAACACACATGCATGCAGAGGGTTAGCACCATTAGCTGACAGGCCATCCCCGTTGTTTCTGTTTGCCCTCTTCTAGGCTGTGGTGGAGTTCCCTAGGGTGATGGAGGCCAATAGTCTCTCCAGGGCCTGTGTTGGTTATTTTTTTGCCAACAAGCTAAAGTCATCTGGGAGGTGGAGCCCTCACTTGAGGTGAGCATGTTCATGACTGATGATTGATGGGGGAGGGCTCAGCCCTCTGTGGGTAGAGCCATCCCTGGGCAGGTGGTCCTGGGGTACATAAGAAAGCAGGCTGAGCAAGTCATGGGGAGGATGTCAGTAAGCAGTGTTCCTCCAAGGCCTCTGCTCTGGTTCCTGCCTCCAGGTTTCTGCTTGAGTTCTGTAACATGAGGGTCTTGCTTGTTGGGGTTTCTGTCCCACCTGGTACCCCACAGCTGGCAAGCCCCAAAGAAAATCACACAGAGTCTACATTAGGTTATAAACTGATTGGCCCATTAGCTCAGTCTTCTTACTAGCTCTTGTAACTTATATTAACCCATTGTTCTTATCTATGTTAGCTACATGGCCGGTACCTTTTCTCAGTGGGGCAGCTTACATCCTGCTTCTTAGATGGACTGCGCAGGAATGCCAAGGGAGCTTCCTGCTTCCTAGAATTCTCACATCTACTTCCTGTCTGGTTTTCCTACCTATACTTCCTGCCTGGCCAGTCAGCATTTATTTAAAACATGATTGACAGAATACAGAATTGTCCCCCACCAGAGTTCCTGCCCTGACTTCCCTTTATGATGGATGACTATGGTGATCTGAAATAAACCCTTTCCTTTCACTGTTGGCTTTGGTGATGGTTTTATCATAATAATAGAAGCCCAAAGGAAGACAAGGCTTCCTTTCTATACCTGGGCTTCTCCTTCCCAAACTAGGGTTACCTGGAGTACTGTCTGCTCTAGACCAAGAGCACCCTCGGTGACCTTGGAAAGCCTCTTTGGAAACTTGGTTTGAACTTAATAGTAAAGGTGTGTTTACTATATATTATGTGTTAACTAACAAGAAAGCTCTTGTGTTTTCTTGGAGATTAGAACCACAGGTGAGACCCTGGGTGTTGATGCTGGCAGTATCTGCTGTTATAGGCAGGACCCTAGAACTAGACCAGCTTGGAAACCTAGCCCTGCCTCTCATGGTACTAGACTGGCTTGTCGGTGGATCTTGCTGCCTGCCTTGGGGATAATGGAGTCCCCCCTCTAGACCTCCTGTGGAAGTGACTTAGTGTGCAGAGAACATTTTGTGAATGCTTGGTGTGTAATAAGTACCCCATTGGTGTTCAGTGCTACTGTGATAGTTACCAAAGATACTTAAGGAAAGTTGTTGAATAAGCAACAGCGCAAAGAGCCAACCCTGAGGTCAACGCTCTTCCTGCGTAGCCCACCCAAGGTCTGTATGTCAGCGCTGCTCCCTGTGTGTTCTTGGGAACCATGGTCTTGGTTTATTTCTGTCTATTCATATGTATAATGGGAAATATAATGCATACCTGGCAGAACTGCGAAGTTTAAAAATGAGACCCAAGTGAAAAGATGGCTTGGGGAGTAAAAGCACAAGCCTGGTGACCTGGATTTTTGTCCCCAGCACTCACATAAAGCTGGAAGGAGAGAACTGACCCCACAGTCATCCTCTGGCTTCCTGATGCATGTGTTGTGCATGTGTGAGCCACGTGCAGATGTATCACATACACAATTTAAAAACCAAATCCCGGAGAACCATGTAGCATGAAGAGCACAGAGAACTAGGGAGTGGCTACTGTGCTGCTACTGGCGTTGTCAGAACTGTCACACACCAACTGAGCTCTTGAGGGATGAGGTCACGTGCTGTCATCTGGTGCTTGATGCTCATAGCATGGAGTGCTAACCAGATCCAGCTGCTTGTTCTCTGGGATATCATGAGAAGAGGAGGGCAAGGTGTGTATTGAAGGCTGGATGCTATGTTCTTATCTGTTCTTTACAGCCAATGACATGTAGTATTGAATGAGGAAGTGGGGTGAGGGTGGCTCTGAGGCCTCTGTCCCTTGTGTTTCCTGGCCTTGGCCTCCACATAGATAATCCACTCATGGCTGAGCATAAGGCAGAATGCACATGCACACTGGAGTCTTAGCACGCGAGCTTCACCCTTTGAGGTTAACATCTATGGGGTCTTCGTGAGTCCCACAACTGTGCTCCTCATTCCCAGGAGGAATTGGGATGACTTGAACTCTCTCCATCCCAGCTAGCAGAGTCATCTAGCTGTGAGAGCTCTCAGAAGAATCCCTTTTCAGGTTGGTGCCATGATTAGCCATGTCTTTTTTTAAGGAGTCAGAAATGAGAGAGGGGAGAGGCTACTAAAGCCTTCTGTGGGAAACCCTACTGAGGCTGTGAGCTCACTCCAATACCCGAGGAAATGTGGAGGGCAGAGCTGGGGTCACTTGATGGTGCAGCTGTACCACAGCATCCTAAGACTAGGGGTGGGGAGCAGCCAAGGCTCTGGTGTCTTGAACACACGAGTGCTGGGAGGCCCCTCAGAAGTGGAGAAAATTCTAGTCTTAGACCCTGCCTGTGTCTCTAGTAGGCATGACCATCAGTGTGTGGACTGTTGGGCAGGGAGTGAGGCTACTGTTTCACAGGCTCTGGGTGTGTGAGGGACTCTAGCTTCTTTCTTGGAATTATACCCCATCCCCTTATATTTTCTTTTTATGGGAAAGCGTCATTGGGCTGTCTTTTTCTCTTGACTGATGTGTCCTCAGTTTTCTTCTGTAGCTATGTGTGGAAATGGGCAGTGAGTGTACATGGAAACTGTATACCAATCAAAGGTATTGGTATTTATGTAACCATGGAAGCTGCTATATCTGTTTGCATCTATTGGTACTCTATTCAAGCCCTAGAGCACAGATCTATTTTACTGATGCAGAACTGAGTTTTAGAAACTCAAGCTATCTTCATCCATCATCGTTGATGTTCTTTAAAAGCACGTGTTACCCATGTAGTAGACACACTCTGACTGGGGGCTGCCCGAGTCTAACTCTTGATCTTTTAAAAGGGCTTTTATTTTCTCTGGTTTATCATTGTTCATAAATACAAGAGAAGAAGCCGGGCGGTGGTGGCGCACGCCTTTAATCCCAGCACTCGGGAGGCAGAGGCAGGCGGATCTTTGTGAGTTTGAGACCAGCCTGGTCTACAAGAGCTAGTTCCAGGACAGGCTCCAAAGCTACAGAAAAACTCTGTCTCGACAACCAAAAAAAAAAAATAAAAAAGAGAGAGGATCTCATCCATCCATCTGCTGGACCTCCTTGCTCCGGAATGAAGACTGTTTGCCAGGAGCTTCTCAAGGCTCCTCCCCATAGGTGATCCATCAGGGATCTGGTGGGGCCACGTGAGAAATATTTATGGGCATCTCTGCGAGTGGGACCCAAGCAGTGATGAAGCCTGCCCGGGAGCTTGGTTTGGGTCTATGTAGTCACAGTAGGGACCCTGCACCTAGACAACATACATGGGATTTGCGTCAGCCTCTCGTCTTACATTTTTGACATCTAGGGCAGTTGGCTAATATTAAGTCTCTTGATGTTACAGTTAGAGTACTGGACAATCATTAATCTAAGTGGGACAGGGTGACACTCCTTACTTAGCCTCACCCTGCCATGTGAATCTGCCTCTTTCTCTGCCAAACGGTATGGTACTCCTCAGTCTGTGCCACAGAGAGCTGCTGAAGGGCCCGCTAAGATGTGTGAGAGATGAGTCGCTTTAGATGTAAGAGGGTAGCAGATGCCTTTTGGTGACTCTTGGAAGATGTCTTCCATTCCTGTCCTTTCCGGGGTGGAGCTGGGTCCCTATCTTCTGAGTTGTTGCTCCCTTTGAGAGTCTTGAGGGTGAGGACTATACTTGGAGCTCACTGATGGCAGAAATGTGTAACTTGGTGTTTGTCACATCAGTCTGCGACTGAACTAATCCATTTCTAGTCCCAATAAATGGTTGGCTGTGCTTGTAGGGTCTATGCTGGGCTGTCATTCAGCAGAGTTATTCAGGGTGATTAGGAACATAGACAATCAATGTGATGTTCTTAGTGTTCGTTCTCTCAATTGTCTATTGACACAGTGTGCAAGGTGCAGCACCCAAACTTTCTTCAATTGCTTGGGTGCTTTAAATAGAGTTGCTCCTACTTTCAGTCTCCATAGGGTTAAAAGAGTTTAGCCATCAACCCACCTCTAATGCTGAAGAACTGCATCAACACCCAGCATGGCACCAGAACCATACAGTAGAGGCACACACACTTGGGCGATAACCAACAAGAAGGATCCCATGCCTGGTCCTGGAAACCTAGCTAACTGCTGAGTGCTGGCGAATTCAGTTATTGGGGGTGGGATCTACAACCACTAATTTACTAAACCAGCATAATCCCCAACAACAATCTACAAACACTTGTCCTCTTACCTGTAGATAAGTGTCTTCTTCACATCTCATCAAGGAAACTAGAACAGAAAACCACAACCAATCAAAATGCAGAGTGCTGGAGCCCAGTCCCAGTGGATACATCTACCAAACACTCCTGCACTAGGGAACGTTGTAGAAGATTGTAAGAGCCAGAGGGTTAGGGATTTGCTGTGAGATGGTGTCTCCCAATAACATTAGAAGCCATACCTGTGAAGACTCACCAACACGGCTGCCCAGACATGAGCTGAACAAGGATGGCACCAATGCACATGCTAAACCAGACAGGGAAAAACCATGAGACCTCACCCCCACACAAAGAACTGCAGGCAACTGAGCAAAGCTGGGAGTGAGAGAGGTGGCCCTTCCCATGTGGCTGTCTAGTGCCAAATGGTCAGCCCTGAAAACACACAAGTAACATTATATGGACTCAACATGTTATATTTGTAATATAAATGTATATAAGTATGTATAGGCAGTAACGATTGGTGAAAAAAAGAGGCCATGGATTTGAAAAAGAGTGGGGAAAAGTCTATGGGAGGGTGTGAAGGGAGGAAAGGGACAAGCCTCAGCCGGAACGTCTGTTTCACTGGGTCCAAATGGTATAGGTTGAACATCTCCATCCCAGCATCCCGAGCAGAGGTTCCTGCCTTACTCTTACTCTGGTTGGGTTGGCTTCCATCATGTGTGTCCTCCTCTGGACTGATTTGGCTGGAAGAAATACCAAGTCCTGGTTGGCTTAATGTGGGACTTGTGCTTCAACTCATGGATAGACAGTGTGGGAGGGATTGGATCTTCCGACAAAAATGGGAGCTGAGGTTGGAGGAAGGAAAATGGATGTGTGGAGGAATAGGTGGTGCCATCCCTCACAGCAGCTCGAGGTGAAAAAGTGTCTATTAGCCTGTCCACTGTGGATTGCTTCAGATTGAAGAGATGGTTCCCTCTTCTTGTGGCTGAGTTGCCGTGGCCTGTGTGTGACTTCCTGCTGCACCGTGTGTGTATGTGTGTGTGTGTGTGTGTGTGTGTGTGTGTGTGTGTGTGAAGCTGTGCCAAGTGCCACACAGATAGTAGTGCCTGGTCTGACTAGAGGTTGGCTATTGCTGCTGTGGTGATCTGCATGTGTCACTCATGGCGTGTCATCTGGCTGGGTGCACCGAGGGCATTTGTTCCAAATGTCTGGATGAGAAAACCAAAGCCCAAAGACACAGCGCTCTTCCTTGAAGGCACAGCCAGCAAGCATCAGCTCTGGGATCAAAAACAGATGTGCTGGTCACAGCTGAAGCACTCTTCCTTACACCCTACCCCACTCCTCGATGCTACCTCTGCTTTCTGAGAGAGTTAGAGGCCCTCAAACAGGAGACTGAGGCAGAAGGCTAGAGAAGCCCAAGCAGCAGAAGGAGACCCTGGGAGATGGTTCAGTCTCTAGACATACCTTAAGCCACCTTGCTTCCGGTGCCACACCTGGAGTCTGTGGTGGGCTTCTGACTTCCAGAGAGCTCTCGGCTGTGTTGAGCAGTCTTTACATTTCTCTTCTCTGAGCTAAGCGATTAGGTTCCCCATGAAAAGCCATTATTTGCACATCTTGGGACTGCCTGCTCCTCACACATGCAGCCCTTCTAGGAGGCTCAAGCCTGGGGATGAAGCAGATGGGCTCTCCACCGAGGGCAGATACCAATCATTTTTACAATTGTTTGCAGCAGAAGAGGAAACACGAGCTTAACAGTTCTGTTGTGGATGGATTTGAGGGAGAAGCGCGAAGGAATTGTCAGCAGGATGGCCTCTGCTTTTATCCTGGGATTTGCTGCCTGGCCCTGAGATCTGGCTTCCCTGTGTGGAGCCCTAGGATTTATGCGCATTCTTTGCAGGTGGGGGCTCATTGTGCAGAGAAGCCTGAGGCTGGGCTGGCCTCTGTGGAGAGGACCTGGCAGGTGTGGCTAGGAGGGAGGGGAAATCTTAGCAACCCTAAGCTTCCCTCAGTAGAGGAGGCTCTGAACGAAGGGGCTCTGACCCTAGTGGGCACCTAGGGCCTCCCTGATGTTTTCAAAAGCCTAAGACAGCAGTTACCAAGAGAGTAGTCTTTTCAGCCGCCCACCGGGGGGGGGTGAGACCGAGCTCAGAAATCCATTTGTGGGAAGTTTGAAGCCCTCCAGCTGCAGGCTGGCGGCCTGGGTGGTCGGATGGGTGGGGCGGGTGTCCCTGAGTGGAAGGAGAGTGGAGCATGGGGCAGTGGGGAGGAGGATAGGGGTTTACTTAACAGTGGCAGTGGAGGTGGCATCCGATGGACCTGTGTCTCAGTCTTGGCTTACCTATCCTGGGCCAACTATAGGATATTGGGTAAGTTCTGAGCCTTTCTGCAGACCTCAGTTTACTTATCTGTAAAATGAGCTAATACCTCCTCTGTTAGTCAAAGAATCAAAAGAAACTATGTTTGTAAAGTCCTTGGCACTAGGCTTGGTAAAAATCAGTGGCAGTAGTTGCTACTGTTATTATCCCACAGATGTCCCCCAAATACCTGCCCATGCCAATGTACGCTCCATGCAAACGCAGATCCAGACACATCCTTAGCCCGCCTCTTTCCTGGTGCGTGTATGGTTTTAATGGACACATAACATTTGCATCTATTAGGTTATAGTGTGATTATTAAATGTGTTTATAGCATGTAATGAAGTCAGGGTAATTAGCATTTCCATTTCCTTCACTCATTTGTATGTTGGACAGCCTCCAAGCTGTCTTATTTGGAAACACAATGCAAATGCCCGTGTATTGTGATTGCTCTACTGTGTTTAGACCATCCTTGCTTCTTCTGTAGCTGCACTTGAGTGTCTGCAATCCCACCTCTATCTCTCCTCTCCTTTACCCTTTCAGTCTTTAGGGACCACTGCTCTACTGGGCTGAGATCAACTTTTTGGCTTCCACGAAAGACTGAAAATATGTACTATTTGCATCTCTGTGTCTTCCTCCCGTTAACACAAAATCTTGTTCCAGCCACAAGAGGCATGGGCGACAGGATTCCATTCTCTTTCAATGGTGGACTAATACCTGGCATGTCTATCACCGTTTTCTTCACTCATCCTTTGATGGACGCCTTGGTTGATGCACTCTTCTTGGCTGCACTTCTAAGCAGACGACTAGCTTCAAGTCTGTTAGCAGACTTCTGGGTCTATTAATACTAGTGCAGACAATAACACTTCAAAACAATTTACCGCTTTGTAAATGTCAGACGCCTCTGGGTGAGAAAGGGCCCTCTATGCTGGGTATGTTCCTGGGTCATGAAGGAGATGGTGAAAGCTTACCTCACATGCTATCTGGGCTGTCAATCAAAGGTGGTACAGGTAGAGGAGAGAAGCAGAAATTGTATCCCAGGATGGCTTCCCACCCCTACCCCCGCCCTAATACTAACTGGTAAAGGAAAGCAAAGGTGCAAAGATCCCCAGTAGATCGCTTTGGGCAAGTTTGTGACCTTAAATGTTCTTCTATATGTGACATGATCATCACCATTTAATTGGGAACATATTCTATCTTAGAGAAAATGTCAATTATTTTGGAAAACTAAGCTAAATAGCTTCCTATACAGAACAAAGCTACAGGACTGAGACCCAAGTACAGGCTCATGTTCCAGCCCTCCTCCACATCAGTTCTTTCAGAAGCATATTGCAACTGGGGGTGCCAGTTAAGGGGTGGATACCCCACAGAGAGGCCTACAGACTCTGCTGGGCATGGAAGTCCAGATGTTCTCAGAATGGTGCCAGGACCTGGCTTTGAAAAAGAAGTGGTGGATTGTTTCCACATGGTCTGGGCATTTCTGGACCACTGTCTCTTATACCTGTGGTCTCATTGCACCTGGGCCGGGTCCTGGAGGCTCAAACTTTTCAGAAGATGTCCCTGCCTTCCACTATCATTCTACCCTCACTCTTCCTAGGCCACACCCTGCCCCACCGGGCCCTCTGTGCTTGGGGGTGGGGACTTTAGAAGGTATGAGGTTGGACTAGCCCTTATGTTGGTGGTCAGCCTGGGTTTGTGGGCTGTGAGTTGGAGACCTACCTCACTGTTATCCCTCTTACCTGGTGGGCCTCCTCTACAGGGGCTCTTATCAATCTTTCAATATTGCTTTAATTGGTTACTTGGTGCATAGCAATCCCTGTCCTAGACTGTGCCATCAGGCCAGGCTAGCATGGGTTTACCCAATACAGTATCCCCAGAGCCTTTGTACCTATAATCAAGAGCATTCTTTTTAGTTGTTTTTGCTGGGTGTGGGCACTCTCCTGGCTGCAGCAGGGAGCCTTGCACCGATGCATCATTGCCCTCCTGGAGTTTAGTATCCTAGCCTATTCTGCCACCTGCCCATAGACTGGCTTAATGAATGATGGTTGCTGGGCACAGACTGAGAGGTCTCGGGGTGAGGACTGGCCCTCCGCGTCAGAGGGCTCCCCTGGGTGATTGGCAGCAGGATTCCTGCGCTCCATCCTGAAGGTGCTCAGGACCACAGCTTTGCTGAAAAGGGCTGGCGGGAAGCCCAGGGCTCACTCGCTCAACCTGTTGGGGTTTCAGATTTGTTCCGTCTGAGCAGTCAATTAATTAGTAACCGGAGCTACCCATCATCCCTGGCTCTGGCGGGGATTGCCAGGTTGCCCCTCCTTCCTCCTTTCCATTTGCTCAAATTGAGCAGCCCGCTTCTGTGATATCATTTGAAATATGGCCAAGAAACAATTAATGTGCTGTTTGCTGACAAGGATATGCTGCCGCTGCAGAGCAGGGCAGGCAATGGGAAGGCAGACAGCATGGAGAGAGAAGAGGAGAGGGGAGAGCAAACAAAGGTGCGGGTGGAGCTGCTGCTACCGGGCTTTGCAGAGTGCCAGCCAGAAGCCCTCTTCTCTGGGTCTTTCTCCTCCCGTCCCTGACTCAGTCCTATGAGGAAAGCCCTGGAGGTGGGTTGGAATGGGTTCCCTTTGGCCCTAGGGATGATGGTTCCGGTGACACCTGCCAGTTGCTGAGTCCTCACAATGTGCCAATGTGCTGGGTTTCGTGACTTTCACAGGCCCATTTGACAGACACGCAGGCTGAGGTTCTAGAAATGCCAGCCCTGATCTGGTGGCAGGTTGTACATGCCTGGTGTGATGGGAGCCACTGGAAAAGCCTTCCTGTTCAGACAGGCACTCAGGAGGGAAGGGAAGAAGGGTCAGCCCCTGGGCCCACCGCCAGGTCAGGGTGACTTGTGTGGGGATGTGGGGATTGATAAATTGTAGCATTGCATCATCATGGCTGACTCTGGAGGGTGGGTAGGAGGCATCAGGTAGGGTAGGCTGACCCAGCGCAGCTGCAGGAGCAGAGGACCTTGATAGAGTAAGGGGCTACTTGGCCCTGCTACCAGAGAACAAGGCTTCTTCTCTACTGGGTCTGGGATTTCCAGAGAAGTTTCCAGAGGGAAGTGACTTGACCAAGGGCACCCACACAGACCCCTCTCTCTGAAGCTGGGTAAAAGTATTCTGCTTTCTCAGCCTTCTGAATAGCTTTTGGGGCCATTTTGGGGAGTCCTGTCTGCCTTGGCTGTTGACTCATCCTGGGTGTAATTATGTACAGAAGTTAGTCACCAGGGACCATTCCCAAGACCACTGGCAGCTTGTTTTAGGCACCAGGCTGTGCTGGGGCATCTCCCAGACACGAAACTCTGGTCTTTATGGACATACGCTGCTCACCACCTGCTCTTATAGACCCTGAGAAGGAAAGCAAGCTGTGGCCTCTGTCAGGAAGACTTGGAGAATCCTGGAACTGGAAGCACTAGCCCCTCCCTTACAATCACATTACATACCAAACACAGTGCTAGGACCAGGGGATTCAGGGAGAAGGGCGCTGAGGGCAGGGTGGGAAGAATCTAACCTAAGTGGTGGGTAAGAGAAACATGTACCCCAAGCAGGTTCACTTGTTGACTGCCTTAGCTAATACAGATGCAAGGTGAATACAATTCATAGTACAAAGGGGTGAACCCCAACAACTGGGTCCCCCTACCTGCTTGTTGCTAGTGCATGCTTTGCACCCTCCTGGAGATTTGCTATTAGGTGAAAAGGGTTTCCCACTTGTCCGTGTTCTTTTGTAACACAGGGCACATTTTGGCAATGCTTGTGCACACCCATGGCCTTCTTTTTAGGAACTGACTCACCTTCCCTTATGCAGACAGAACATACATGTCTCTTTTTTGATCATGTACTCTGTTGGTGGGCATAGCAGTTGCTTCCTGTCTTTGGCTGTAATGAGAAATTCTGGGGCGCAGATGTCTCACCAAACGTGTGCCTGGGAGAAGTCCCTGGAAGTTGACATGTTGATCAAAGTGCATATGAGTTTCACAGTTTGATAGACACTGCTGTATTGATCCCAAGGGAGTTGGACCACGTTCCTCTCTTAGGGTCACGTTAAAAACTATTTCCCCCATTCCCTCACCTACACAAATGGCATCAGACTCGCTGATCTTTCACTGCTCTGATGGGGAAGAGTGATGTCCGCTGTCACGGTGGTTAGGCTTTTGCACTGATTGATTTGGTTACATGTGATTATGTTTGCCCTTCTCTGTGACATGACCACTGCAGTTCCCAAGGAGTGCTCAGATGAAAGGTTGTGTGACTGGCTGGCATGGCCTCCCTTGAAGACGGGCTTGGACCAGACCATCTCAGTGGAGTCTTCCAGGTGGGCAAGAAGGGCAAAGGAGGCCAAGCGCTTGTGAGGAGTGGACGGCTCAGCTCTGGGATGTCACTTTTCCCCAGGGATGGATCAGAACAGCTCTCATACCAAGGAAAGGTAGGTGTGTGTGTTTGTGTGTGTGTGTATGAGACCAAACCAAGGGCAGCTTCGACCTGCCACCAGAGACTCCTATCCGACTCCCTCGCTCCTTTTTCCAGTACTTCTGTCTTGATCATTATGGCATCCTCAGCTAACTTTGTCTCTTGGTGACAATTCTGGGTTTGGTTATTCTACCTAGAAACTTCCATAGATAAAGATCAACCAAAGTACAGTGACGGTCAGTCGTGGATCTCTGCTTCCTGCTCTTGTCTCCAGATTCAGTCCCCATCCAGATCTGCCCAGGCAGACTGTTCCTTATGGGCAATGTGGTCTTTGCTGCATTTACTCCCTTGGTGTGAGGGGTACCTTTCTTCTTTCTTGCCTCCACTAATTCTATGCCCCTTGAGGGAAGAGTCCAAGGATACTGGCATGGAACTAGTCTCACACAGGGGTCACGCGGGGCCAGTACCCTGGGTCTCAGGGACTGGTGGTGTTAATGTAGCAACAATAATCAACATAGCAGTTAGTGGAGGCAATTGAAGCTATGGGTCTGATGGCAGCAGAGGAATTGAAGCCATGGGTCCGATGGCAGAGTTGGTGCTTGCAACCACAGTTTGGAAGTACCTTGTTGCACATGGCAGACACTTAGACATGAATGATGGGAGAGTATGAGAGCCATTTAAGGTTTTCAACCAGGAAGGTGACATGTCTCAGGAGTGGCATGAGGAGACCATTTCAAAAACTGTGAGAGCATTCAAGGGATGAGGTACTGTGTCAGGGAGCAACAGGAGTGAGCCCACCCTATCTAATGGTTCCTGGGGTCCACCCTGTCTAATGGTTTCTGGGACATATGTCTGTCCACTAGGCTGGCCCTCCTGCTTCTCATTGGCATGTCTCCTGCATGATATATTGTCTGGAGCCAGCATGTGGGTGCTCAGGAAGAGGCTGTCTCAGAGCTCGACCTTCGCCCCTGAATCCTGGTGCATCTGGGCAGCAGTGTGCAGTGTTCTTGATGTACCATCTTCCTTTCTCTCCAAACAGAGTAGAACTGGCTGCTGGAGTAAGATATGAAAGGTCTCTAGATTCAGGATGTCTGGGTAGTGCTCCCAAGATGGTGGCAATTAGTTTAGCTTGTCCATGTGCTGCTAGAGTCCCATGATGGTCACAGGGTTCTCCATCTGCATTCAGCCTTTTAATGGCTCTGAACTTCATAGGAGTCATTCCAGAGAAAAGAATGTTCTAGATTAACTGCCACAACACCCAGTCCTCCAAACAACTTTGGGGACAATCCAGCCACATTAGAAGAAGGCTATCCCTGTCAATGTTCTGTGGCTTGTCATTAACCCCCAGCCCAAATATATGAGCATGCCACCTAGTGCCTACCCTTCCAGTCTGTCCTGATGGCCTGCTGTTCTGGTTGCTGTGGGGTGGGTTGGTTCTAGGCTGACATGTGGAGGGAAGGGCAGTTCTTGGTTGAAGCTGGGGCTTTGGGTGTGGAAGTCTTAGTAGCTGGTGTTTGGCCAGTCCTATACTTAGAGCTGTGCCAGGCTGACGTCACCAGGTACGAGTCCCATCACCAGGGGAAGGGAAGTCTTGGGCGGCCAGGCAGCCATTGTCAGTTGGCTTATCTGGATTAGGCTTTTCGTGCCCGTGTGGGGAAGAAAGGAATCTGCTTTGTTGCAGCTGGGTGTCAGGCTGGGAATGCAGTTGGCGCTCCTGGCAATCCCCGGCACTCTCCAAAGCATATTTGTTGCTCTTCGGAGAGGCGTCCAGGTGCTCTCTGTTATGATAGCAAGTGGTGACACAGAGTTAGCTTGAAACGGGATACACAAACAGGCTAAAAATAACTGGATTCAGGGCAACTTGGCATCAGCTAGCAAGCAGGCTGTTACTGCTCAGCAAAGGGTGAGGGTAGGCACCATCAAAGGCCCTGCCTCAGCCGCAGGGGATGGGCTGGGCATGATGGTGGCCCTCTCCCCTGGTCCTGCTTCCCACCACTATGTAGCTATGGGCTGCCTGAGGGCGGAGATGCCAGATGGTGCCTGAAGCCCAGGGGAGGAGGGGGTGTGATGGGCCCGGATGTGATTGAGGCGGTTTATGTCTGTTTGCGGGAAACTGGGCCAATGTTTGGACATCTTTATGGTTTGGGAAGTTTCTTGGCCTAATCCAGAGGAGCCATGGTTGCATCAGAGCCTGTGGTCCTCTCCTCGGTGGCCCATGTGGAGGCAGAGGCTAGCGGGAGCTGATCAAGTCTTGAGGAAGGGTGGAGGAATGGACACCTCCTGATCTTGACTGCTACAGTAGAGAATCCCAATGCACCTTTGGAGGTCCATCTAGACAAGGAAAAAGAGTTGGGGACCTGAGTCTGACATGGGGGGAGGGCCCATCAGTGGGATGTTGACATCTTGGATGTATGTCATAGCAGATGGCCTAGCAAAGGATGTGTTTGGGGTGGGAGGAGAGAAGAGCAGGGGACTCAGGCCTGCGCACACTCGCTCGCATTGAGGAGTGGAGCCAGTACTGAGCTCAACCCTGCCTGCCATTGAGAAGGTCTCGGCCGCGCACCACTGCTCACCTCAAGAGGCATCTGCTACCCTGCTCCTAGGTCCTGCCTCCCAGATGTGTCTGGTTTTCTCCGTTCACAGGGTAGGGATCTACTTCCCTGGCTCTTGCTCTTGAGGGTGGCCAAGTGACTTGTTTGGGTCTGGGCCCCAGAGTTAGGACAGGGAGGGCAGAGAACCCAGTGAGGTTTAGAGTTTGATTGTTTCTGTAGCACTCAGTCTGTCCCAGTGATGCTAGGAGGGGAGCATGGGGGCGCCCCTTGCCTGACATGAGGGCTTAAAGGGGATCCCTGATTACTCAGCCTTAAGTGCCCTACCTTACCACCCCTCTGCTGAATCGCAAGATTTTTACTTCCATAGCATCCATTCTGTTGGAGGGCTTCCTTAAAGCCTCTCTTTTATTTGGAGCTGGTTCTGTGGCAACCTAGATTACTATAGGCTCATTAGTAAAGCCAGCGTGCACAGCAGGGCTGACTACTGATAGACGGCCCATAGATAGCCAATGAACACATGGATTGGAAGATTTTTATGGCAGTTACCAAACGGTAGAAAATTTTCAAAGATGCTCATCTGTCAGTGCCAACAATGGACTGAGAACCTGATAAATATTTGAGTGAGCTCTGGTTGGGGGTAGCAATGGAGCTCACTCAAATATTCCAGTATTTGGAAGAAGACTAGAATTTTCCCCATGGGTTGACACCATGATGTCCTATCTTTTTTTTTTCCCCCTTCATCAGCCAGGTCTATAAATCCGGAGTAGGGACCGTGCCGTGGTTTCTCAAAGTACTAGGGTGTTGACCTGGACCATACCCCCAGGACTCCATTACAATTCCCCTGATGCCAGGACCCAGAGAGCAGAGAGAGGAGACACGAACATGTGAACTAGCTTCTAACGCTGCTAAGCAGAGCCCAAGGGTTCCATGAGAGGAGAGCTGGAGATTGCGTGGGTGTGTGTGTAGCTGTGTGAATGGATCCTGGACACCTCCAGGGGATTTGCCAAATTCTACAGCCCAGGAGAGTCTAGGGTGACAAGGAAGTTGGGAGAAACCAGGAGTCCTGGAGAAAGGTGAGGGACCAGCGCAGGCGACTGGCAATGCTGGAGGTGGTGGTGGCCATTGGGTTGTCCAATCAGGGATCATGGGGTGTTTGTGTTGGTGTGGGGGGGAGTTGAAGGACTTTCAGTTGGAAGAGGAAGCTCTCCAATTGTGTGACGTCAGGAGCAGAACTTAGACTGTGTCTGGGACCACCTCACATTTCCTGGGGTGTCCAAGCAGAGGTGGCATCTCTATTCCGTTCCATTCTGAAATAGATTTTCTAAGTCATGTTGAGAGAGTAATTTTGTTCCCTGAAGACTGAGTCTGAAGTAATGAGAGAACTATTGGGAGTTAAAATGTAGGGCTCTAGGTGCTTGCCAGGCGACAAGGGTGAGTCCAAGGGTCCCAACCCTGATGGTACCCCTTCCTTGTCCCTGTCCTTGAGAGCTGAGGCCAAGCATCTTTGTCAAAATGCCTGGACTCCTCAGATTGAAGTAGGGTGCCCAACCTATGCTGGGTGTAAAAACTGTTGCATGTCTTCTGCAGCAGGTTGGGCAACCCAGGCAGGGCCATGCCACTTCCCAGCTCTGCATCCTTTGGAATCTTCAGTCTGTTCTATATCCTCACAGTTCTTGGGGGGCTCCCTGGTTAATGACTGGACCCCTTCAGTTCTGTACCTGATTTTGAATGGTCCCAACAGCACCCCAGACTCCAAGAGCAGGCTCTTCACCTGTGGGACACACTGCTATCTGTGGCTTCAGAAAAGGCCTTGCTGTCTGGTTAGGTGTTGAATGGCTACATTCTAGCCCTCCATATCCAAGCAGTCTCTTTCAGTATCATTTGGGGCTTGGCTGCAGGCTCTCCATTTCCTGATGTAACCTTTTGATGTCTCCTTTCCTCCATGTTGCCATGTCCTCTGTCCTTCTGCCTCTTCTGCCTCTTAAATCTCTCTCCTACATGTGTGAGCTTGCTGGCTGCAAGCCCTCACCATTCATGACTCCTTGCAGAGGGAGGACCCTATAATGCTGATCTAGGATGTGTGTGGGCACTGGCAGACATAAAACATAAGTCTTCATCTCTCTCAGCCCTCGATGGCAGGGGTGCTGCTGCTCAGTCTACGGGTCAACACACCCTGGTCCAGGTATCCCCTGGCCCTGCAGAGGGGAGATGCAGATGTGTCAAGGCTTCTCTTTGGGACACTGCACACAGGTATGACCCATGTCACACAGGTGTGACATCAGTGACCGAGTTACTCTGTCACATCAGGGGCTAGATGGGGGGGTGAGAGAAAGAGGGAGAGAAAGAGAAGGCAAAAAAGGGACAGAGGAAGAGAGGGAAGGAGAGGGGTGAGGAGGAGAAGTGGAGGTGAACTTGAAGAAGGTGGGACACTGGATGAGCCATTAGCAACTTTGCTCTTGCCCTATAGGGTTATCATTGTTAATTTTGCACAGTGATAACATGAGGTTCCTTCCTTCTGCTCCTACACATGGGCAGCTCTCTTTGGGAGGTGAACTGGACGATTCCCACTTGCTCTTTGGCTCATCTGGAGTCCCTGATGGAGCATCAGCGAGCAGGACTTGGTCTTCCAGGCTGCTGATAGGGGAAGCAGGAAGACTCAGCTGCAGGAGTGGTGGAATGCAACTCATCTCTAGCAACTATCACAAACCAGTAGCAGTGAGGCCCCAGTAATTCCATCAGTTCCCGTAGAGCAGCTGAGCTTTTGGGTCTAACAGGCACCTTGTACTTGAGTGACCCCCACTGCGCTGTGACGCAAGATGATCCCTGCTACACACCACATGAAGACCCAGTGGGGCTTCTGTCCACTCAGGAGTGCTCACTCATGTGGCCTCATCTGTCCTCCCTCCGGCCCACCACGGCTCCTGCTGCTCTGACATGAGACACTTTTTCTCATCTAAAGTGCCAGCTTGCTCTTGCTGCCTGCTTCTCCTTTTCTCTTATGAGGATGGACTCACTGAGGCAGCATGGACTTGTCAACCAAAGTCCCATCTCCTGGGCCTCAGCCAATGAATGACCCAACAGGTGTTAGTTCAATCACTGAAGGAATGGACAAAATGCAAAGTGAGTTTGTACAGCAGTGTGTGGGCAAGGCGTGGTTGTTACATTGTGTGCTCCAAGAGCAAAATCTTAGCTCAGTAGAATGAGGAGGCAGGTCCAGATTTCCGTAGTAGGTAGGTGCCAGGGCCAGGATTAAGACCCTTCCCCCCAAGCACACATTCCTAACTAGGTGGGTGCAGGTGTCATTCGCTGGTGGCAGGCATGTGTGTAGACCCTGGCAGGCACGAGTGCATGTGGCAGCATTTTGCTGCATGTAGTAGCTTGTTGGAATGGAAAGGCTTTGCAGGAGTTTTTCTTTATAGGCACATAAAGGCCTTTATGACCCATAATGTGGACATGGGCCCAAAGAGGAATGCATCCTGCCTTCTACCAAGGGGTTTCTTAGAAGTCCCTGTGGAGACAGCAGCTCCTGGTCTTTCTTGGAGCAGGCTGCACTTGGGGAGGAGGGAGAGCTGGTGCAGGCAAGGCTAGGAGCAGCTTGAGAAAGGGCGGATGCATTGGTACCATCCATGAGGCAGACAGCAGGGTTCAGTGGCCTCTGTGGGAGCTGTGGTGTTACCTAACTCGTTAAATTCCACCAGAGCTATGGCCTGAGATGCTGCTTCAGATCACCAGGGGGAAAACAAACAGGATGAAACCTCTAATAGAGATGGTCACTAGAGCAGGGACAGCCAGGAAGTGTTTGGGAACAGTCAGACTACAAGGCTAAAAAAGGGGTACAGGTAAGTAGTCAGGGTGGGGGATTGATTGTCACCTTTTCCTGGAGGGAGGAAAATGGCGCTGAGCAGAAGGAAAGAGGTTTAATTCTCAGACAGGAGGAGGCCCCTCCAGGGCCCTGGACAGATCAGGTTGATGGAGACACTGGACTTGATCTCCCACAGAGGTGACGATGGCGCCGTGAGCTGCCTGTGTGCTTCACATACCAGCAAGGCTGAAATGGGCCGGGAAGGCTTTCACTTGTGTTTGCTTAGAAACCTTGTCCTCAGGTGACCTGATTCTGTTATAGAGGGGCATAGAGGAGCCTGACTCCTGTTTTTTGTTTTTGTTTTCCCCCCCCCATGGATTCTGAGACTAGTTACAGAATCCTGTGATTGCATAGGTCACAGCAATTTTTTTTCCGGTTATTTGCCAGTTGGTTCTGACAAAGGGGTGGTGGAGACCTGGCTTGGGAGAGTCAGAGACTCATCTGAGTGCAGGAATGCCTCTGGTTCATGCCTGCCATCTCCCAGCCCTGAGCACTGTCTGCCGCCAGTCAACTGGTATGCACAGTGGGAACACACCACTTGCCAGGCCGATGGATGGTCCACTCTCAGGTACCTGCACCTGGCTGCTCCTTAGATCAGGGAGTAAATAATTCAGTGCCTGTCAAGTATTAGTGACTGGGAAGGCTCATACAACAGCATCTCCATCATTCTAAAGACCAAGGAGCTCAGGAAGGTGAGGCCACTTGCCCAGGGTCACACAGCCAGATGTGGTAGTCACTTAAAGACCAGGGGGTCCTGGGAGCTACATCTTGTTTCATTCCTGGCTGGAGGAAGAGGCTAGAGGCTTTTCTTTCAGTTCTCTCAAGCCCCACCCCCACGTCATTCTTAAGGGATGAGGAGAGATGAGACATTCTCACTTGGCCAGTGAAAAACTAAAGGGCCAGGTGGCATATAAAGCTCATACTGTACATAATGGGCACTTGTCTGTGGAGCATGGTACCAGAACCACAGGCATGCTTTGGCTGCCAGGGGCATATCACAGGAGCTCATTCTTTACTCTCAAAAGGAATGATGTTTAGGATCCAAGGAGACCTTAGTTTCTGGGGCTCATGACCAAGCACAGACCATTTTCTGGGAAGTTGTACTTGTTCCTGGACACTCAGAGGGTTGTAAGCCAGGGTTCTTATCCTCTAGCAGAGGAGAGTGGGAGGCTTAGGACTCTATTAACCAAACGACATTGTTTCTGCAACTGTTTCCCCACCCATCTGTGCTTTTCACCGCTTCTACAACACAGTGACGTAATAAAGGACACTAGAGGCCACAGTAACTGGATATTTTGGAAAGAAGTATAGCTAAGAAATCTTGGTCTGTCTACACAATTTAGAATTGCACCCTCTGCTCCATGGCTTACCCTTGAGATTGCTACTTCTCTTCTGTAAGAGCCAGATGGAACTTGGTGACATTAAGCAAATGCTGGTGGCCCGCCTCAGTGCGGGGTTTGCACACACACACACGGGTTGAAAGCAGGATTCTTCTCTGTGTGGATGGTGGCAACCTGGCTCTTCCATCTAAGGTTCCCCGAGGAAAAGCGGCTGATTCCATCACTGACGTGCCAGGACCCCGGATGCCGGGGCAGGGGAATGCTGCAATCTAAACATTTACATTCTAAAAAATGGGAAATCATCTGCTTCCATATAAATTAGCCAGGGCCTGACGGGTTTATTACATCCTGGAATGCTTTCACGGGGCTTTCGTAGGGTCCGTGGTGCAGGCACGGGTCTCAAGCTAGGAAGGCTCGTGGCCTGCTCCCCCAGGATTTCTTATTCTCACGCACCCCAAAAGGTGTTTGAAATGGGCAAAACAAATACAGTTCCACCCTTCCGCACCCAGCAGTGCAGCACCCAACCACAGCTTGGGCAAGCTAATGGAATAAGGCTGGTCAGAGGAAGAAGTGGGAGGAGCCAGACATGGAGATCCAATCAGAGGCTGTGGATGGATGGGAGGCAGAGCAGAGAAGGTGGCTCTAGGGTTCCATGGCTTTGGAGTACGCCTGTCATTAAGAAGGAAGGGGTGGTGGTGGTGGAGGACAGAAGTCAGAGGTTCCCAGAAAGCAGAGCTGTGTATCTTCCATCCTCAGAGGGAGTTCGCAGGCAACTGTTCATTATGTAACCCCAGGCAGGGCTGGGTGTGAATTAGGCTGGAGCGGTGACTGGCTCAGCTCCCACTAGCTTCAAATGGGCCGAATCTTCCTGCGGGAGCCCTGGTGCGGGTTGAGTCTCTCGTTTAGGAAATTTACACAATCTGGAGGAGTAAGTGAGCAATGCACACACACATAATCATAGAAAGTTGTGAACCACACCCCCATTATGGGTTGTCTACATTCATCCAATGAGTCTGTAAAGACCCATGGGGACAAAAGGATGTCAGAAGATCGTGATGGATGCTCATGAGTGACCCATGGTACTTTTCCTCTTTTTCTTTAAGGAAGTAACTTTGGAACAGAAATGTTACTTGGGGTCATGTATTCAGGGCAGTGATTTTCAAACTAGGCCACACTGGGATCGCCCCCAGGGATTATTTAAGCAGATTGCTTCCTCAACTCTTAGAGTTCCTGATTATGTCTGGGGTGTGTTCTGGGAACTCGAATATCTCTCTCTCTCTCTCTTTCTCTCTCTCTCTCTCTCTCTCTCTCTCTCTCTCTCTCTCTCTCTCTTTCTCTCTCTCTTCTCTCGAATCACACACACACACACACACCAGGTGGGACTACACTTTGAAGATCCCTGGTCTAGATGAGAATGGTCAGGGTTGATGACCTGCACCTTCTCAGCATTGGAAATGCCATTTATGACTTTGAATAGAAGAAGATACCTTAGTGTCTGTGGAACCATTTCCTTGTTCTGTGAAAGAAACCACAGTCTTCAGTTCAAGCAGATCCAGATGCCACCTAATGGCTACAGTCATCCACAAGGTACACACCAATATCCCTTGCGCCCTGCTTTGGGTGTCACTTGCCAGCATCAGGAAAGAGCCTTTGGCAAATAGTTCCAGCAGTGGTTTATCTAACAAGTGATGGGAACACTCCCTGGGGACCTCTGGGCTGTGTAGTGTGGGTGGCTTGGGAAACAGAACCGATTCTGTTCTTGCCATGAGGTGCTGCTCATCTTTGCCCATCCTCAGCCCCTGGCCCCATCGAGACCCCAGAAATGGCTTCCCTCAAAGGCTGTGATTCACGGGGATTCTGGAAGCTGAGTAAGGCAACTGGACCTCAGCTTTGCTCCCAGGGCAAAATGGTACCTACTGCTTGGTACCATTCTCATCACAGAGTGGACACAAAACTTGCCTTTGGGAACTTGTGGGTGATGTTTCTTGCAAATAGGTCAACCCTAGAGCTTGGATGAGGACAAGAAGGGTACCTGGATTTGGGGTGTAACTGCAACAGTGGAGGAAGGTGACTGAAGTCACCTAGATCGCTGCCAGCCCCTTCTCTCTGCTCTGTGTTGTCCTCTGTCAAGGTGAGAAAAGGTACCAGCATGCATGTCTTACCCTCTTCAGAGTGAACTGGCTTCTTTGGGACATCGTGCTCCTATCTGCCTAGGCACACATAACTCATGGAAGGTATTTGGCACGAGGGGCAGAAGCCATAAAACCTGAGGAAAGCAGGTGGCCCACTGAAGGCAGAGGGAGGGAGACGGTGGAAACTCAAGAGGGTAGGGCTGGTGCAGGAACACAACATGGATTTGAGAGACAGCTCTGAGTTCAAATCCCCACTCAAGCACTCAGGAGGCAGAGGCAGATCTCTGAGTTCAAGACCAGCCTGGTCTACAAGAGCTAGTTCTAGGACAGGCTCCAAAGCCACAGAGAAACCCTGTCTTGAAAAACAAAAAAAATTAAATTAAATTAAAAAAAAAAAACAAATCCCCACTCATCAGCCCTCTGCATGAGGCTGTACTTGTCATCTTGGAGATAGTGGGCCTTATGTGGACAATGACAAATGATGGCGCAGGGGTCACTGGGTGACACATCCTCACAGTACTTAGGGAAATCCCAGTATTAAGAGTGAGTACAGATGACACCAGGACTTACTGGAGTAGCAGCAGGTGGAAGTCTAAGGTGAGAGAGAGCGAGCAAGTAATTTGGTTAGGGACCTGAGCTTCTTGCCCTGGATCACAGTTATGCTATGCTCACACTCAGAACTGGACATCTCGGGATCTGGAGAAGCAGCTGGCAGAAACCTAAGAATGCTCATCTTGATAAGACTTGAAGCAATGGAGATGGTTTTGGTGCCTGGAGTTTTTAATCTTAAAGGGAAACTTTTCATCCAAACCCCAGCCACGGAGTAGTAAAATCTGCAGCCCCTGATGCATGCCTCTTCCTTGTTCTTGCTCTCTAGAGGTAGCTGCATTCCTTCTAGGTGGGTCTTTTAAAAATTTTTTTTGGCTTTTCTGTATTTCAAATGTGCATTTATCACCTTTAATTTTAGAATTGTGATTGTACCCTGACTTCCAGCTGTGGAAGATGGGGAGCAAGTCTTTCCATCAAAACGTCTCTTCTCATCACATGACTGTGCTCCTTGCTTTCTCTGTCTTCAGAAGCATGGCGAACAGCCGGACTATAGCTGCAGATGCCTAGGGCAGCATCTACATACTGAGAATCACATTTGTCTGTCTTCTCCTTATAGACTCTTTTCATTTACCTTGAATTACGTATATGGTACCTGATTTTCTGTTTTTTAAAGTATTTGTGATCTCAATTATTTTTTACAAAAGAATAGTTGATTTCTAATATCTGCACATTGATGGGCATCATTTGAGATGTGTAAGCAATGTGCAGTGATTGCATCAGGACGAATGGCATTTCTGTTTTCTCAAATATTATTTCTCTGTACTGGGGCTCCTCAATCTCCTATCTAGTTCACTTGAAATCTACAGTTATGATTGTAGACTATAGTTGCCCTACTGGGTACCCCCGGAGCCACTGCTTTTCATCTGCCTTTGGTACCTGTTACCCATCCTTTAACTATTTCTTCCTCTTATCCTTATGTCTTAGTTAGGGTTTCTGTTGATTAAAAATGGAGTTTTATAATATGCTATACAATATTTTGTGAAAACATAGTCTCTCAAACAAAAATACTGGAAAAGTTATTTCATATTTTTGTAATTTTTATGTGTATGTTTGAAAATATTTTTCTTATGTTTACGTGTGTGTGCCTGTATATATATATATATACATATATGTGCAGGTGTGTATACTCATATACATGTGTGTGTGTGTGTGCACAGATGCCTACAGAGGACAAAAGAGGCATCAGATCTCCTGAAACTGCCATTATTTATACTTGTGAGCTGATGTGGGTGCAGGGACTTGAGCCTGCATCCTCTGTGAGAGTTGTTTGTGCTTTTAACCACAGAGTCACCATTCCAAACATCAAGTGTACATTTGGTAGAAGATAGGTGTGTTCTTAGTCTTTCTGTGTTCAGTCTGTCATAAGTGTACATTTGGTAGAAGATAGGTGTGTTTTCAGTCTTTCTGTGTTCAGTCTGTCGTAAGCTGTTTTGAATGGAAGTATAGGAAGAATGGTTTCATTTAGGTATGTGGTTAGAACAGGTGATGGGTCTTTCAATAATGTTTCCAGAAAATTCGGAATGCCCTACATTCTCAAGGCAGAGCTCCGTGGAAGCCAGTTCTTAGTCGCCTGGAGGATGTCTGTTCTTGTCCCATGGACCCACTTTTGGAAAGTTGTGGTTTGCTGAGTCACAGATCTTTCGAATGTTAACACGTTTCTTTATAGACTGCTGGTCAATCAGATTTATAGCTGCTGATCTTCACTGGACAGGGTTCATTCAGAAGCTCCCAAGCACATGGTGGTAGCTTCTTTCACCCAAGTTAATTCTGCTTAAGAACTCAAATTTACCACTAGTAACTAAATAGTACTGGATCTTTTCCTTGAATTGACAGACTGGTGTTCGTTTTTTGAGAAAGTATCTGTCAAGTGCCTACATTTAGATAGCTGTAAACTCATTCTAAGTTTTTTGTTTTCTTGGTAAAAATGGCACTGCATGATCAACATGGGTGCTTACGCTCACAGCTCTGCCCGCCACATGAAGACTTGCCTCTGAGGCAGCCTTTGGGGGTCTGTGACAGAAGTGCTTGAAACAGGCTGATGATTGTGCTACACAAAATAGTGAAAATGTGTCACAAAACTTGACTTTCATGATTAGCTTACAGATTCATGAAGAATGCCGTTAAATGAGCCACATTGTTCTGTGTGTAGCTACTGTCAGTGCAAATGACAAGGCCCTGATGGGAAATTGCCCAGTAAGGTTGTTCTCCATTTTTATGACTGTTACATCCATGGCTCCCTCCTCTACATACGAGAGATTTTGGAGCGTGTCCCTTTTGTCATAGCCAGTTTGCATTCTGTATATATTTTATGTTCCCTTGTTTCTCTGAGGTAATAGTTGGGCCCCTTTGCTTGCTGTACTGTAGCTTCTCTCTGGACTCTTTATTTCCTCCTGGTTCTACTCTTGCCTCTTGTGTTGGAGGCCCAGCTAGCTGACCAGTGGGGTTTGCTTTCATCTGAGCTAGGACGCCAAAATGTTGGTTGGAAGCTCTGTGGAAAGGGGTATGGCTTGCCGAGTAAGGGAGTCGTCATTGCATAAGACAGAAAGCCAGCGCTTTTGATGGGCAGCTCTCAAATAGCAGCACATTTGGAAGGCTTGCCATAAGCTAACCGGCTTCAGAGAGACAGCATGAGTTTTTTTTGATGGACTGAGAGAGCTCCCTCATTTGGAATGTTTTCAGAGAACGCCCTGGTTTCAGAATAATGTCTGCGATTCTTGGTTCCCACTGTCAATTTGACTGCATTTATAATCACCATGGAAACACACCTCCAGTGTGTATGGGGAATGCTAACTGAAGGAAGCTGAGAACCACTGTTTACACATCTCTGCCTTCTGACCACAGATACAGTGGGCCCCTCCACTGCATTCCCAGACTGTCGTGCTTTCCCCACCATGTTATACTGTATCCCTTTGAACTGTGAGTCAAAGTAAACTAGTCCATTCTTAAGTTGCTTTTGCCATGGCAACAAGAAGAGTACTGAATACAATGACCCCTGCATCTCCCAGTTTTGCTTTGTGTCCCTGGATCCAGAGAATCAACCCATTTTAAAGTTTGAAAGACTCAGTTACCTGGATAGTGGGGATTGGAATGTGGGGCACCTTTTCAAGAGAACATTGATTTATTTAATGTGGTGGGGGAATTGAGCACAGGAATTAGATACTAAGTGCCGACCACCAAGTTGCATCTCAAGCCACACACTTGGGATGCATTCACGGGGTCTCTGTTTATAGTGCAGCTGTCTCTTGCCTGTAGGACTTGTCTTGAAGGCTGACCCAGTGCAGTCCTAGCAGGCTGATGAGTGCTGGGACCTGGACCAGCATCTCTCACTCATTAAAGATGTTAGCACATCTCAATCTACTATTCTTTTCTCTTCATTTCTCTTGGTCAGTTTGGAGTTGGCCCATAAAAGGTTTGCATTTAGTGTGGTGGATACTCAAGAATTCTCCCTACTGTTCCTTCTCTGGATGCTCATGCCATCATGTGTTGGGGAGGATCTGTAACTATTTGTAGACTATGGAAAAGATGACAAGATGCTGTTTCTTCCATGTTATAGGACTGTAGCATCAGCCTTGCCGGACGATCCTTGCTGACTTGGATGGCATGGGTAGTGTGAGAGTCTGTTTGTTGGAGATGATGCTCAGCCCTTTCCCAGCCAACTCAGTTTTCAGAGAAGACCCTAAAGCACAAAGCAGGTGCAAAGGAGCCTGCAAACCCCAGACTCGAGACTAAAGGAACTGGGATAATAAAGTGCATTAAATTTGTATGTGTGTGTATATGTGGTCAGAGGACAACATGCAGGACTTGAATCTCTCCTACCATGTGGGTCCCAGAGATTGAACTGAAGTTGCCAGCGTTGGTGGCAAAGACCTTTACCTGCTGAGCCATCTTGCCAGACCATAAGCACACATCTCTAAGTTTGTGGTGACATTGCCCTGTGCCAACAGGCAGCTACTTAACACCTAACATAACAGTCCTGCTCTGCTGAGTTGCAGGTTTGGTCTCTTGGGCTGGCAGCCATGGAAGGGTCTCCTGTCCCAGGACACTGAGTACGATCCATGCATGGGTCAGGTGTCTACTGTCCCTGTCTGTATTTATATCACATCATGGTGACTACAGAGTTCGGAAGACTGGACAAGGGCCTTCTGGGCTCAGAGAGGGCCTTCCCCTGGGGGCATTCTTCCTGCATTGTGGAGTTGATGGGGTCTGAAAACCTTGGTGCTTCATTTAAGGACTATTTAAGGACTAGGACCCCTCAGTCCTCCTGCTCAGATTGAGTTGGCACTCAACTTTTACTGCTGGTGTGGTAGAGAAGGTTTTGCAGAATTTAAATTGAAGCATGGAATTTAAACTCCAGTTGTGGCCAAAAAGAATTCTGGAGTGAAAGAATACTTGGATGGGACCGGGGCAGGTACACGGAATCATGGGGACTGCTACTCACACCTGCTTGTGCTCGTCAGGTGATGCACCTCACTCAGGTGGTCTGTCTTCAGTTTGCTCATGGGTCATTCTTTGGGCCACTTACCAGAACTTTAGGAGAGTCTGCTGTATGCCAAGCCCTGTGCTGGGTGCTGGAATTACAGAGATGGACATAATATGAAATATTGCTTTTGAGGGCCCTGAAAACTGACAGACCCAAGACAGAGGCTTGTAAACTGAATGCCCTATGCCCTGGTTTGGTTTGTCCTACATTTTGAATGATTGGAATTAGCTGATATTAAAAAGTTGGAAGATTTTCACTTCCAAGGTGTGTATGCGTGTGTGTGTGTGCGCACACACACACACACACACACACACACACACACACACATATGCACTAAGACCAGAGAAGAAAGTACACAGCTATATCACTTTCCACCTTTTCCCTTGGAACAGGGTACTGCATGAACCTAAAGCTAGTGGCCAGCAAGCCACATGGATCCTTCTGTCCCCGCCCCTCCCTCGACCTAGTGCTATGAGATTATAGGTGCAAGGGAGGGCAGGACCCATTTTTCTTTTACAGGGTTCTGAGGATTTGAATTTGGGTCCTCAGGTTTATGCAGCAAATGCTCTTGCGCACTGAGCTATTTTCCCAGCCCCTCTTAGAGTGGGCATAGAGTCACTTTTCTACATAGAGACTAGGATGGAGGCTGGAGCCTGTCTGTTCCAGGCTAGGGCACACATAGGGCTTCATTTTGTCTGTGTCAGTGCAGAGGTGCACTCTGGGTTGACTTCACTTCTGCTCAGCACTGGTGCATCCAGGAGGCTCTGCGTTTTGTGACCCCTGCTGCTCTGGATCCAAGTACTCAGTGGAGGACCCTGGGGTCCATACGGCAAGGGACATGTATGTCCTAGGTCTTCGACGTCCTGTCTGCTTTATGAGGCTGCACAAGGAGCCCAGAAGCTGACAACCTTGGGAGGCCTCTTGGTGGCTGGCTGCAAGTGGCCCATCCCACTTCAGTTTTGAAGCCCCAGCAGCATATGCCAGTCGGCTTCGGTGTGCTGTCTCAGGTGCACAGTGCTTGAGTGCAGGAATTACGGTTTGAGCAAGACCAGGGCATGGTTGCGGTTGTGGGTCCAGGTAGCGTGGTGCTTGTTTGTTTCAGCTGCCTTTGGGGTCTGGAATCTTCCTCCTCTGGTACCGTCTTATAGCCCCAGGGACCTCACTGTCCTGTTTCTTCGTGGAGGGTCCTGTCAGTGGAACCCTTTAGGAATGGCATCCTGGTGGGCTTGTTGACTGAATGTCCCCACCCTGGGCCTGCCTTAGGCACTCTGGGGAAGGCTTGGGAGCCTGGCCACTTACCTCACCCCATTAGGCTTACAGAGGTGCTGCTAGCAGACAAAGACTGGAAAGGGATTAGGGGCAATTACCAGGCCAGCTCTTTATTCCAAGATTTAATGGGCCTAGCCACTGTAATTGTACCTGCCTGTATTGAGCTGCTCCCTCCAAGCTTGGCTGGGCTGTGGACATTTGAGGGCCCATACCCTTACTTGCCCACCTGCCCACTCTATTGAGTGGCAGTCGGAGTATCTCAGGACTTTTGGTGCCTTCGGTGTGGCACAGTGGTTTATCCTGGAAAGGGGCTGATAGTGGTTTATCCTGGAAAGCCTGGATCTTTGTGTGCTGAGCACCTCTTCACTTTCTCAGGGTCTGAGCTGTTTTAAGATATCTTAGTCATTGTCGTGTGCTTCTCTCTAGGGCCTGTGGGCTCCATGGCCATGCCTAGAAGCCAGGCAAGCTAGCTGGTGTAGCAGAGACTTGTGGCCAGAACTGTGAGAAGGGAAGGCCTTAGGTATGAGAGAGATAGGCTGTATGTAGACAAGTGGGGGTACGTGTACCCCACTGCTCTGGGGTCACATGGAGCCCAGGCAGTCCCAGCTACAGGTCTGCAGAGTGAGCCACAGAACACGGCACTGTGGTCCAGGGCATGCCCGTTGGGTCCTGCTCCCTCCGAGGTGCTTTCTTATCAGCGAGGGTTCAGCAGAGGGCATCTGATGGTTCCAGGTATGCGTCCTTTTAATCCTTTCAGGGAGCTGGTAAGGCGATCCCGATGGCCATGTTTTTATTTCTTAGAATTATTTTCTAGTCATTCATGTGAACTGGGAGCATGGGATCAGTTTTCCGCCTTAAGTAAGAGGATTAAATACGTTGCATAATGCAGGGCCTGAGCTAAGTGCCCCAGCCCCAGCACCTTGTCTCATCGTGTAATTAGGAGTAATTGCCAGTGTGGGGTTTTGCGAAGGTGCCGGTGGGGGGCGGGGAGTGGCAGAGCCTTGGTGGAGCCCTTATTAGCCAGGGAGGGCAGGTGAGGCTGAGTAAACCACTGGAATGGAAGTGGTCTTGTCTGCTTCCCCACAAGGACTTGGCCTTCCTTGGGTGCCATCTAGGGAATGAACTGGAGGTATGTGCAGAGGACAAACCATCCCTCTGGGGGTTGGCGGGAATGCCCTAGCCCTTGGCTATGTTTTGAGACAGGTGTAGGGTAGGTGCCCTTAGGGTCTGACATAAAATCACAGGTCTGTGTTCCTTGTCATATATCCGATCAAGGAAGATCAAGGTTATCTCTTGAGGGAAGGGGTAGGTGGGAGGGATGCCTTGCTTTCTTGGGAAGGGGACCCCTTTCAGACCTAGTGTTTCTTGGTCTCAAACTAAATCTGTGCTTTAGGTGTTTCAAAATAGACGAGCCTTGCCATAGTGATGGGGATGCCTCTTGGAGCTGGATCTGTGCCCCATCTATTGATGGGGTCTGTGATGGAGGGGTCATGTGACCAAAGAGTATGGCAGTAAAAGTGTTTTGGAGTAAGTAACTTGCTCTGCTTGGGCACAGTTGTGACTATTGAAGAGGCTACTTCGATGTTAGTTTCCTGGGTGGTCACCTTATGGTCCCCACTGTCATCTGCTGTCCTCGGCTTTTGATGCCTACTTCATTAATGTTTGAATGTCCCCACAGGTGCATTTGTTTTAATACTCAGTGTCCCTCTGGCACTGTTTTCAGAGATCTGGACCCTTTCAGAGGTAGGGACAAACTGGAGGAAATGAAGTGCTGTGGGTGGGCCTTGAGATTTATAGTCTGGTCCTACTTCCTGTCTCAGCGTTGCTTCTTGGTCTACTGAGGTGTGAACAAGTTGCTGCCACAGGCTCCTGCAGCCACAGCTCCTCAAGCCCATGACAGACTGTGTATCCTTCAAACCACACACCAAAAGAGACCTTTCTTCCTTAAGGTAGCATCTTGTCAGGAATTTGATCACAGATGAAAACAAATAAGCCAGCAACAAACAAATTATATACAGGCTTCCCTGAGTAGAGGAGAGGAAGCAGGAAGAGGGATTTGGCTATTCCTTGAGACTTCTTGAGAAGAGGGGAAGGCAATCTAAGAGAGAAGAGCTCCAGAAGGAGTAGTGACCTTTCTAGGAGTTGTCCACAATGTCCCAGGATTCTTGGTGTACTCAGGAAGCTGGGAAGCCAGAGGGTGTCCCTTACCTCTTTCAAACTGTTCTCAGTCCTGTCTGTCTCCACAGCTACCTATCCCAGGCAAGGGGAGAGATCAGAGCTCCCCACAGCCAGAACATTCTGCCTACCCTCACCTCAGATTAGGATCCTCTTGGGTATAGAGGCAGTTTTTAATGGTGATGGAAATTAACAGTCTGCTGCCCATCAGAGCAATCCGTGAGTGGTTGGTTCCAGGCACAAGGGACCGATATTTTTATGTCTTCACCCTCGACTGGTTCTGAACCTAATACACATTTGCCTAGCAGTAGTTCTTCCCAGGAATGAGAGATGAATGAGACCCACCCATGAATTTCTGAGGGTTGTGTCGAGGACCCCTGTGTAAGATAAAGGGTGCTGGGCTGGTGTGATCACATCAGCCCCGTCAAAGGCCTTGATACCAGTGACAGGGTTTCCACAGTTCAGAGAGCAGGTGCAGTGGCACAGGGCAGCCAGCTGTCGAGAAAGCCTGGCTTTAGTGTTTGCTCATGGCTGCCAGGTAGATGTTTCAAGACGATCGCTATAAGGGTGTGGTTGATGAGGGGCCAAAGACAACTCAAGGGCAGTACATCCGAGTCTGTTTCTGAGGACCACCTGAAGTAGACCTATGAATTTTCCAGGGACTTCCAGAAACCTTCTAGTCGCTGGGTTGTTGTCTTTCAGTTAAATAGAAGTTAGAAATCTAACCAGGAAGCAGATGGCCTCTTTCTAAAATGTGAGACCTATTTATAAGTTTCTCACTCGCACACACACTTACACACACATTCACACAAGTCACACACTCACACTCACACAAGTCACACACTCACACACACTTACATTCACACACTCATACAAACCACTCACACTCACTCACACATACTCACACATTCACACACACACTCGTACACACAAGTCACTCACACAAGTCTCACACACACACACAAGTAACTCACACACAGTCACACACTCATACATACACACTCACAAACACACACTCATACACATTCACACACTCATTCACACATACTTGGTCACTCCTACAAGAGTTTAATTGGAATTTTCCTATACAGGGAATAATACTCTTCACAGAAGCAATAGGCTGTGAAATAAAAAGCCAGTGCCAGGTACGGGGTCCCTCTCATTGAGTCATTGATCAGAGGTGTCCTAGGTATGGGATCCCTCTCCCTGAGCTATTGATCAGAGGTGTCCCTGATACCCTTGAAACAATACAATACCTGTTCTCTTGGTTGCTAACCAGAACTTGATGGCAAGACCATATTGGTAAAGATACCACATTCTTTGGTCACAGGATATGGAAATATCAAATTGGTACTGACCAGAAACCTTCCTCCATGCTGGCTAGCTTTCAGAGCACCAGTAGGTAGTAAGTAGTATGATGTATGCTGTGAATGTTTTATTGCCATTGGATAATAAAGAAGCTGTTTTCTGCCAATAGCTTAACAGAGTAAAGTCAGGCCGGAAGAGATATATAGAGAGAGTAGGTGGAGTCAGGGAGATGCCATGTAGCCGCCACTGGAGACGTATGTGCTGGAACCTTGCCGGTAAACCACAAGAAATGGGTTAATTTAAGATGTAAGCACTAACTAGCAATATGCATGAGCTAATATGCATTATTATAAACTTATAAATAGTAGGCCAAGCAGTTTTTTTTTGTTTTTTGTTTGTTTGGTTGGTTTTGGTTTTTCGAGACAGGGTTTCTCTGTGGCTTTGGAGCCTATGCTGGAACTAGCTCTTGTAGACCAGGCTGGTCTCGAACTCACAAAGATCCGCCTGCCTCTGCCTCCTGAGTGCTGGGATTAAAGGCGTGTGCCACCAACGCCCAGTTGCCAAGCAGGTGTTTTTTTTTTTTTTTCAGAATAAAGTTGAACATTTATTAGGTGGGTTATTGAGGAGAAGGAAAAAAGGGAGAAGAGGGGGGAGAAAGGGGAGAAGGGGGGAGAGGGAGGGAGAGAGAGAGAGAGAGAGGAGATAGAGAAGAGAGAGACAGAAGTAGGGGAAGGGGAGAAGTGGGGAGAGAGGCAGAAGCTGCCTCTCCAAGAGGAAGATGGAAAAGAGCGCCAAGCAGTTTTTTAATAACACAGTTTCTGTGTGATTATTTTGGGTCTGGGCGGCTGGGAACGTACGAGTGACCTCCACCAATAGTAGTATGCTGAGTTAGGGAACGTCATCAGCAGTCTTACCCAACTGTGAACCCTGTAAGCTACTATGACTGACGTGGAACACACGCTCGTGTGTACAATAGTGGCATACATGTTATAGAGGTAATCAATACTTTCTGATTGGATTTAAGGCCTGTTGTACAAGAGGAAACACGCATCTAGCACTGTAAATCTGGTCATGAACCTATGGCTGGGGAACTCAAAGGCCCAAGAAGTGAACCCACTGCTATTATTCTGATAAATGAACAGAGTAACAAACTGTCCTCTGAATTTGTATCTCTGTATTCAAGACTGGTGCAGCTCTCAGACCTCATCAGAGAAATTTCTCTGTGTAGTGGACAGTGGCGAGTAAAGAAACAAGTAGTTAGAAGGCAGAGAAGAAGTGGCCATGGAGTGCTGAGCTGTAAGTGGAGCATCTCCATCACCTCCCCCAAGGTTCAGAGAGCATTGTAGAAGCAGGCAGGGAGGGGAGAGACCAAGAACGAGAGGTCAGGGAAGACCAGAGTGAGACAGTGTCGTTTTGACATGACAGGACTCAAGAACTTCAGCAGCTGTTATTGCCTGTCCAAGACCTGGACAGGATAAAGCCGGTCCATTCTAGTGGGGGGAAACTCATGAGTGTGTCCCACTGACTGAAGAGCTCTTGACAGTGGATGGCTTCTGAGGATGGGAAAGTCAGTTTTCTGTAAGGATATGACTCCAGGCAGGTCAACCATGCTCCAGTGGATGATCCCACGTTTATGGGAGGAACAAGCTGCAGTCCCTGGGTTACATGAAAATAAAGACACGAAGCTGGAGCGGGGTGGGGGTGGAGGAATTAGAGGTGAATATGAGCAAAATACATTGACTGAAGTTCTCAAAGAATAAAAACACAATTTACAAAGATTGAATAGCCACCAAAACTGAGATCGCTAAAGTCTTCAGCAGCCAAAGAAATTTACTGTAATAAATGAGACTGGAAGGTGGCAAAGCGGTGTCAAGAGAGCTGTTTAAGTGAGGAGTGGTGCACGCTGGGCTGTGCAGGTTACGTCCAGGTCAGACCTGGGATGTGGGCAGTGTCCTTGTGGCGGGGAAGTCACGAGGAATACCTCTTTCCCCAGCTGTGCCCGTTGCCGGTGCTGAGCAGGATTAAGCAGCGTGCCCAGTTGTGTCATCTTGCCGTTGCCTGTGGCGGGAGGGTGACTAGCACTGTCCAGGCTGGGGCTGTGTTCTCAGGCTCTGGCCCAGTCAGGAGAGCTGTTTACAATGACTGGAGTCAGGATATGGGGACATATATGAGAATCATTGTCTCCTAGAAGGCTCCCCCTTCCTAGGAGGGGACCCTGGCCTCTTGTCCTCCTCCTCAGTAGGAACAACTGCATAATTGCAATAAGCAATATCACAGCCATGAAGTTGGGTTTCCCTCCTGTTGGCTCTTGGCAATGCCCCAGCACAGATCCTCTTATCCACACATCCAGACTGAAATCCGAGGATGAGAGAGATAGTATACTGCCTGCGAGACGGAGCTCGGGGTTGTCTCCGTTGTCTGTCCACAATGCCCTGGGCTCGTGGTAGTTGGTGTGCCTTCAGACTGGCTTGAGAGGGAGTTGTGGTCATCGTGAAGAGCAGAGGCTATCTGATTAGAGGTTGACACCTGTATGAGGTGTCACCCCATCTGCTATGATTGTCTAGAAGTAGTCCCAATATCAGAGTATGCTCAGTAGGTATGCAGAATTTCTTTGAACAGGCAGATGATGTTTGAAGATATTTCTCAAACATAAACTTCCCAGTGTACTTGGCATCTGAATCTGGAACTTACACATGTTATATAGGTTGAGCTGTACGTTCTGATGTACTGTAAAACATTTCCACTGGTACAAGAAATAAAGGCAAGGTATTGTCAACTAGGCCGTGTTATGGTGGGATCTACTATTGCTGCCTCAGAGGATCTTTACCAGCCCTGGAAGATCTTGCCCTGTTCAAGCAGATCAGCATCTTGGCTTTCTTGGCCTCCCTATCCCCAAGAGCAAATCTGCACTCAGAAATAGCCTGGCCTCTAGAATGTTCTTCACTGCAGCTGCTGTTTCCTTGGGCAGTCATCTTGGTGTTAGCCTAATACTATGATGGAGGTGGGTGTGAAAGGGTGGGGACCAGTCCTCTCAGGGACGGACCTCCTAGATCAAAGGCTAGGTGGCCTCATTGCTGTAGTCTTCTTCTGTGGCTTCCTGCAAGGCCTGTTGGGGCATATCATTCCTGTGAGTGAACTAGAAAGGACCTAGCTGTCTCTAGCCCTGGGTAGAGCATTGATTTGTGTTACACATGTAAACCTAGGTTATGGACCAAGGTGTGGTCCATAGAGCTTGTCCGTCTGGCAGCTTTTAAGTAGGAAACCACAGGCTGGCCTCGGTTCTCAGCATTCCACGCTTCACACGTGACTGGTTTTTACATCTATATTAAGGAATTCGGTGGCAACCGAGGTCCACTTCTTGACAACCTTGTGCGTCAGACAGCACGTGAGACTCAGCGGGTGTGGGCCAGAACACAACCCAGGAGCTGCTATGCTCCCCATCTTTCACCACGCATGCTGCTCTTCTCAGCAGCTCTTTCTCAGGGTAGAACCCCATGAAGGACCAGTTCCCATCTCATGGATGGTGCAGAGTGTCTCTCTAGAGCCAGTCCCCAGGGTCATGAGACAGGGGAGACTGCTTGCCACATACTAGGCCAGTGCTCAAGGTATCAACTCATCAAAAACAGATTTGGGTTTATCTTAAAGAAATTTCAAAAGTGAACATTTCAAAAGCGTTATTTCATAGACGTTTCAAAATGAGGAGATCTAAAACCCTATCTTGTCAACCTGGCTGGCCATCGCCAGGCCTACTTGCTGCCTGACTTCTTACCTCTGCCCTCTCTCCCCGACCTCTTGCTATAACTCTGTGGGATTGGCCTCTGGGTAGGAAATCTGACCTGATCTTGGGAAGGAATTATGAGCTGTGTCTAACAGCATGTCCTGAGAAAGCCCTGGGCACCAAATCCCTGCTCTAAACGATGTTCTATCATGATGTTTGGGACACTGGCCTTACCTGACTGTTCTGAGAGTGGTCCTTTTCCTTGCAGGTCTTAGTTTACTTACTTGAACAATAGTGACAATGGTGGGTGACACCAGGAAGCCTCGGTGGTCTGTGGTGTCAGGTCCCATATACTTTCATAGCCCTATGCTCATTCCCACTTCCCAGGTTACGTTACTGCTCTTCCTAGACGACGACTAGAAAGCCCGATTTTCTGCTGACTGAGCACAGGGTGCTTTTCTTTCTTTGGGGTGTCTATCGAAGCACTTACTGGGTTATAGCGTAGGGCTTATGCATCTAGTGATATGGCGTGGATGACAGATTCAATAATGTCCCTCCTTTCGTCTTTTCTACAGCCTTGGCCACGATTGGTGAACACTTTCGGAGACCCACATCGAGACATTGAACTCAGCAGGATCGTGGAGGCGTATGGAGGCAAGTTTGCAAAGGATTGTGCATTTTAATGTGAGCTGTTTCAGGTGTCCTTGGAACCAGAATTCAGTGTGTCCTGGGAATCATCATGAAGAAGATAACTTACACTGGGACTCATAGTGATAAGAATGGAGATGGGGGCCACTGGGGACCTCAGCTCAGATTCTCAGTGTGCCCATTTCTCCCTAGCTAGAGGCAGATTTGAGTTGGATGTGGAGGGAGTAGGAGTATCTCAGTGCTGTGATCTTAGGCTGTCTTCTGGACCTATATATGCCTAGATCTTGGAAACGTGGCCTCGTTTTTTCCATCCTGGAAATGGGCCCCAGGAAGCGGCCACTTGGGTCGAGAGGGCGGGAGGAGGCTTGTACCGCAGATACTGTGAAGTCTGCAGGTTTCACTCAGTTGGGATTTGTCACCTGGCAAACAGTCAAGTATCTGCCATCCGTGTTGGTGTCAGCGGCAGTCTCCATGGCCAATCCACATGATGAAGTATCCAGTCAAGTTTTGGCAATTCCGAAGGTGTGGCAATCCGTGGTTCTTGCAAGGGGCCAGTGGGGAGCATTGCAACAGAGGCCCTTGTGCTGGGCCTGCAGGATGCCCTAGGAGGGAGTTGGAGGGTGGAGGGCACCCTTGACAGTTGACATCTGTGTCAACAGCACCCAGTGACACATCGGGGGAGGACGAGCCTGCGCTTGGCAGGCCAACAATGGGCTGATTGACAAAATGAACTTTCCCCTCCAAGGGCCCACCATTGCCTGAAAAGTAGCTTGGGCAGATGGTGGGCTTCCTGCTCCCCACTTGGGGCTCCTCTGGTGGGCTCAGAACATGGATCAGGAGTGGGTAGGGGCTCCTGATGGGGTCATGACCTTTGTACAATCCTCAGGGAGTCTGCTTCAGGTTGAGGGGCAGGCTGGCAGGTCCTTGGCGTGCAGGAACAAAGGCCTGGCAGCCTGGGGGTGACGAACACCGTGCAGGTGGGAGTGGCTGGGTCTGGGTGGGTGATGTGTCCACAATGCCTCCCACCCAGTGCGGGGTGGGAGGAGCTTCACTGGAGGCTGGGGAGTGTATCTGCCCTCCCATTAAGGAAGCATGCCTTGCTGTTGTTCAGACTTCCTTGAAGTAGCCTGCTGTGCTGCTGAGCTCTGGCCAGTGCTGGGGTGGAAATATGGGTATTTTTAGAGCTCTATCCTACCCCTCTTGCACACGTGTGTGCATGTACACAGGCTGCCTTGCCCTGTATGGCTAGGAGTCACCTGTAAACTGCCAGAACCGTCTTTACTGTTTTTTTTTAATTTTTTATTTTTGGTGGGGGGGGGAGGCGTCATCTGGTCTGTCCCCAGAGAAAATGAGCCAAACAGGTTTTCATCATGGCCCTGAAGACAGGCCATTGACTCCGTGTTACCATCAGTGGGGGTAGTGGCCTTGCCTCATTAGGGATCACATGGCTTTTGTGTAACTTCTCTCAGAACAAGGGAGAAAGTCTCTTCAGAGCTGAGTGGGAGACTAAAATGAGCTTCCAAGACTCATTTCCTCAGCCCATCTTCTGCTTTTAAAACTTTGGACTCTTCTTTGGCTGCTCCTTTCAGTGGTGATCCTCAGGACAGATACGAAAATGCTCAACAGGATCCAGCCTCCACTCGGCTCCCTGCTCTCGCACCTCACTCGGTCCTTGTTTTCTGTGGGCGCTTTGGTGGTGAGCCGTATGGGCTCCTCACAAAGGAATGCCTTTCCCCTTACATCCACCCTGTTCTTTCCATCTGTTAACTCCTCTTAATCCTTCAGTTCTTAGGGTGGCTGTTCCTATAGATGCTTTCTGTTCAGTTTATTTAGTTACGCTTGTTTTATAGATTGAGAGAAGATTCTGTAGTCCATAGTGCCATGGACCTGTTTTGATTGATTTTTTTTTTTGGCTCATGAGGTCTTATTTCATTATGTTCCTGGTTATTTTTGACTGTGTGTTAATCACTGATGTTTAAGATACATATTTTAATCGATCAAGTATCTTTTAGACGGGGTCTCTCACTACGTAGTCCTGGCTAGCCTAGAAAACGCTGTCACTGAGATCTGCCTGCACCTGCTTCCCAGGGCTGGAATTAGTGATGTGTGCCACCTGGCTGTATTATTTTAGAGAAGGTTTCTCAGCTCAGCATGAGCTGCATGTTCACCACAGCCCTCGTTTGTCCCCGACTCACACTTACCTTGAGACTGCAGCCCCTTATGAGCTTATTTTACACAAATGTGACTTACACTTAACTCTTTGTGGTCCTCGTCATAGGAGGCTGTCACCAATTCCTCATCTTTTCCTTCCACACAGACACAAGCAGCTCTGGATGCTTGCTTTCCATCCTCTGCAGATTGATTCAAATTAAGCATGCCTTTTTAAGGAAGCAGACTCTTGAGTTACAGTTGTAGCTTCTCTGTGGTCACCTTCTCCAACTTCCTGTGTGTATCTGGGTCTCTGGTTATGCCCTCTGCTGGTCTTGCCCTTATTATGTAAACTCTTCAGATAATTTGCATGCATTATGGCGAATACCTCTGTCTATTCAGACCATGACAGCAGGTCCAGGGCTCATGATTGTCCGATCACCATTATGCCCTCAGCTAGTGCAGAGTTTGACATGTAGTATGCATCTAAGGGTTATTTATGATTGAGATGGCCTATACTTTGTCTAGATGGTATAGCACAATTTCTATTATTAATTTCTTAATAATAAAAATCCAGAGTCAGGGGGTGAAAGTTGAAAGATCAGAGAAGCAGAGCAGCCAGGCTCTTGTTCTTACCTCTATGACATCCTCAGACTGAATGGGGTATCCTGTCTCTACAAGTCCTCAGAATGAATCCTGAGCTCCCATCTCCTCCCGCCTTATATTCCTCTCTCTGCCCAGCCATATCACTCCTGTCTCCACCTCCTTAGTGCTGGGATTAAAGGTGTGAATCACCACCACTTGACTCTGTTTCTCTTTTAGAGTGACTGAATCTTGTGTAGGCCAGGGTGGCCTTGAACTTGACAGAGATCTGTCTGCCTCTGTCTCCCGAGTGCTGGGATAAAATGTGGGTGCCACCACTGCCTGGCCTCTATGACTAACTAGTGCAGCTAGCTCTGATCTTCATGCAAGCTTTATTGTTAAAACACAAACAAAATATCATCACATGGTATAGCAAGGCTTGCTTGTCTGTGTGCAGCTTTGGCCATTTAATTCACCCTCTATATCCCATTTTGCATCCCTCAAGCACCAAGACACCAGGACTACCTCACATTGTAGTGATTTAAATTTCATTTCCTGAGTTTGGTTTCTTTTTCTTCTTAGCTATAGGATCTTTTTGAGTGTCATAACCTTGTTGAAGTCCAATTTCCTTGTCTAGAACTAGGAGAACATTAGTGCTGATTTAATAGGTTGCTTGAGGGCTGTCTTAATTAGGGTTTCTATTGCTGTGAAGAGACACCATGACCACAACAACTCTTACAGAGGAAAAGATTTAATTGTGGTGGTGGCTTATAGTTCAGAGGTTTAGTCTGTTATCATCACGGCGGGGAGTATGGTGGGGTACAGGCAGACACGGTGCTGGGGAGGGAGCTGCTACATGTTCCACAGGCAACAGGAAGTAGACTGAGATACTGGGCATGGCGTGAGCATAGATGAGATCTCAAAGTCCACCTCAGTGACACACTTCCTCCCACAAAATCACACCCCCTCCAACAAAGCCACACCTCCTAATAGTGCCACTTCCTCTGGGGACCATTGTCTTTCAAACCACCAGTGAGGATTAAATAAAATGATCCATGACTGGCAATTGTAGCAATGACCTCATTTCTGCCCTTCTCCTCACAGCTTTGTGTGGGTGTGTGTGCAAGCATTAAAGTCTGTCTCCTACAATCTAGGACCTGGATTCTTTATGGGTGAAGTCCTATATGCAGAGGATCCCATACTTCGATGTATTTGTGCAAGGTTTAGAAGGCCGAGAGGAAATGGAGTCTACCTTTCCGGTAGCTTGACAACCAGCATGGAAACAGGAAGCACGGCCCTAGAGAGTCTAACTTTTACAAGTTAGCATCTGGCCATCAGTTCTGCGGTTCTCAAGAGGCAGCTGTGGGGCTGGAGGTAGCTGAGTTAGCCAAGTACTTGCACAAGGGCATGTGCAAGCCATACCTTCAGTTTCTACTATCATTAAAAACAAAACAAAATCGACCAAATATATAGTTGTGGCAATGATGGCTCTTCTCTACTGCTGAACTATAGCTCTTGCAGTGTATTTTTGTGTGTATATGTGTGTATAATCTATTTATTAAATGTATGAGTGTTTTACCTGCATGTATGTGTCTCCAACAACGTGTGCAGTGCCCATGAAAGCCAGAGAAGGTGCTATATTACATGAGACTGGAGTTAGAGGTGGTGAATTGCCATGTTGATGCTTGGAATTGAACCTGGGTTTTCTGAATGAGCAGCCAGTGCACTTAACTCCTGAGTCATCTCAGTCCCAGGCAGTTCTGGGAGCAGACTGATTGATTAATTTTTGATTGCCTACTGAGCTGGATATAGATGAGTCTTTGAATATAATCTACTAAAGCACAATTCAACTTTCCCTGCCATCTTAGTTAGGGTTTCTATTGCTGTGAAGAGACACCATGACCACAGTAACTCTTATAAAGGAAAACATTTGATTGAGGTGGTGGCTTATAGTTCAGAGATTCAGTCCATTATCATCATGGCAGGAATTATAGTGCATGCAGGCAGACATAGTACTGGAGAAGTAGCCGAGGGTCCTATATCTTGTGGGAAACAGGAAATGGTCTGATGGTCGCACTGAGCAAAGCTTGAGCAAAGGAGACCTCAAGGCCCTCCCCCACAGTGACACACTTCCTCTAACAGGGTCACACCTCCTAATAGCACCCCTCCCTATGAGCTTATGGGAGCTAATTACATTCAAACTACCATCCCTGTAATTCTGTAAAACTCAATAAAGAACTTTTTTTCTCCCCAACTATAAAAGATGACACAAATACACTAAAATAATTCCAGGAATTATGTTTAAAAGGGAGAAAATTAGAAGAAAAAGGAGGTCATTTGTCCTAACCATTTTTCCTTCCTTTTCTCTCCCCTTTATTTTCTTTATTTCATGTGTGTGTGTGTGTGTGTGTGTGTGTGTTTGGGGGGTGCTTGCTTGTGTGTGTGTGTGTAGAGGTCGGAGGTTGACTTCAAGTATTTTCCTCTATTGCTCTCGAGCTCAAAGTATGTGCAAATTCATGTGCGCGCGCACGTGTGTGTGTGTGTGTGTAGAGGTCAGAGGACAACTTCTTGTGCCAGTCTTTGCCATCCACCTTTTTCGAAGCAGGATCTCTTGCTCACGGCTGCTGGTATTCAGCTGAGCTGGCTGGCTCTTAGGCTTGTAGAGGTTTTCCTGTTTGTTCTTCCATCTCACTGTAGCGCTGCTGGGAATACAGATGGCACGCACTTCTGTGTCAGGCTTTACGTGGGTCTGGGGTTCAAACTCAGGTCCTCATTTTTGTACAGCACGTGCTTGACTCACTGAACCATGTCCCCAGCCCAAAGCATTGTCAAGGCAACCTCAAGTCAATGGCCTCCTGCTCTCCTTGCAGTACTGAGGAGTGAACCTAGGACCTTGCGCTTTCCAGGCAAGGGTTCTATCACTGAATTGCATCCTCAGCCCTACCTTAGTTTTTGAGACATGTTCTCTCACTGAACCCAGAGCTTGCCCATGGTAGATTGCCTGGTTAGGGACCCCCTGACACTACCCTCGCAGTGCTGGGGTTGCTAGTATATGCTAGCCATCTTGCTTTTTAGCTAGGCACCAAGGATCAACACTCAAGAGCCACATGATCGTGCAGCAAGCCCTTACCTACTGGGTCATTTCCCCAGCACCCCAGCACCCCACCACCATCTATGTTCATGCCTTGCAAACTCTGATTAGTTTTAAGGCTTTTTCTGTGATTTTTGGCTCTTACCCGAGGGGTTCAAGTGTCTTCCCTGAGACATCCTTACTCACTGAGGTAGTACATGCTTGAAGCAGGAGAGTTTTCGGTCTGCTGATTGGAGAGCCTTTGAGTTCAATAGTTTCCTTCCATCTTTGTCTGGTCTCTGGCCTCATGAAGACAATCTGGCAGTTTTCTGCCAGGCTAATATTCTTAAGAATTTTGTAGGTCTCTTCCACAGGTCTTCCTAGACCATCCCATTCTTAGTTTAATTCTTTCTTTTTTTTTTTTTCTGAGATTTTCAAAGGAGTCCAGGATTTACATATTTTTTTCCCAAAAGACCTTAAAATTTTTTAAAATTACATGTTGGTGTGTGTGTGTGTGTGTGTGTGTGTGAGAGAGAGAGAGAGAGAGAGAGACAGAGACAGAGACAGAGACAGAGACAGAGACAGGGAGAGACAGAGAGAGACAGAGAGGGAAGAGAAAAAGGGTGTGGGGAGTACGGATGTGCCATGATATGTACGTGAAGGCAAGAGAGCAACTTGCAGGAATCTATTCTTTCCTTCTATCATGTGGTTCCCAGACTTAAAACTCAGGTCATCTGACTTGGTGGCAAGCACCTTTACCCTTTCCACTGCTGCCCCTCAAAGAACGTTTTGTGTGACCGAGTACTCTGGCCCCTCGAAGGTTCTAGCTAAGGTCTACACACCTGCATCTTTCTATGAAATCTCTTAGTTTTGCAGTTTTTGCTGTCTCAATAGGCTGGGAGATTCCCTAAGCCACACACCCTGATTTGTTTTTATTTAACAACACTTCCTTTAATTTATCTTGTCTCTACTGTATCTTATTCTAATCAGCTAGCATAGCTTTGCTCCATAGTCAACACATTCCCTGGACTCTGCTTAGCTGAGTATCCGACTACATCATGAGTGCTACTTCACAGAAGGCCCACATGGCTCCAGGAAACACTTCTGATTTTGTCTGTCTGTGACAGGACCCCTTCTCTTCCAGGTTTTAATAACATGTCCTCATTTCCTCCTGAGCCTGTCCCAGCAGCACCATTAGCACCCATATCTAACCATTCATTCCCAACAACTTACATCATCTCCAAAGTGGCTCAGGCTTTCTCTATCATGTTCCTCATTCCAATTCCATTCACAACAGAGTTTCTAAGTATTAGTTTATACAAATAATATGTTCCAGGGAAGTTTTCTGTTTTCTGTTGTGCTTTTTAAAATTCTCTCAGACTAAGGAACAGTTTGATAATAAAGCTACATACACCCTTCTAGGTGTTTGTTACAATACCACCCCGCTTCTGGTACCAAAACTATCTATCATTAAATTTCTATGACTGTTCTAACAAATTATGGTGACACAAGTTTATCATCTTATAGGTTTATGGTCAAAAGTCCAATGAGCCCAGACCAAGGTGTATCATTTGGCCTGCTGCATCTACCTTCTGGATCGGCAGGTCATCTGAGAGGCGCTCTGGAATTCAGTCCTAGAGGCCTACTTGGCTCCCATTTCAAAGCTCCTTCAGTGGTTTTGTGAAGCATCCAGTTCCTTGATCGGGGCAGGTGTTGCGGGGGGGGGTCTTAGCTTCACAGTACTGCTATTTTCCTATCTATACAATGGGGCAGCAATGTCATAGTTGTGAAGGGACGGCAGAAAGCAGAGGGGACATTAGCTTTCTCTTTGATAACTATGCTGCGGAATTGAGTATCTGCTGACCTACAGGGCTTCTGGGCACTAACAGGAGTCATAGGGCTGTCTGGAGCCTGCAGAAAGGGCAGTGGGTGTTAAGTACATCACGTGCTGGGCACTGTCCTTGGCTTTCTCACAGTAGATGTGTTATTCATTTTGTTCATGATAAAGGAAATGTCCTGTCTCATGCTGTTCACTAGACCCATGACTTTGATCACATGAAATGTGGCTGTGTGACTCAAGAACCAACTGTTTAGTTTTTTTTTTTTAGTTTAATTAGAATTCATTCAAATTTAAATAGCGTGCTCAGCGGCTGCCATGCTAAGGGCACAGTTCGACAGTTCGGACAGGCCAAGTGGCCTGCCGTCTAACAGGACTTGGCAGAGTGTCTTAGGGTTTCTATTGCTGTGAAGAGACACCATGACAATGGCAACTTATAAAGGGAAACATTGAATTGGGGTGGCTTACAGTTCAGAGACCCAGTCCATTATCATCAGGGCGGGACATGGTGGTGTGCAGGCAGACATGGTGCTGGAGAAGTAGCTGAGAGTCCTACATCTTGCAGGCAACAGGAAGTGGTCTGTGAACATAGGAGACCTCAAAGCCCACCCCTACACTTCCTCCAACCAGGCCACACCCAATTCAACAAATCCACACCTCCCAGTAGCGCCACTCCCTATGGGGGCCATTTTCTTTCAAACCACCAATCAGAGTTAGGTCTGTGTTGGGGGAAGGACTTGGAATTGAGCATCTCTTTGTGTCTCCCTGACTTCTGTGCCACTCTTGACCATTCCTATTCTTTCGCCATCTGGTCTTTGACTTGCTCCACTTCTGTGAAGTGGAAGTGAAGTTACAGAGAGCCCTTCTTCACAACCGCACCCCTGGGGTTGGGGCTCTGGCCATTAAGGTGTGGTTTTAAGGGAGTCTAACTGGGCTTTTTATGGGACATAGAAAGCATCCGTGTAGGTTCAGAAGCACCTGGGATGAGGTGGCACCATTGTCCCATGCGGGCTATAGCGCAGACCCAGAACTTTCTTCCCCAGGTGCTACTGCTTGTCACCTGTCAGTTCAGAGCCACTAGTGTTTGTCCTCTTGGGGTCCCTTTCCCACTGTGTACATATAATCACTTCCTTGGCACAGGGAAGAACAAGTGGTATTGTCAGAGGGGAGGGTGTTGGCAGGGCTGTGCAGTGGGGAGTTGTGGCCCTGAGGATGCCAGGGCCTTCTGAAACAGCTCATCTCCAAATCCCTCGCTATGCCCTCACAGGTGGCTTGTCAGAGTGAAGGGACCGTGTGTGTTGGGGAAGGACCTGTGGTTGGTGAGGGTAGAGATTCTGGCAGAAGCTGGCCAAACATTTGCCCAGGTAGAGGTTTCAAGCTTATGGTTTAGGGGATATGCCTGGACTAATCCTATTATTACCTGGATTATCTCTTCAAACTGTGCTAGCTTCTGTGGGTCCCTGTGAGACGCTCCATCTGGAGCCAGCGTGACAGGTCCTACCTTGGGCGGTGCTTGGTGTCAATGAGCCTACCGCCTGCGTGGAGTTAAGGCGGGCTTCTGCTCCTGCCTTGGCCATAGGTTGGTTTGCTGGCTTATTCATATATCAAGCAGTCACTGGCTCTAGCTGGACACTGGACCTGGAGCTGGCGCTAGGGGCTCAAAAGCAAATGGAACCAGATGGAATCCCATGGGCCTCACATTCCAGAAAGGGAGGCAGAGCCCAGAGAAGGCTGTGAAAGAACCAAGAGAGGTAGGTTGGGGCTGCTCACGAGGGTTTCCCAGGGTACCTGGCATCAGGGCTGGATTTGGGCAATGATGGATTTCTTGTGTTAAGTGTGGATTCTTCAGCGACATCCTTTACCTAGTTGTCCCTAGATTCTGTGGTTCTGGAAACTTCCCAAGGACCCATTGTAGGTTCACTTCATAAGCCTGGGAGGTGCTGGAGTGAATGGAGGTGGAGGGGAGGACACACATTTCTCAAACTCTTGGCCTGGGTGCTTGGAGGAACAGCTTTGCTATTGAGTGCTGTCAATCACAGAGAAGGGCGGGCAGAAATTGCTCGGTGTTATTAAACTTCCTGGGAGAATGGCTGCAGCCTGTGCTGAGGGGAAGGGGAGGCATCCCCTGAGTTCTCTGCTAAGCTGGAGGACTGATTGATGGCAGTGGTTTTAATAACTCTGTAAACCAGGGCTACTCAATGCAGGATGAATTTGGTTGAGATGTAAATATTTTATATCAGAGTATTAACTGCTTATTAAAAGTATATTGAGATTTATATGTTATGTGGATGTAATTATAACCATCACAGTGGGGTCACAGGCTGGCTCGAAACATCTCTAATAGAGCTGTTAAGCCGGAAATGTGTGTCCTGCAGTCAACCGGCCTTGAGGTAGAGCATTTTACTAGTCCTCTTAAGCAGAAATTAAACACAGGTATAAATGCTGCTGAAAGTGCAGCTTCATTTTTGGGCCCCACCACAGGCAGGTCACGTGGGAGCTGAGGCTCCTCTGAGACAAAAGAGGCTGTTCGGTAGCTGAGGAGTTTTATGGCTGTGGTGATGGGGCACTGGGGGAAGGCTGGACGCTCGGCTCCTCTGGTACAGAGGAGCCCGACTGCCTGGGTGTGCTTGTCTGGGGACACCCTTGCTGACTGACATCCTCATACTCTGCTTGGGGAGAGAGTTGCCATACTGGGGACACTCAGGAATTTTAGTCAAGTGTGTGACCAAGATTTGATGTCCTCTTGAGTTGGATATCTAGAACTGTCCTATAAAAGTGTGTCAATATAAAACTTGGGTCAGATGAGTCAGGAAAACAGATGACAAAAGGGAAGCATGTTATTTGGAGGCAGCTTGGAATTTGTCTGTCCTTCATCCTTCCCTCCCTCCATCCATCTATCCATCTCTCCCCTTCATCCCTCCCTTCCCCTCCATCCCTCCATCCATTATCCTCTCCCCTCCATCCTTTACTCACTCATTCCACCCCTCCCCTCCATCCTTCTCTCCATCCATCCCTCCATCCCTCTCTCCATCCATCCCTCCCTCCCCTTCCCTCCCTCCCTCCATCTATCCATCTCTCCATCTCTCTCTCTATCCCTCCCCTCTATTCCTCCATTCATCCCTCCCCTCCCTTTCTCCCTTCCTCCCTTCCATCCCTCCATCCCTCCTGGGCACTGAGTACTAGACTCCATTGCTAGGCACCAGGGTTGCAGCAGCTAATGCAAGAAAAATTCTACCAATGTGGCACTCCTGTGACACTAAGTCAGACAGCACAAACAAGTAAGCAATGTGTCCACACTTCAGGCAACAGAGAACCAAGCATAAGTGATAAATGTCTTTTTCCTTGTTTCAAAACTTTGTTATTGTTTGTTCTAAACCCATATATAGTATATTGTAGGAGTCACATTTTGGTTTTCTGAGGGATTCTGAAACATGGTTCCTGTCTGTGTCTTGCTGTCCTATGTGGACACCTTTCCATGATAATTTACTGCTTTGTAAATTCCTGTTTCAGAAGCTGAAAGGGCACACAGCACACTTCTGTGGCAACGCTAAATTGTCTGAGTTTTCTAGGCTGTGATTAGAGCCACCCTCTGAGATCAGGTGACACTGCCTAACACTAGATGGTTGGGGATGTAACATTTGGGTCCTGAGATCTCTCTACAGTCCTCTCTGGCTCCCTGGTAGCCCCTCAAGCTCATGTCCCTTTCTCCTTTTGTACCTAGATAAATCTGGTGTGCACATAGAAATGATCAAACACCAACTCCTGTCCTTAGAGAAGACCATTTAGCAACCGATAAACTGTCGTCATCTTAGTATTGGTGTTCCAAGGCCTGATTTTGCAAACAAGCTCTTGGGCTGTGACTGGAGGCTCTTCTGTACTCAGTGCTAGGGAGCCTCTTCTGGCCCAGCTAGCCTCATTAGGTGGCGTGGGGCCTTTCTAGGATGGACTTGGAATAACAGGAGGTTCTGTGAGAGAAGTGGCCTGGGTAGAGTTAGTAACTTCCTCATCCCACAGAAGAAACACGTTTCCTTTTTTTCTTCTGTTTTAGCCTGACTTACTTTTTGCATGTAAGTGTTTGGTCTACATGCATATTTTGTACCATACATGTGTGCAGAGTGCCCACAGAGGTAATTCGAGGGCATTGGGTCCCCTGGAGCTGGAGTTACAGACAATTGTGGGTCATTATACGGGTTCTGGGAACCAAACCCGGGTCCTCTGCAAGAACAACCAGTGCTCTTAACTGCCGGACCACTTCTCCAGCCCCAAAACACACTCTGCTGCCAGGGCAGGGAGCAGTATAGGCACCCCAAGGTTTTCCGTGTCCATTGTGTGACATCTAAACCTAGATGGTCCAGGATGGTCACAACCAGTCACTGGAGGATTTTGATGACTTAAACTGTGACAAACTGCTGCTGAAAAATTAAAGATTCTAGTTGATTCCATTTTAAAAGAATTGTTACAACCTGCCAACAGAGGTGAGAGAAAAAGCTATAACAAAGACCCAAAGATTCAAAAATTATTAGAAAACATTCAAGATATTGGGAAAAGCTCAAATATATGAATGTACTTGAACAACTGTGCATTTTATGAGATATAGATACTGATCAAGGAACTGAAGAAAGTCTGGCATTTGAATCAAGATAAATTTTAAATATAAAGTACACACCAGAGTGTGAAGACGTAGCACCAAAGGAATGTAAAATATCTCAATATCTCTAAAACATTTATTATGGATTAGAGTAATATTTGGATATATTAAGTTAAAGAAAATACACTGCTAAGACCAAGTTCACCTGTTTACTTTTGAAACTGTAGCTTCTATGATGCCTGAAAGTACATGTGTGGTTAACATGTTTTTATTGGGTGGGTGGCTCTAGGCCCTCTCTTAACCCTTGCTCAGGACAGAGGCTGTTTATGACTTAGTGTGGCTGAGCTCTCCTGGTAACCTCCATTACTTTATTTTGTCATGTGCATCTTCTCTTATGGTCTCATTTTGGAGAGGAGGTCACTCTGGATTGGTGCCTAGGGGGCACCACCACCTTGTATCAGAGGACATAGTCTTTAATTCTAGCTATTGTCTTGTCTCTTTCTGTGGTGACACCGTCATTAGGCATGAGCTGGCAAGGTCAACAGGGTCATCATTTCACATGAGAACAGTCTCAGAAGGTCAAACTGAACTTCACTGAGTCCATAGCCAGGACTCTTGACTAGAACCTGTACTCTGGTCTGCTGTTTGGTCTCTTTCTCTTGGTAGGTCAGGCTGCACAGGCCAGGGAAGTAGCAGGTACCACAGACTAGACGGATGGAAGACCTACAAGAGCTCGGTCTTGATGGCATCTGATGGCTGCCTCCTGTGCTTTCCTAGGTTTGTGAAGGACAGTGGCCATGCAGCAAGGCAAGTGACTAGGCAAGGTGGCAAGTATGTGAAGCAGGCTCCTCAGAAGATGGATGTGGTGATGGATAGGCCGTGTGATGCCAGTGTTTAGTCCTCATACCCAATCCCTCACATGCAATGTTCTCTCTTGGGGCCTTGTCTAAGGTCTTAAGCAACTTTGGGGGCCTTGGGAAGTGTCTTGTGTCTTCATTTACTGCCAGTGTGATCTGGGACAATCCCTAACATCAAATGGGGCTCTACCTTTTATGGAGAGGGCTAGCCAGAGCAAGAGTGTAAAGCGTTGGGCACCTCGCCTGGCACCTGGTGTTGAGAACATTGTGGCTCAACTTAACACAAATATCTGTAGCTTTTCTGAGGCCCCCTTGACTCTCCATGGAAAATGATGACCCAGGGGAAAAGGATGCACACTGGGTGTTAAGCGTGGGAGGCAGGACACCAGGTTGTGGAATGTCCTCTGGGTTCTTGAGAGTCCACACTCAATCTTCAGCAGTTCAGCCCACACATAATGAGGGAATGGGCCCCACTGCAGAACTCCAAAGGTGTCAGAGATAGTTCCTGTTGCATTGGAGAGAAAGATCCATCGCTCCTGTTACATCATGAGCCTGGGGCAGTCTGGATGAAATGAGTTTCTACAGGGGATGGCTCACTATCCCAGATATTTTCTCGAAAGTATTAGTCGCGTAGGAGCCAAAAGGATTCCTTTTATATTTTGGATCCACTCAAAGTCCCTACGGGCAACCCTGTCTTCCAGAAGGGATTACAAATTTTGGATTGTGTAAACACTGTCTGCCCAGGAAACATCCCTGGTGATCTTCCTTCCTCCAGCCAGCTGCCTTGCAGGGAGAGAGCAGCATAGCCAGCCCTGGCAGTGAGGGCCCTGAGCTGGCCCTGGAGACTCTGAGAGGCCCAAACCTTCCCGCTGGCCCTCATTCTCTTCTCTGGGAGGCAGAGTTCATTGTCTGTGACTAGTTGCTGTTGAACAATGCTTTGTAGAACACCCATCTCCTTTATTCCCCCTTCTTCATGGCCACTGGGCCCCAGAAACCCTTCCTGGGGCAAAGCAGGAGCCTACAGGGGTAGAAGGCACACCCCAAACTATTTTACACCCTAAATGCTGGTGTGGATTTTTTTGGTCTTTTTTATTTTTTTAACTTGCCTGAACTAAGCAGAAGGGTCCCCCCTCTCTCTCTGCCCTGGGCCTAGACAAGAGGGCCAGTGGGCAGGCTGACAGCCAATGGGGTGAGATCCTTTTAGAAACTGGAATCTGGCTGGCCTGGATTCACTAAGCCCAGGCTTTCTTCCGAGCCTCTGCTGATGGTCACTGTGTGATAAGCAGTTGTGTCTGGCCCTTGCCTTTGAACTCAGAGCTCTGTCTCCCCCCACCTGGGATCTGTTTTGAGCTGTCAGTTTCCAGGGATTAGATGCATGTTTAGGCTGGATGAACTCATGAATGAAAATATTTTGCTTCGTGGTTTCGGCAACAGAGACCTGACGATGTGGCCCCCTTTCCTCTTTGCTCTCCCCAGCACCCGCCCATCTAGGCCCACCCTCCTAGCAGGGAAGGAGCCTTCATGCCTTGAGAAAGCCAGGCAAGCCAGCAGCTCAGGTACAGGTGAGGCTTCACATATGTAGAGATGTATTTTTCCTGGTTCTAAGGGATTTCCTTAGGACAGAATGGCAGAGGCACTACTGTTGGTTCTGTGTGTGGGAGCGGAGGGAGGCAGAGGAGAAGGCTACCCAGGCTCCTGTGCTGTAGCTGAGGGCCACTGGTTTCTTGAGCTTCAAGGGGTTCAGGTCATGTGGCTAAGACGCTGGATCAGTCTTACTACCTCGAAGGTGTACATTCCTCAGAGTTTAGTCCTCAGCTCCTCCTCCGCTTAGTTATATTCTCCTCAGAAAGCTGTGTGTGACTGTTCCACACTTGTAGCTACAGACGAGGAGGTTGTGGTCACACATCTTGCCAAGGTGCTCTGAGGACCACCAGTGTGTAAGGGAAGGTGCCAACACAGCATCTGGCAAGGAGTTGGCCTTGCATTGCTTTTTCCTGCCTTCATCTTGAGCTTGGCTGGGCCAGCATCCTGACCAGTTCCCTCCGCACTCTGCTCCCTCCTCCTCATGCCCAAAGAACACTCAAGACCTCGTGAGACTGCTGGAGCCTTGGTGTGGAAGGCCATCAGCTACCAAGGGAATAAGACTAATAAATGTGTTGTTGTGAACCATGGCTGCCTCCTACCATCATGTGGCTTGCCCCCCCCAAGTGTGATGTCAGTGGCCACTTTCCACAGACGAACTAGCTGCCACTCTGACCTGAAGGGAGCTACTGGGGCCTCGCTGTAGAGAAAGAAAATAGTCTGGTGGATGCTAGAACCTGCCTGAATACAAAGGACTATATTGCTTAGTGGGGACTAGGGTCAGTTGAGGACAAAAAACAAGTGTTGGACTGGTAAATGGTATCTAGTTTGGCTGGATGGGCAAGTGTGAGCAGACTAGTTTTCAGCACCGAGACCTGTGCATGTGTCTGAGGGAGCTGTGTGTGTGTGTGTGTGTGTGTGTGTGTGTGTGTGTGTGTGTGTGGTGTGTGTGTGTGCGCGCACGCACGTGTGATAATTATCAGACGTTCCCCACCTTAATACCTGATTCGTGACTTTATTAGTGTATAAGTTGTTTTTCTCATGGCTGTGACAAAATTCCTGACCAAAGTACCTGGAGGAAAAAAGGAATTGTTTTGGCTCACGTTTTAAGGAAATACAGTCCTTAATGGGAGCGGGGGGCAGAAAGACTATGAGGTAGCTGATCAGGAGAAGGAAAGAGAGTGAGAAAGGGAGAAAGAGAGAGAGATGCTCAGCTGCTGTTTTCCTTTTTATTTAGTCCAGTACCAGGACTACCTCTAGGGTAGGATTTCTAGGCTCAATTATACTTCTCTGGGAATTTCCTCACAGATACAAATCCAGTCACATCACAATAGATTAATCATAAGTCTTATATATAGTCTTATAAATGCATAAGTCTTATATATAGATTAGAGACACTAGAAAAAACATCACTGTTAACATTTTGGAATCTTTTACATCCACCATGTACATGTGTGTACATTTTCTTAAAGCACTGTCTGACTTTTTAAAGATTTATTTTATTTTTAATTAGGTGTGTGTGTGTGCCGTGTGTGTGTGTGTGTGTGTGTGTGTGTGTGTAAGTGCATGCCCTCAGAGGCCAGAAGAGGGCAGAAGAGATGTAGGCTGTTGTAAATTGCCTGATGTGGGTGCTGGGAACATAATTTGACTCCATTGCAAGAGCAATTCATGCACTTAAATCTGGTCAACCCCTGGATGATCTTTTCTAGTAACTTGTTCTCACCAGACATCCGTTGTTCACAATTGGCAGGATTTATGGAGAACTGTATGGCGGGAATTGTGGCCCATGGCATGAATGTACTTAAACCACTCTCAAGTTAGGATATACAATTGATTTTTGAGTATGACCTTGTGATGTCTAGTTTTATATCAACTTGGCACAAGCTATAGTCATCTGAGAGGAGGGGACCTCTATTGAGAAAATAACTCCATAAGTTTGGACTGTAGGCAAGCCTTTAGGATATTTTCTAAATTAGTGATGGAGCGGGGAGGGCCTGACGTATTTTAGGGATCTTCCCAGGGCTGGTGGTTCTGGATTCTATAAGAAAGCAGGCTGAGCAAGCCATGATGAGCAAGCCAGTAAACAACATCCTCCATGGCCTCTGTATCAGCTCCTGCCTCCAGGTTCCTGCCCTGTTTGAGTTCCTGCCTTGACTTCCTTCAATGATGAATGGTGATATGGAAGTGTGAGCCAAATAAACCCTTTCCCCAAGTTGATTTTGGGGATAGTGTCGTGTCACAGCAGTGTGACCCTAACTTAGGCAAGCCTCTTGGGACATGCTGTGATGAGGATAATGTTCAGCAATTTGTTACACTAGAAAACTACACTTCAATGAGGAATTCTGGGGACTGAAGTTTTGACTTAAAGGGTGTATGCTTTTAGGTTTTTTATGTCATTTACTAAATCACTTTCAGAAAGTTCCTTTCTGAATCAAATGGAACAGCCCCCTTTCCTTTCCACCTAGGTTTGGTGGGCCTGATGAGAAGTTGCTAAGAGGCAGAGAGCACTAGTGTGTCCCTGTGTGTCTCTGTGTTGCTGAGTTCATTGTACGGTTGGGCACCAGGACCAGGGAGGGAAAGGATGAGTGAGGGAGCCTGGGAGGGCTTGAGAGATGCAGGCTCGAGGGCCAAAGGCATCTCTAGGAGAAGAAAGAGCTGAGAACCAAAGGGAAGGCTGGGGACTGGTAGTAAGGGCTAGGCGGTAAAGCCCTCCTGTGAAACCAGCGTGAGGATGTCTGAGCCTTCAACCTTTGCTGGGTTTCCTCCTCAGGGGCCGGGAGAACAGTCAGATGGGAGTGGGAATGGCATATGGGTGGTGGCATGGGTATTTGGTTTGGTGGCAGTTGTGCCAAGCCTAGGTACATGCTGAGAAGCAGATGAGGAGAACCTGGTAGCCAGAGGTCAATGTCCAGTTAGGAGGGTCCAGAAACCTGGAAGTAGAGTTGTGGGATCATTTGCTCTGCCCATGTATATCAAGTACTGGCTGTGGACTAGGGTCTGGCCCAGGAGCTGGGGGACAGCTTGGGTGAAGAGGGTAAGTCCCTCAGCCCTCAGACAGCCACAGCCCATGTGGTTGAATAGTGAGCAGTGACTGCATCCTGGGCTGTGTGAGCACAGGGAAGGGCAGCGTAGGAAGACTCTCTGGAGGAAGGGATGTAAGTGGAGTCCTGAAGAAGCAGGAATGGGAAATGTGGAGTATGGGATGTCACCGGGCAGGGTTGATATCCAGCCATGAATGGGAGGTCTGTAGCAGGTGAAATGGGCTTCCCAGGGTAAGTAGGAACCTGCTCCCCACCCCAGGATGGAGGCTGCTCCCCAAATGGAGCTGGTTGAGGAATAATCTGGATGACACCAAGCTAGGGTGTTACCTCTGTGGGCCCTGTCTATTGTGTAGCTATTTGTCTAGACCAGATGTGACAGGTAAAGCTGGGGAGGTGGCAAGGCTGGTGGTCCAGGATGCTGGACCTTCCCTGCTCTGCAGTATGCAGTCCCTCCCATCTGGGAATCTAATGTTTTCTGTATCTACTTTCCAGGGTCTAGCAAAGCCTGCTGAATTGGGAGCCAGGGACACTGTGAATGCCCAGACAAGACTGTCTGAGGCTGGTCCCTGGTTAGCTCTGCTCATCTCACTGGTATTCTGTGAAGACACCACTTGCTATATCCCTTCCTAAGCCCCTGTGCCACTGACCAACCCTGACCTGACTTCTCTCTAAGATGTTCAGGCCCTTGAACTTGTCTGTTCTAATGTGGCCAACCACATGCTTGGTATCTCAGCGGACCAACACTGTTCCTCCAAACACAGGTCCTGCTGTCTGCCCATGTATATCAAGTACTGGACTTCAGTACTTTCTTGCTTCTTTAGCCAAGCCTATCTGACTCCTTTGCTGGCGTCCCAACCCCATTTGTTTAAACCCTGAGTATCCCTACACAGAGATGGGCACAGATGGCTTACCCCGAGTCAATGTCCCAGAGTTTCTCATGGTTCTCAGTTCTCTGAGGCAATTCTCCCTGTAAGTGAACCTGATGCTTCCCACCCCACCATAGCCTTGTAACTGGGTGGGTTGTCCCAGTGCAGGACCGCTGAGCAAGGGGTCCCTCCAGCCAACTTGTCCTCTCTTCATGTATCCCCACAAAGCTGGGCATGCTGGCATTCTGTAGTGGCTCAGGACCATTTTCCTAGGCAGTATTTGCTTGGGAACTGATAGTCATACATATGATGTATGACTCCTAGCCCAGTGTTAGAGAACCCAGCCCTGGGCAACATCACTAGGACAAGTGGGCAGGGAAGCCAGGCTCCAGGGTGTGAAGCCTTCAACTGGACATTGAAGTTTGTGTGTTTGTGGTGTGTGTGTATATGTGTGTTTTTATTTGCCTGGTGTGTATGTCTGTGATGTGTGTGCTTGCCTGTGTGTGTCTGTGTGTGTGTGTAAGAGAGAGAGAGATATAGAATGAATGTGTGTGTGTGGTAGGCTGTGTGTGCATGAGTTCTTGAGTTCTTGATAGCTGTCTTCGTCTGTCTGTAATATCTCTTCCTTGTGGTTTTGTTTTGTTTTGTTTTGTTTTTACCAGACTGGATCCCTCACTGAACCCAAAGCTGGCCATATTTGGCTAGACTATCTGGGCAATAAGCCCCTAGGGTCTATGTATCTCTGTCTGTCTAGCACCTGGGTTACAGAGGTTCATTGCTGTGCCAGCTTTTTTTTTTTTTAATTTTTATTGTTAAAAGAAAAATTTACATTTACTCCCCTTGTTCCCGGCTGTGCCAGCTTTTATATGTGTGCTAGGGATCAAACTCAGATCCTTGTGCATATGCTGTAAGCACCCACTCCCAACTACCTAAGCTTCTCTGCAATGCTTGCTTTGAACTCCAGACCCCTCCTTCCTCAACTGTCTAGTAGGAACAAAAATATGCCTCCTGAGGTGTCATGAGCACTTAGAAAGATCACGGGCATGCGATTCTCATGACTTAGGGACCCACAGGCCCTCCCATCTCTGTGTAGGCAGAAAGCTAGAGGTAAGTAGAAAGCTGTCCATTATTGTCCTCTGAGAGACTGACCTGTGAAGGTTCCTGTCTCTTGTTTCAGCATCATGCTGAGCCCTTGTGGTAATCCTTGGCCACCCACAGCCACATCCACTGTTCCTTTCCTCCCATATATACCCTCACTCCAGCTCTTTACTGTATATGGAGATGGGCCCAGCCTTCAACTAGATCTTTTCCGGCTTGGTCCTTCTCCATGCTGCCTTCCAGTTTTCTCCATCACAGCAGGATGGACTGACAGACAGAGGACTTTCCTTAGAGTTGGAAGGGGAAGCAAATGACTGTGGCAGTGCCAAGAACCAGTGTGTGGCTTGCAGTTCATCTTATCAGTGTGTACAGAGTCCTCTGTGTACACTAGAAAACACATTGGATTTTAATAACCAAAAAACCTGTGTGAGGTGGACCCGTTCAAGATCTGTAATATAGGTAAGGAACCGAAGCCTTAGAACACACAGATACTTCAGTTGCACAACTGCTAAGATCTGGGGCATTTGTCACCCCTGTGACCAGTTATGGAGTCAGTTGGATAGCAGGCCAGAAGGGGGTCTGAGCCAGAGGGAGCCCACGAGAGTCCTAACCTTGCCCCTGGGCTTGGCGGGAGGCTGTTTGGGTGAGGATGGAATAAGTGACAGGCAGATCCTAAATGTAAGGGATTAACTATTTACATTAGGAAGGATACAGGCTAAGGGCTTCAGGGGCAGCAAGCAATGGGAAAGTGCAGGGAATCACTGTGGGGTGACCCCCATAGAATGTCCTAAAGAGGAACTTCTTTGGGGTTCGACAGAGCTTCTGAGGAGGTGGCCTGGAGCAGTCACTGCACCTCCTGCAGAAGAGACGCTTGGGAATGTGGTGGCCGGGTTGTGTGGAAGCTGCATACTTCTGTGTAATTGGGTCTGTTCCTTTGCAGCAACTGCAATTAGCTTCAGGCAGGGAGACAAGAATCCCTGTGGCCAAGGCCAATTCTGCACCTGGGGTGGCTTACCTGGGCTTCTGCTGTCCAGACACAGCCCCTTGCATTTCTGCTTCTAGCAAGGGCAGCCCAAAGGCAGATGGGCCAAGTGGGATGCCAGGGTCCCAGGTGGAAGAGGGACTTGTCCTAGCTCTCCTCCTGGCCTTTAGCCCTCAGTAGTCCAGCTAAGAAGCCCTTGCTGCTCCTCTCTGCTTACTCTGTCTGGAGTGGAACTGCCAACAGCCACCTCCTAGAACCTGTGGGCTGCTACCCTTTGAGGAGTCACACATCAGACATTCTGCATATCAGATGTTTACATTATGATTCATAACAGTAGCAAAATTACAGTTAAGAAGTAGCAATGAAAATAATTTTATGGTTGAATGTCACCACAACATGAGGAACATGAGGGTCATGGGGCTAGGAAGGTTGAGAACCACTATCCTAGAGGTAATGGGGACCCATGGCCAATCACTGAAGGCCTTGTATGCCTCCTACCAAAGCTCAGTTCAGGGGCAGGAATATTGGGAATTTGGCCTTTTGAAGAGTCCAGCCTATCGTGCCATCAATAGAAACTGTCAAGGATGGGAAGAATTAGTTCTATGCATTTTAATTTTTAAAAATATTTTTATTATGAACATATATGTATATCTCTGTATGGGTATATACAAATGACTGTAGGTGCCCAGAGAGTCTGGAAGAGGGTGATGGATCCCCTGGAGCTGGAGTTTCAGGCAGTCGTGATCTGGGAGCCGAACTTGCGCTCTCTGTAAGAGCAGTGTGCACTCTGAACAGCTAAGCTGTGGATTCAGCCCCTGCACTTCACTTTTGTTGTGCTTGAGAATGTTGCTTGATTCATCGACTTCTTTCCTGACTTAGCAGCCACTGCTTCTGTGCTCAGCGGCCTTTCCTGACCTCTCAAAATGAGAGAGAAATGAGAAGTTGGAAGCAGGAATATAATTATTTCCATTTTGCAGACAGGACAAAACAGGTGAGAGACGTGGGATGCTTGTTTACAACTACCTTGGGTAGTTGACAACGGCCCAGGGGGCTCTGTATGCCAAGTAACAGCATGCCCAACCTTCATCCTAGCCGAATCTGGGCACATCCATCACACCAACCCAGCAATGGGCAAACTGCTGATGGCAAAAGCATGGGAGTCATTGTGGCACTTGCCACAGACAGTAAGGGGATGACACTGACTCCCCTGAGGCTTGGAGGTACCAGGCTTGGGGATAAGATTGGCTCCTGCCCTCACAGACTTCTATCCAGGCTGGCTTCCTTGGGCTCCAGAATGATCCCCAGGGCTCCCAGAGCTGGCAGATGGTCTGACATCCCTCAGAGCAGTAGCTCTCCCAGCCAGGCCAGGTTGCCCCATAAGAAGCCCAGGAGAAGGTGTACATTAGCACAACAGGCCTAGAGCTTCCAGGGTTCAAGGGTTTCCATGGGCTGATTGGTGATAGATGCCAAGTAGTCCGTGTGCACTTGGCCGAGTGAAGTGAGTTGTGTTAGTGGCTCTGAAGAGGGCAGTGTTTTAAATGAAATGTGCTCCTATAGTCTTTGGCATCTCAATGTTTGGTCCCCAGTTGGTGGTGCTGTTTGGGGAGACTTGGGAGGTGTGGCTTCGAAAGTCACTTTGAGAGTTGAAAGGTTTGTGCCATTTATAGTTTGCTTTCTGCTTTGTGCTTTTGCTTGAAGATGTGAGCCCTCAGCTTCTGGCTCCTACACCACGCCTCTGCTCTGCCATCACGGACTCTAATCCACTGCAGCTAAACTCCTCCTTCTAGGGGTTACCTTGGTCACAATGGTCGCTTAGTGATATCACCAGCGAAACCCCACAAAAATGCAAGGGCATGGAGCTATGGAGGACACTTATTTAGAAAAGGAACTGAAACGGGAAGGTAGGGCATCTCCTCTTGCTAAGCCTGAGTTGGGAACTGGCACGTTGAACAACCTCCAGGGCTTTCACTCCTCACCCATGTCTCCAAATGCTCACGGATGCTGTATGAGTATGGACTCGAGGATTACAAATGACTTTCAGTGGGGATGCAAATTTGCAAATAATAAATCTGTAAATAATAAGGATCGCTTTGCCTTTGGCAGATTGATCAAGCTTGCTTGCCTAGTCCAGGGGGCTACGAAGGTTGCATGGTGGCTGAGAGTACCTGTGAGCCATATAGGGACATGGGGAGCGTCAGGGACGTTCTTGAAGGTCACAGGGCCAGCTGTCAACCCTGAGTACAGGGGTCTGGGGGCTGTGAGATGTCAGGCTAGGCTTTGCTGGTCTGGGTGGCTGTGCCCACGGTGGTCCTGGTGGGTTTTCTATACATAGCAAACACAACAGCTGTTTATGGCAGTGTGTTTATGTGGATGGAGGCATGTGTTTATTTTTCTTGAACATTTTTGAACCCACAAATGAGAAGACATATTATATTATCTTTACAGGCTTTTCACTTTCAATGGCCCTTGTGAGTCCTGCTCTGGTGTGTTTCTAGGGCGTCAGCAGAGATGGGCATGCCCTTTGAGTTGGTCGTATGTGGGGATGGGGCATGAGCTGGTGATCCGAGGAAGGGGTGGCAGGACCTTCCCAGCACGAACCATTCAGGCTCTGACACCAGGGGGAAGTAGCTGGAGTATGGGGGTGGGTGAGGGAAGAGCAGGTTCTATACCCACAGGCTCCTAGGCCTCCTGGTAGACTTGCTTATCCTCTGAGTCCCCTCTGGGCGGAGAATGAGACCACAGTGGGAGGGGTCCCTGACTGCAGCCAGCTCAGGTTCCAGAAGGTGAGAGCCATAAGAGAGCCTTACTTTATCCATCACCCTGGAGCACCTGGGTACCCTCAGACACTGGTGGGCCCTGTCAGAGGCTTGTAACCGATAGCCTGAGGGGTTTGTGCCCACCTTTTGTTTAGACCTGCCTTCAACTGTGTAGGCAGATCGGGAATGTGGACTTTGGAGCAAGAGGGACAGGGTCAGAATCTTGATGTAGTACCAGGCTGTATGGCCTGGAGCACATAACTTAGTCCATCTGTGACTCAGTTTATTCATTTTAAGATGAAAAAATTATCATGAAAATTAACCAAAGATATATGAAACATTGAAATTAATACTTAAACATTTTAGTACATTTCCTAGTATTAAAATAAAAGCTACATGATGATTTTTTTTAAATTGGCAAAATTTATGAAATTTGCTGTGGTGAATTCTGAGGCAGTTTATTCTTACTGGGTCTTAGTTTTGTTATCCAGCCACGGGGACGAAATGGATAATGATGCCTACCCCAGAGGATGGGCTGTGATGCTGCAGGGTGAGGACCATGCGAGAAGAAGTAAGCCTACCGGTGACTCTGCCTCCTTCCCTTCTGGGTTTTGACAGGCACAGAGAAGGCACCAAGGCCAGGGAGGGAGGCGTTTGAGTCTGCTGACAAGGCAGGATTCAGAGGAGTTTAGCAGTGCCCCCCCGTACCCCTCCCAAGCAAAGATCCCAGGAACAGTCAATGCAGGTCCCTGGGACTAAGTTGGAACTGTTCTCTGTTCTCCAAACCTCCCAGCAGGAAGCCTGCCTGTTGGTCACAGCTGCCTTCACCCTGAGCTGCTGCTTGGGCGCTGGGATGATGTGTGGTCACAGGCACTGCCAATGTTTGGAATAAGCAACTGTGTACAGAAAATGCCCTCCTTTCCTCTGGAAGGTTCGCTATCTACTTCCCAGGAGGCACCAGCACAATGTTCTAATCAAGTCAGAGTCTGCGGGCCATAGTTAGAAACAATAAATGAAATGCAATTTGAGCTAGCACTTTGCCTGGGTCTCGGTTTCTGGAAGTGGGTGTGGGTGAGAAGCTGCTCTTGCTGAGAGAAGAACTTGACCCCCCCTAACCTAGACCATTTAGCCCCCAGCCCCACTGTGAGCTCGAGGGGGTGGGACCCTGGACTTTATTTCAGGTAATCATTGCAAATCCTGATTTTGATCTGTCGGGTCAAAGTCCGCGCTGCTCTGTAAATCAATGCACACTATTAGCCTAGTCTTTGTTTTTTCTCCTTCCAGCGCCTTCTACCTACCATGCTTAGAGTTTAGACCTGGAGATCATTGTTTAATCAATATTAAACCATTCGCATAGCTTAAGTGTTTACTTATGTGCCTCGAATCGTTGCTTGCACCGAGAACAAGTGATGCCCCTAATCTGCCTTCACTACACTCCCCAATACCCTAATTATGTAATTTAGAAAAGAACATTTCCTGACAGCAGTGCTCAGTGTGCAGCAGCAAATGCCGGCTGGGGCGGCCCAAACAACCCTGTAATAGCTAGCACATGGACCCGTTGCCTAGGTCCGGGCTATGGCTTGGGACGGGCGCCGTCCATTTGGGTTAAGGTTTTCAAATGATGGCATATTAGTGCCAGTAGAAGTAATTTCACATGAAAGGGGCTGAGGCTAATAGCCCATCTCCAGTCTCTCTGAGTTTGTGGAATAGATCCTCATTGCAAATTGTTACCGACCCAGACAGTCAGGAATGGCCATCTCCTAGCTTGGGAGACCGACACAGCCAAAGGCGTGTCCAAGAGGCCAAATTTTAGGCCAAGTTATTCTCCATCGGTTGGGCCAACGCTCACCTCTGTGGGCCAAAGGCTGGGCCGGAGTGTTCCAAAGATCTTCATATTCGGGGAAGAGTTTAAGAAGAAGCCTCCCTGGGGCTGCTGAGTGATGGACCCTTCAGTGCTATGTAGTTGGCTAATTTGGGTAGGAGGGACCCTTAAAGCCTTTCTCCTCCACAGGCTGCAGTGTCAGCATGGATGAGCGTCTCAAGCCTATTACTTCTGTGCTCAGAATGCAGCTTCATGCTTTCTGGCCAAGCGAGGCCTACATGCTCACTGGGCAGGCAGCTTCCACCGAGGAGAGATAGACTTTTTTTTTCTGCTTCCCCTCCTCCAGAGACCTCAGTCTGACAAGCTATTCTGTTGTCATGACCGTCCAATGGAAGCCTCTGGGGCTCACCTGTTTCAGTTGGGATGATGAGTGGGCATCGGGGTATGGGTTTGCAGGCAGAGTCCAGCTGTGGAAGCCATCCAGCTGCTTCAGTACTGGGCTCTTGAAGGTCCCAGAGGAAGGGTAGAGACTAACTAGCAAGGAGCAAACAGAGCTGTGGATATGTTAATTTGGCTGTGAATCTCAAACCAATGCCTTAGTCTTTCTAGAAGTCAGTTGCTATGGTGATAGAAGCAGTGCCAATCGCAAGAGTTGTTTTTGTGGTTAGAGTGACTGTCTCTGCACAAAGAGATCAAGGCTAACCCAACAGCACAAGTCCACTGTCTTCCAGGCCTTGGATGTTGCTGCCCCCATTTGGGAAAGAGTGGATGGCAGCCTTGAGAGTAGCCATCTTGCTCTGGCTTTATTCTCGGGATCCAAGAACCTGACCAGAAAGGAAAGGGTCATCTCACTTTTCCCAGGAGCGGGGGACATAACTGGGTTTACTCAAGGTGAAGGGGTGCATAGTCAAAGCAAAAATTACACTGAAAACTTCTTGCTCTCTAGGCAAACTCACGATAGGGCACTCTTTATGGGTCCTTCTGCCACCCAGAGTCTGGCTGTAGCCCACAGAGGTCTGTTCCTTCAGACCACACTTTGTCTTGGGCCTCAAATATCAGCTCTCCCTTGAAAATTTCCTAAGTGACGGAATGGAAGCCCTTCCTGTAGCTGGGGTGCTGCTGTACCTCGCTAATTTTCAAAGTGATTTACAAATATTTATCCACCTTAGGTCATTTGCAAACCTAACCCCTGTCATCCCACTCCATGGCTGTCCCCTCCAAGTCTGGTTGCCCAAAATGAAGTCAGAAGCAGTGGACTGGGAATTCCATCTTGGCGGACTTTGAAACGCTGTCCCAAATGGTTTGTTTATTTCTCTAGTCTGCCCTTCTTAGAGTTCCTGAGTGTGTCAGGACTGCCCAGTCCAGACATGCAAAGCCCTTTGCCCTCCCCGCTAGAGGTGAAAGGATTTTATTTATGAATCCATCTGAAATCACTTTTAATCAAATTAAGACTCTCTGGGATTATGCGAGAGCTCCAGAAGGGAGAGGCCGTTGGTAGCAGCGAGGCATTCAAGGACAGGTGAAGCAAGCATCTGGTGCGGATAAGTCGAGAGAACCTATTTCACGTTACACTCCCAAAAGTGTAGCTGCTTCCTTGTTAAGGAAGATTCTTGTAGTTGGAGGCCTGGGTCCTTCCTGGGCTCGTGTCTTCCCCTCTTTCCAGTAGTCCACTGATCTGAGTTGTAACTTCTGGTCTGAAGTCTGACCCCTGGTGAGTTTTCAGAAGTTGTGGTCTGCCTGCAACTGGGCTCCTTCTGATAAGATAGGCTTTTGTGTAGAATGGGCAGGAGCGAGCAGCTTCAGTAGGTCCGGATCCTGATCACGGTGATACCAATCCCAGGATTGATGTTTGCCAAATAAATAGCCTCATTAGGAAAGGCTATAAAAGTCTGATAAGATTTTTATAATTATCTCCCAAAGCACAAATTCTTAGAGTTTCAGTTTGTTAGAAAAGGAGTCTGGAAGAATGTTCACTGTGACTATCCCCGACTAGCAGGGTCTGCCTACCAGCCGCACATCTAGCGTTACATATTTTGTTTTTGCAAAAGCACCAAATTGCCAAACAGAAGAGGAAAAAAAGACAATGACATATTTTAGGGTACTATTTCACCTTTGCGAATCAATATACAAGCCATTAAAACTACATTTTTCCATGAATGATAAGTGTAATTACCTCTCTCTTGCCATAAAAACTTGTCCTTATTAAATGTAAATATTTAAAAATGATTGAAATATATTTGAAGGGCACTTTATAGCCTGATTTTATATGCTGACATCTGGGTTGCCTTTCCTAAAACACTCTATTTCTTGGAGAGTTATTAAATTAGTATTTCGAAAGGAGTAACACCGGGTTTGTTCCTCGTTTCAATTTTAATTTCGTACATATTTAGATTTACTGGGAACTCAAGAGTTTTTACATGGGGCTAATGCATCATTATATTTGTGGTGCTTGCACACGTAGAAGCCATGATGTTATTGGCAGAGGGAATCTTTAAACAATTGGAAATTCCATCCCCCCATTGACTATGTACCCTGCAAAGAGTACAGGAATGGAGACTCCGAGATTCCTGCCTGTAAATGTTTAATGTTTCAATTCTTCTTTAGATCAGGACGATTTTAAACAATATTTACTTTGCCTTTAGCTGGTCAGCTTTGTAGATAGGTAGCTGCTCAGCCAGTTGTTTTCTGCTGTAAGATCTGTCCGTGACTTGATTTAGCAAAGTTGGAGAATATGAGTTTTTTTTTTTCAGCTTCGCTTTTTGGAAGAAATTTTTTTCCCCTTAAAAGTTCTCAAATTTGGTTGTTTCATAGAAAGCATGTTTACAGACAGTATGCGTTCAGTTCTGTGCTTTGAGAGGATCTCAGACAATTGCAGAAAATCTAATATTTAAAAACACAAGCTTTGCTAACATGCCTAATTCCAGATGGTAAAAAAGATGTTGCCCCAAATGTGCAAGAATTCAATATGAGTGGCTCAAATATTTTTTTTATAATAAACAAATAATTCTCGAGTGGATGTATTCCTCAGCTCCGCATAGGAAAGCAGCCATCCATGCAAGCCGTTCTGGGCTAACCCTCCAGCCCTGTTCGCTCTTTTCCTTTCAGCATGCCAAATCCCTGAGGTGTGTAAAGATTCTGTGACAGGCAGTGGGTCAAGTAATCTAAACATGTAGCTTTTCATACATTTTTCTTTGCAAGGGAAAATTTTTCTTCAAATCAATCCCCCCAAATAAATGGTTTGTAAAAACAAAGTCTATTTGTTTTGAAATTACACACAAGAAACCATGTTCTAACAATATCTCTATTTGCCTTTTGCCCGAGAAAAGAAATTTAAGTAAAGTTAGTGATCTCCCTCATGATAAACTTTTAAAAAATAAAGTTGTCTCTGGGGAGAAAAGTCATCAGCAGCGTGTAGACATTTGCAAAGGATTTCTTAACTTTTAGTAGCTACTTTCTGTATGTCTTTTTTTTCCTCTATATTTCTGCTCATATACTTTCCTAAAGCTATACAACTCTAGAAATTTGATGTTTTTAATGCCATAGATTCTTCTTAAACGAGTGAGTGTGCCGTCGCAGCGTGCAGAGATTTTAGACGAGCCTTGAAATCCTTCTTTTAAAAAATGTTTGGCTGGAACTGCTGGCAAAATGTCCGGCATCCAGGAGCATGTTCTCAGTGCCACTGGAGGTGAACCAACGGACAGGAGCGTGCGCAGATCACCGGCAGTGGCTTGGGAATTTTTTAGGAGGCATATTTTCTTACACTAATGCCTTTGTAGATTGCATCCACGTTCAGACATCAAAGGGCACGCAATTAATAATGGGCATCTGGAGGGCCGATCACATGCTTCCGACGTTCAAGTGGGGAAGGACGGAAAACCAGCCATGGTCAGGTATTAGCTGTAATCATTTTAAAACAACAGCACTGAAGGTTTCTCCTCTATGCCTCTGCTCGCCGAGAAATGCAGAGGCGCACATGTGCAGAAAGTTGCGGGGACACCTTTCTGCTGCTGGATCAGCGAGCAGTAAGTGATCTGCCCTCAGCTGTCGATGCTAATTCATGCAGCCTTAATTTCTCAAATAAAACCACTCAGTGTTGTATGAACTCTTTCCTTAACCCTTATCCCCTCATGGACACATGGTAACAGACAGTTGTATTAGTCAAGTCTTGGTTAAGTCCAGAATGAATGCTTTCTAGGATAATAGTAACTTTCTGCTTGCTGGGACCAAAGGCATTCTTAGGCGTTATTTATTCCTTCTTTTATGGTAGCCTGTTTGTCTTTTTCAGAATGATATATGCTACCAAGCCTCAAGTATAAGATAGTCAGGTAAGACTGTACTTATGTGCAACAAAAATGTGCCAGAGAAATAGGGAGCTTTTCTAAACATTCCAGCAGATAAAAAACCTGCAACTTTTTAACAATTTTCATTTCATTGGGTCATAGATAATAAGGAGACGCTTGTTTCTGGAAAATTAAAAAACTGACGTGGGTGAAAATATTTATTTGCTTTCTACATTGACCAAATGACTAGTGGATATTTTTTTTTAAAAAAAATAAAGCTGTAAATAGACAGATGCAAGCAATTCCCTTTCATTAACAAATACTGCAATTTCACAGTAAAACAAATTCATTAAAAAATGTCTGTAGCCTTAAAACTGAAGCTGCCGCTTTCAGCTGATTTAAAATATTAAAAAGTGATATGCTAATTGTTTGTGGGATCGCAAAATCTTGTAAATCTTTAAAAACCAACTAGAGTTTTCAAGGCTCTTCTGGCAGGTTGAGGTAGGAAAAGCTGCTGTCCGTTTTGTGTTAGTTTCTGTGCGTTTGCCTCTCGACTGAGTCTGCTCAGCTTTGTTTTCCTTGTCGGCCGGCACGGCATAAGCAGGGGCAGCATGCTTTAAAGTTAATCAGAAGCAGGGTCTACATTGCCGTCAGCAAACATGTTAGAAGCTTACTATTTAATAGTGATTCCGGGGTAAGGCCATCATCCCCTTCCTAAATCCAAATATAAAAGCTGAAATCGTATTTGTTAAAACTGTCATGTTGAATTTGTGGCCCAGATTGCTTTCCTGAGGCGTGCAGGGCCAGAGCTGAGCGCTGCTCCCAGCTGCAGACACCCAGAGCCCAGCAGCCTCCCGCTAGTGACTGAGTCTCTGGCTTCATGCTGCTCAGACCGCCTGCCTCCCCCAACCAGGGCTGCAACTTAGTGGACTCTCGGCTTTTCCACGTTGTAAAACCATTTGATTTATTTGTTTGGTTTGGTTTGGTTTTTAGAAGCACTGCAGAAATTATTTCCTACTGGCAGAGAGGGCACTTGGAGTTACACTACATTAGTTTCACGTCATTAGTCCAGCGTTCTCAAACTGAAAATTGGAAAGTATATGGACGGCTTCTAGAGAGACCTCAGTTCTGACCAGAGCAGAACGAATTAAAGCTGATGGATTCCTTTTGCTTTCTAACTCGCGGGGCGATACATCATAAAGTGCTGTGGCCACACTGAGGGGTTCCCTCTGTCAGTTCTGGAATTCGGCGGTAGGAAATGTTAGTTATAAAAAGTGGGGGTGGGGGTGGTGTGGAAGTTCGCTGTTGCTGTTCCGGTTTAAAACAAAAATCAAAGTTTTGTGTCAGCTATTGTAGCAAGCAGCCAAGAAGGGGTGCCTGATGATACCCTGGACCCCATAGTTTTGGGCTGTCTCACCTCCAGCCACTTCTCATTCTGGATATTTGTAAGTAATTCAAAACCAGGGAAGACAAGCGGCTGCTCTTCTGGGCTAGAGCTTTAATGGGGGGAGGGGTTGGGCACAGCTGGGATGGGGTGGGGTCGCCTACACTCCATTCGTGGTACCCAGTCCCGGAAGCTGGCACCCTGTCCCGGAGGCTGGCACTCTGTGGGGATAGAGAGAAGGGCCAGGCTCCTCAGCGGCTCTGTGCATCTCTCCCAAGGCTGTTCCAGCGCCTGGTGGCTCTGGTCCTCAAGCACAGCGAAAGTCAGCCTCGGTTTCGGCCAGCTGTAGCATAGGACCAGCATGGCCTTCAGGTGAGCACTCCCCGAAGCTCGCCTGCCACCTGTTGGCCGCTGGTGGTGCTGACGTGGTACAAGAAGCCGAGCATTTAATAATCCTTAAAGACTGGATCAAGGTTACAGCAACTGGTGACCACCAGCACCTTTCTCTTTAATGACCCCTCAAACACTCCCTGGGTTTTCTGCATCCTCGTCTGGTCAGACAACCACAATAGAGCTATGGAGAAGTCTCAGTTCATAGGCGCCGAAATGTGATGTCCAGACCCCTACCTCTGTGGATGGGATTTCTGACTCCTCTTTTGGCTTCCTTTGACCATCCTGGATGGACACAGATGGATGTCAGTGTCCTTCTAGGAGAGACAGACAAGGTTTCACTTCTCAGCCCTCTTGATATGCTGCCCCTAAAGCTGCCTGTGCGATTGGCAATTTCTTGCCATTGAGTACAAGTTCTTCCCCCCCCCCTTTTTTTTTCTTTGTATAGGGCCTCTCTGAGTCTGGAAGGAAGGGTTCTATAGGGAACTTCAAGCAGAGATCAGAAAGGGGTGTATGGGAGCTTCTGGAAGAAGGAGAGAGCCATACCTTCTTGCCTTTGGAAGTCAGGGATCATCTCCAAATACTACAGATGAACCACTGTGTTCGGGAGGCTGTGTATCAGCTTGGATTCACCCAGGAAATATTTCTGCAGGCAGCCTCTAGAAAAACATGGCTTATGGTGACCATTTGGGACTTAGGAATATGAGACAGGGTGGCAGGCATGCTTGGGAAATTCTCCCCCCGCCTCAGGACAAAGCAAAATATCTCCCTAAGTTATCTGTGATCCCAGGCACAGGAACACAGAGAGCACTCCCATGTTTCCACAGGTCTGGGGATAGAAGACATGCACGATGGTGGTGCCTGTATTCCTATTTTGGGTGTGCGTGCATGCATGTGTGTAGGGGGTGTGCTCTGAAGCCAGGACTTTCTCCTAGGGCTGAGGACCCCAGCCACTGTGGACCACAGGTGGTCCTTGGCCCAGTTGGAGGTACACAGCTTTTCATTCTTTATGCACAGAGGCTGTGTCACTCTAGCCCAGACCCTGCAGCACTGGTGAGCATTACACGGGGCAGCCACAAAGAACGGTTGGCCCACACTTGCTCCCTGAACTGCATTTACCTGACATTTAATGATAGCACCTGGCCAACCCAGACACCTTTCCTTTGCCCCAAAAGAAGCTGGCTGTGAGAGTCCAGGGGTTTGCTCCTGAATGAATTTCTCCTAATTTACCTGAGAACAAAACACTTTAATGCTTCATCTGTAAAATCGTAGGCACTCTTGATATTTGGCCTCGTAGCTGTTGATGATTTAGCCCTGAAAAATAATTTTCTTAGTCTAGGGCCTCATGGAAACCCTGAAATGGAATGATGTAATTGAGTGGAATCCCCAATGTTCCCCCCACAAGCTCCTGCTGCGATTTAAGGTAGAAACAGTCCTTTGACCAGTTTTCCCTTGGGTGCCTACTGCCTTTAGAGCAATCTGCACAGAGAAAGTCTTGTGTCAAAGCACACAGCTTTCAAAGAAAAGGACCCACCGAACTGAACTGCCTTAGAGAGAGAGAGAGAGAGAGAGAGAGAGAGAGAGAGAGAGAGAGAGAGAGAGAGGAGACTACCGAGCCAGGTCTCACATTTTTATGGAGAAGAAAGAATGTAGGAAAGTCAGTAAACGTCTACCCTCCTGGCCCCACACACATGAATAGAAAGACTGAGCAACTGGCTATTTACCTCAGCACAAAAGGCGCCTTCCACCCAGCACCTCCTTTTTATTTCTAGCCTTTCTGACAAATATACAGCTGACTGAATGCTCCTTCTCACAATACTGTCCATAATGAAATATGGGGGGTGGGCAAAGGTAAGACAAACTTTAAACACACCTGGCACAGCTGGCCTCCGCCTTTGTGCTTAGAATGGCCTCCAGCCAACTGGCCGCCCGGTCTCCATTCATGAGTTCTCCAGAAGAATTCTCACAGGTTGACTTTCTTTTTGTGACAACATATCACTCTAAAAATCAGGCCACTGAGCTGCCTGGGGAGAGTTTGGGACACCTGTCTGATAAGCAATCCTACTGGGCCCGTGGGACTCACAAGAGCTCAGGGCTGTTCTTCTGGGCCAAGAGAAAGAATGATCTCAGAGAGGGCCAGATCTGTGGGGTCTCCACTCTCTGATCACCTTCCAGACAGAACAAGTTCCCACTGTCCCAGATGATCCCACCCAGCACACTCCACTGAAGTGGTCTGACCAAACCCCTCATGGATTCCCCAGGAGGCGGAACAGGTGGCTGAGTGTGGGCCATTTTCCTCTTTGTACACAACAGAAACACAGAACCCTTGTCTAGAGTTGGAGCAAACTGAAACAGCATGTCACTGATAGAAACATCGCCCCTACCACGGTCAAAGTGGATCCGTTCTCTTTTCCCTCACCCCGACCACGCTAATGGACAACTCAGCTTTCCACCTTGCCTATGCCTGTGTGGAGAAAGAACATGCCTGAGCCGTTCTTGCCTTTTTTCCAGCTGCCATAGTTCATTTGTTTTAACTTTCCCTCTCCTGAGATAACAGATTCCAGAGGCCAGGGAGGCGCTGTGTGGAAAAGGCTTTTAAGTGGGGCCATTCTCGGTTGCTCGGCAGTCACTGACAGAGTCGAGAGGTGATGAGGCTGTAGCGGCACTTTGGATTTGAAACTGATAAGACATCTTTTTTTTTTTTCCCCCTTCCCTTTGTAAAACACTGGAACCCTCTGCAGTTATCAGCTGGAGAATCCACACTGGTGTTTATCCATAGAGGAAGGAGAGGACAAGATGGACTTCAGGACAGTCAATTGGGTAGCTCGTCAAACAGTCACTTAGAGAGCATTTGCTCTGGCCATTGAGTGTCATTACCGTTAGCCACTTAATCCCTGTGAGAGGCCATGCTCTGGGTCACCCCAATTTTAGAGATAAAATGAAGCCCTGCATTTCTTCTGTGTGACTGCAGCAGGGCGGTGACGCCTTGCCCTCTGCCCCTCGAGCCCTTGTTATTTGCTTCCCATGAAATCCAAGTACATAGGACCTCTGGAAGAACTAAAGGGGGTGACCCAGCCATCGTCGTGGGTGTCTGTTATGGCCCCTCTTGCTTGCTAGCCCTCACGGTAGTTGTATGTGCTCACCTGGCTGCAGGAGGGGATATTGTGAATTCTGGAATCGCTGCAGGAAGCTGAAGACGGCAAAGGCGAGCTCCTCCGTGGGTTGGTCTGTCCAGTGGTATCCTGCCCATGGAGTCTGACAAGAGAGCTGTAGGCACACTGTGGCCAGACAGACTCTAAGCAAATCAACATAAAATGAAGGTGCTCTCTCACACATTCCTTTTGTTTTCTGTATAAAAGTCATTTGATATGTCAGGGTGTCAGATGGAATCATCCAGAATAAATTTCCGGGAAGAGAAGTGGATCCGAATGGCACCAATCACTCCCCATTTCCCCTCTGTCCAAATTTTATGTGGGGTGAGTCACTATGGTGGTTGCTGACAGCCCCTGGAGGCTGGCCAGGCTTTGGGGGGGGTTGGCATTCTCCAGGCTTTCTGCAGTCCAGGCCTGGTCAGATCTCAGCAGATCAGTAAGCTCCAGCTGGGGTGAGTTCTGCGCTTTTGCCCTCTGGGCTGTGTCCAACCTGGCTAAGGGTCAAAGAAACTACACTCTTCGATTCTCGGCCTCTGCATAGCCAAGGCCTTCTCTGGTGATTCTATCAGGGTGGTTTTTTTCTCACCAAGTGCATCCCCTGCATAAGTGTGGAAGCTCTTGAGTGAGATGTGCTCTCTGGACGGATTAAACTTGACGACTCTGGAACTCCCCTTCCTGGCCTTCTTGTCATGGCCCGGCTTGGAATTTGTGCTCATTGGCTGGTGAAGGGCACTTCGCTGGGCAGACGGGGTGGCAGGAAGAAGACGTTACTATTTGCAAAACCAAGGTTTCCAACTCCTTCAGAACTGGAAGATGTTGCAATGGCATGGCTGGTTTTAACCCTGTACCATTTACTTGGCAGCTCGGATTCTGAATTGTCCCTCTTGGTTTCCATGCTAGTCTGCCACTGCATACTACATCTGTGGCCACAGACAGTGCAGCTTTTGAAAAGCTTCTAATTGGGAATGTTTCGGCTGCCTTTTGTCGACCACAACATGGTTTTGCTAGAGAAGAGGTCAGGGTATAGAAAGAGCGTCCTTCCTTTGGGTTTCTCCTGTTCTTTTGTGTTTAGGTTCTGATTGAATGCCCCCAACTGGATCCTGTAGGATCTCCTCTCTTCTCTGGGGCTCATGTTATCCCCCACATCTGTTAGTGATGCTGGCTCTGATTTCTTCATTGGGGCCCTGTTGGCTTACTCTGCTCATATTCTCCTTGAAGCCGTGGAGACATGGCAACACATAAAGGCTCTCATAGGGCATTCCTCTCTACAAATGGAAAGTCCATTGTGAATCCCGCCTATCAGTCTTGGAAACAATGACCACAAGTGTGTGTTTTTCTGGTTCCTCTATGTACCCAGCATTACATAGTAAACTCTCCCATGCTTCCCTTTCTCATTTCCATACTTCTCTTCCTCCTCTTTGTGGCCTCTTCATGCATATAGAACTACAGTTTTCTACTGGATGCACTGGGTTATAGTGCAATCATTTTTTACTCTTTATACAAACTGCCTAGATTTATTTAGTGAGGTTCCCCCACCACCACCCAGGTTCCATGCCTGTGTCCTTTTGATTTGCCACCATCCTTGTATTTCTCTGCTTTCTGGCTCTGAGGAGCTGTTCTATTACCTGTAGCTTCCCTTCCCTGGTCGTAGTGTCAGCTATTTTGCTAGGTAACAATAGTTCTTATACCAGGTTCTAGGTTGTCAGTCTCCCCAATGCTACTGGAGGGCCCTTGCTCTGGCCGCTTCAAGTATAAAGCGGATACAAAACACAGCTTCTATCTACCCAGCTTTGAAATGTATAAATTATGCATGCGCAAACGCACATGCGTGTAAGTAGGAGTTCCAACTGCTACCTCTGAGTCTAATCAAGCCATGGGTTCTTCCCTGCTTTCCATTCACCCGGATTTGAAGCTCATTTCTTCCACAGTAAGAACCCTGCCTCCTAACACTATTGCATACTTCTGTTCTCAAACTTGGGTTGTAAAGGAGGCAGGCACACCTTACCCTCCCTCTGTACTGACAGAATACAATCAGTAGATGCTGTTAAGAGAATTATTTGGATCAGTTCTTTGCTTCTTCCTTAGCATGCCTTCCAATTTGTGTCTGTCAGGGTTTTCTCCTTGTTAGACATGTTTGAAGTCCTGTAAGGCTCACTTCTGTTTGCTTTCAATTTAAATTTTTTTTTTAAAAAAAACTGTTAATTTGAATTTTGACTCTATAGTATACAAATAAACTTCTAGTTGTCAAAGCTTTACAAAGGCATATGCATATGTAAAATCCTGTTTAAAAAAAAAGTCACAGAAGAAAAGGCCAGAGTGGGGAGTAAGCTAGATATCTCCTGAGTGAGGGAGGAAAGACACAGAAAGGATTTTTCCCTGAGGTTAGTTCTTTGTTTTTTCTTAATTCTTTTTGTAACTTTTGGGCAAAGTATGTTGACCATTTTTAATTGCTGTGTTTTTCTTTTTGTAAAAACAAGCAAGCAGGTATAATTTTTGCTTCTTTTTATAAAAAGGTAGCATGCCAAGCATATCTATATACATACAACCTTGATATACATAATCTAAATGATGTATTTCATAACAAACTGTTTTCTCTATAATTATTCCATATAAATTCAAGAGTTCTTTCCTGTTTTTTCAAACCATAGCATATTATGTCTGTGCACATATATAGCGCAGTTGGTTTTTGTTGTTCCCAACCAGTTTTTTCCTGCATTTGAGCACTTAGGGAATTTCTAATACTACTCTACAGTGAAGAAACTTGGGTGTAATACATTTCTCTACTGTGATGTTTGTTTGTTTTGACACAGGGTATCACTATATGCCCTGGGCTGGCATCAGACTCTTCCTGCCTCAGCCTCCTGAGTGCTGAGAATATAAGAGTATGTCACTTTGCCTGGCTCGAACATGGTATGTTCTCCATGGTGCTGTTATCTTTAGGACTGAGTGGTTGTATTAGTCTTGACAGCCTGCTCACAGAGGCGCATAATATCCATCCTCGCTAGCAATGCAGGGGACACCTGTTCCCTTAGAATTTTGCCGACGATGTGTTGTTAAGACCTTGGCTTTTTGCCAGTCTGTTGGATGAGAAATAGTTATGTCAATGAAGACTTAATTTGCATTTCTCTGATTATACATAGTTTATTTTTCTGCAGATGTTTTTCTCATAGATTTCAGAGCTGTTTCTACACCTTCCTGTTGGATTGTTTGTTTAGGTCTCTGCCCACTTCTATACAGTTTTAAAGAAAGTCCATTAAAGTTCATTGCCTGTGACACACAGGGAAGGCAAACATTTCCTCTCACGGTGTTTTCTATTCTTTCTCATTGTTATATTTCTGTTGTTCAGTTTTTACTAAATGTCAGTTATCAGTTATCTGATTTCACTTAGATTGAATTTATAATTATGAGGTATTACTACTTTTGGATTGCAGAAGGGGCCACATCTTCATTTGATTCACAGACCGTAAAACGTTCTATACTCACCTCACTGGTTCCCGTGGAACTTGCTTTTGTGTGTGGAGTGAGGAAAGACTCTAACTTACACCTTTACAGATGTCTCCATGTCCAGGAGCCACTTATTAGAAGATCGCTAGCAGCTTTAGTGGCTTTGTGTGTGTGTGTGTGTGTGTGTGTGTGTGTGTGTGTGTGTGTGTGTGGCTTTGATAAAATAACAAGACCAAAAATAACTCAGATGAGAAGGGGCGTCCTTTTTGTTTACAGCACCAGAGAGCTAGAATCTGTCATGGTGAGGACAACATGGCCCAGAGAGCTCTCCAATCACAGTTCCCAGGAGGCAGTGAGCCCACATCAAAGCCTGCATCCCCTGGTATACTTTGTCCAGAAGGATCACCCCCTAGCGGTTTCAACCTTCTCAAACCCAACTGGAGACCAACTGTTTAAGCCTAAGAGCCTATGAGGGACATTCTTATTCAGAGCACAGCATTCTACACCTGGCCCCTCAGGCGCATGGCCATCTCATGGTGCTGTAGTCTTTAGCAGTCCCAAACCTGTTCAAAGTCCAAAACTCTCTTCTGAGACTCAAGGCACTATCTGAACTGTTAACCCACGTTAATCTATATGCTCCTAACATATAATGGCACAGAATATCCATTCCCATTCCAAAAGGGAAGAATAGTGAGGAAAGACTGGGCCAAAGAAAGACCAAAGCTCTTAGCTTCATGTCCAGTATCTAGGGCTTAGATGGCTCCACCTCTCCATCTTTGCTGCCTGCTGCATACATCTCTCGCGCGCTCTCACTTGGGCTGGTTCTACTCCTTTTCTGCCATCCCTGGTATCTCTGACATCTTGGATATCTACTACAACCTAGGCTTCTCCTTCACAGCTTGCATGTGATGACCTCATTTCAGGGACTCCAAACCTGCCGCACATTGCCTGGCCTCAGTGGCTCTGCAAAAGCAGAGGTAGACTCTATGACCCTTTCACTCTTACACCTTTCTAGGCTCCAAAACCAGAACAAAGTGGATGATATCACCAAGTTCCGATATCAGCTCTGGATGAAGCCTGACATCCTTGGGCCCCAGGGGCATGAGCGTCTGTATTCTGAAGATGGATGGAAAAATTCTCGAGATAATCTGATTTCTAGGAACATAAAACCCAAGGTTCTCTCCTTTTACAGGTTTTTATCTGGATTGGGTCCTACCCTCAGGACCCCCTTCCTGTTCCAGTGTGGAGTCAAGGAACTTCTCTTTAATGGTGCTAACCTCTTTAATAATGAGGTGTCTTTTTCCAGCACATGACTTCAGACTTAGGGTTCTTAAACTTCTTTCTTTTCTGAATCACTCATTTTCTTTGGTCCTCACTTTTTTTTTCCTGTAGACCTACATGAGTGCTGTCAGTGGCAACTATGCCACAGGCTGTTAAGCTGTCTTGAAATCTCTTCTGCCAACAAAGTTGGTCCATTTCTTTTTAATCCAACTTCATAAAAATTCTCAAGACAGGAGCAGAATGCAGCCAGATTTTTAGCCAAAGTATCCCACAAACAGCCCCTAGCTCAAGTCCAGTAGAGCCCTTGCTGCCCTGCAGAGCCTCGTGGGCCAGGCCTCCCCTTTGTCCACAATCCGGACAGCATCACTGATTTAAGATTACAGAAGAATGTTCCGTAAGTTCTGCCCACAGCACACAGTTCCAGCTTCTTCCACGGAATAGTCCAAGGACATAAAGGCCACCTGGTTCATCACAGCCACAGCTCTGCTTGCCATTGCCAGTTTCTGTGTTAGTTACTTTCCTGTTGCCATGGTAAAATATACCACGACCAAAAGCAGCATAGGAAAGAAAGGATTTACTTTGGCTTGTGGTTCGGGACAGATAGAGTCCATTACGGCTGGAAGAGGACACATGAGGCTATGGGCTCTCAAAGCTCACCCAAGTGATTTTACCTCCTCCAGCAAAGCTCACCTTCTAAAGTAGTGCCACTAATTAGGCACCAAGTGTTGAAATGCATTTCTGTCTCTGGTGTTGCTAAAGACATTTCTCCTTCAGATCACCACAGTCCCCTTTGCCTGGTCACAGGGAGAGATGCTTTTCCACCATGCACAGGATTTCCAGGATAGCTGGCTACGGCTCTGGATGCCACAGTCTGTCCTTCTGCTCCATTTATTTCTGAAACACCATCATCTTCTCTTAACTACAGAGACTATATAAAATAAAAAAAATAACCTGGTAGGCCTAATTCCTTTCTTGTAGCTCTTTTTTGTTTCTGCACCAATGCTTGCTTGCTAGTTTTCCATGTGAGCCTTAGGGTCAGCCTGTCTAGTTCCGAAAAGCAAAAAGGAATGAGTGTGTTTGTCCAAATTCTGTATGTGTCCACACACACACAGGCAAACATATGTATGTCCATGTGAGGGTATGTGCATGTGAGTGGCAGTGCTCATGGCAGTCCTCCGAAGCTGAAGTTATGAACACTTGTGAGCCTGTTATGCGCTGAAAGCTGAACTTGGGTCCTCTGCAAGTGCAGTGTACACCGTTCACTGCTCAGCCATCTCTCCAGCCCTAGCCTCTGGAATTTTTTAAAGATCTTACTAAGTTGGCAAGTTAACTGAGGAGGAATTCCCTGACCTCACTGTTCTTCAGAAGTGTATTACAGTTCTCTTCTTGTAACATTTCAGCAGTTCTTTGTTTATTTTATTTTTGAAAAATTCAGTTTCCCATTGCTATTGTAAATGGGAGTTTTTCTTCTATCATATCGTATCAGGTATTGCTCGTGCCTGCATGGCCATGGTTTTGGCATTACTATTCTCCTCTTTTCCTGAACTGTTTTATGTGGGTTAGTTCAGTGTGGGCTCTAGGTATCCCTGGAAACCCCTGAGAAACTTTTAGTGGATTCAGAAGGCCAAAACCATTTTCGTAATGACACTAAGAGTTCTTTAAATTTCATTTTCTCTAGTGTACAGTGAAGGTTCCCAGAGGTTATGTGATGGATGTCACAGTAAATATGGAAAGCTCTCTGAATAACAAAAAATTCACTCAAAAATAGAAAATTTGGACTACAACTTGGCTTATAGTTACTTGAAAATATGCTCTTTATGTTGACATATTTATCATGACTTTTAAATAAATATTTTCTCAGTTGAAATTTTTCATATAGAAAATATGAACAGATATAAACCACATAAAAATGTAAGCATATAAAGGAGTTTGGTCATCAAAAATTTGGAGACTTAGAGTTTTATAATTCTTCATAGCATTTCTGGATATACTGCAGCAGATCCCTGTGCACTTTTTTGGTTCTCAAGCCTCTTCTTGGTTTCCTTTCATCTGCCGCACTGGAGATGTGTCCATCGTTGGCAGCACAATGTGTGTGTGGCTGGGTTCTTTTCTTCTTTGTCCCTGGAGTGTACCCATCCAATAAGATGCTGGCTTACGGCTATGGTTTAGGTGTTTGTGGATTTATTTTTCATGGTCAGATTCTTCTAGCATTTAGGAATGTTTGTGGCTTTGATCTTGTTGCTGCCATTGTATTCATACGTATACACATATGTATGTATTTATACATACACACATATAATGTGTATGGGTGTTTGTCTGTATGTATGGCATATATACATTGCCCAAAGGCCAGAGGAGGCATCAGATTTCTTGAAATTGGAATTACAGATAAATAGACAGGAGCCACCATGTGGGTGCTGAGAACTGAACTCAGGTCCTCTGCAAGAGCAGCCAGTGCTCTTAGCCACTGAGCCATTGCTCCAATTTCCTATACTTTTTTAATAGTAACATCAGCTTTTCCTACTTCTTGCTTAACCTTTACCATATGGGCTGACAGTTTTATGGGGTCTGGCTCTTGCCTAGTCCCTCAGTGAGAATTAATAATAAAAACCATGTTTTTACTTTTCTCGCCCTTCTGCTGTCATTTTTAGTGTTCTTTTTTGCTCTCTCAGAATGTCATGCTAAAAATCTTCTGATATCCTGACCCCACTCTCTCCATCGCGTTTCTGCCTCTGGTGCACTGAGCAGTCGTCACCAGTCTCCTTCGGCAGATGAGGCTGATGTGAAAGCCTAGGCACATGACCCCCTCGGCGCCTTTAGAATATGGCGCTCCCTCCTGCTCTGCCCCACTTGCCTGTGTCGTTCTTAGGAAAGCCTGTCAGCCTGATTTTTTTTTTAAGGAGAAACGTTTAATGGGGTGACTTACAGTTATGGAGGTTTAGTCCATTATCATCATGGCTGGCTGTGACAGCGTGCAGGCGGGCTTGGTGCTAGAGAAGTAGCTGCGAGCCCTACATCTTGGCCCATAGGCAACAGGAAGTGAACTGCAGTACTGTGCATGGCTTGAGCATATATAAAACCTCAGAGCCCACCTCTGTAGTGACACACTTCCTCCAACAAGGCCATACCTACTCTAACAAAGCCACACCTCCCAATAGTGCCACTCCCCGTGAGCTTAAGGCCAATGACATACAAACTACCACAGTCTGTGCACGGGGCTTTATTTCTGTTTACCCTGTTTGGCACCTGGCAGGCTCATAAAACCTGAAGGCTGTGCTTTGCTTTGTTTTCCCAGTTCAAGGAGGTCTCTCCTATGCCTTTGACTTGCTCTCTTCCCTAGAACCCCTCTCCTTTGTACTACTCCCTATAGAATTGATGGATGCTGGCATCTGCATCTTCTCTACCCATCAAATCTTCTTTCATCACCTTTGTTTGTTTTGAGACAGGGTTTCTGTGTACCTTGACTGTCCTGGAACTTGCTCTATAGACCACAGTATTTATTATTATTATTATTATTTATTATTATTATTATTATTATTAATGTGGGTGTTTTGCCTGCATGCATGTGTGCACCATGTGTGTGGTTGGTGTCTAAAGAAGCCACAAGAGAGCATCAGATCCCATGGGACTGAATTTTGAGAGGGTTATGAGCCCCACCATGGGGTGCTGGGAACATGGCCTATTCTCTGGGAAGGCAGCTAGTTCTCTTAACTGACGAGTCTTCTCTCTACAACCTGAGCTTCTTTCCTGAATAAGAATTTCAACACTCTTGCTCTGCATGTTCTGGTACTATTTTTCTCTATTTTCTCTTATTATTGCTGACTGATTTTACTAGGGTGTACTTCAGGTGTGTGTACCCCAAATCAGTTTCCTAAATCACACAGTAGGTCTTCTCCATGCATTGATTGGACCTATCTTGTGTAAGGAAGCATTATTATTCCTTTATTATTGCTTTGTTTTGTTGCTTTATGGTCTCCACTTAGTTTTAGTTTATACCTTCTTTGCCTCTCTTCTATTCCAGCAGCTTCCTTTCTGTTGCTTTTTTTTAAAATTCATTTTTATTACCTTTTTAAAATGTTCTTTAGTAAAATTTAATCTGAACCCATTTGTTTTGGACATCTTGTAGTTTGTTCCTTATTGCTGGGAATTTTTGACTTTTTATTTAATATTTTTTCCTAAACTAGATCACTGCCAATTCCGTTTCTTCCTTATTAAACTCCTTTTTTATTTTTATGTTTTAATATATGATCTTAGTTGTTGATTTTGGGGGGTTGTTTGATAAGTCCCCCAGAGGATAGCATTTTCCCAGAGGCTGTGTGGAGCAAGTGGAGCCAACTTCTGCTGCAAGCTCAGAGGGGACCTGCAGAGAACACGGAGTACC
>JAQHUG010000005.1:5130350-5157613 GCA_028555095.1 Dicrostonyx torquatus
AGAGCGCAGGGGACCTGCAGAGAACACGGAGTACCCGCCAAGAGCGCAGGGGACCTGCAGAGAACACGGAGTACCTGCCAAGAGCGCAGGGGACCTGCAGAGAGCATGGAACTGCACTGGATCTTCGCTGAAAGGCCCATAAGCAGATTTTGTTGCTTTTTCTAAACTTTCTAAATATCTGTGTTTCATAATATTTAGCTCAGTTTGGAATATTATGCCACTTTTTACTTCATCTTTCCTTGACTTGTGGGTGCAGAGTTTTCACCAGGCGAAATGTTAGCCTCATTTTATCTCTTTCTTATCAAAGTTTCTGATAAAGTTAGTCTTGAGATCCCCTGTCATTCCTAGGTGGTTTGCAGGGTTCTCCAATACTGCCCCCTTTTGTCAGTGCAGTGAAGTACAATTTGTTCATTGGCTAGTGGAGTGGGGCAGGGGAGTTTATGTGCCCTCCACATCCCCACCCTTTACTGCTACATCCCTAAGCTGAGGGGAAGTACCTTTTGTCAGTTCATTTCCTTCTGCCCAAAGCAATGATACTCTCCGGTTGCCAAGCTCAGCCCTGCTGTGGTTCCGATCCCTTCCCTGAAGTCAGACCTGAAACATCAAGTCCAGGCTTAAGTTCACTGTTTTATTCAGTATTGAATTTTAACTTTCTGGATGATTCTTTCTGGTTTATCTATTGCTCCAACACACACTTCTGCCCCAATGGACTTGTGTTTGTTTCTTGAGTCAAGCATTTGCTGTGAAGCCCGGAGGGTGCTTAACTTCCTAATCCCTGCTCCAGCCTCCCAAGCGCTGGGATTGCAGATGTGCCACCATACCTGGCTTTCTTGGAACGTTCTTAGGAAGAACCCCTGTTCTCCATGATCACAGGCAGGTAGTAGTTGTGCTTTGTGGGGACTCGGTACTTCATTCTTTCATGTACTTGAAATTTCTAGTCAGATATGAATCCTACTGATGCTGAAAGCGTGAGTCATAGGCAGTTATTCTTTTCTTGTTGATCTCAGTTTTGTCTTCCTTTTAAGATGCAAGGAGAGGTTTGGATTTAAGAGGCCACCATGACCTTCCAGACTGATTGCTGTTTAAACAGTGCAAACACTGGCTTTCCAAGGGAAGTTTGTCATTTCAACAAATACTTTGAAAATTTCTTGGAATAATATATTCAGCGTTGATGAGAGCAGTGTGTTAATCTTATTCCCGTGCTTTATTCTCGGTGGCCCATGGGCCCCCTGGTGGGGCATTTGGAAAACTTCCCTTGCAGGCTGGGAAACCCACCCCTCAGGGAGAGAAGGCTTTGTTCCTCCGGTTCCCAAAGACTGTCCATGTGGATGTGGCATTTTGCTGCATGGCTTTAAGGCTCAGTTATTGACATCTTGTTAAGTATTTGGTGATTTTTTTTTAAGCATTAAAAAAAAATCCTCTTAGCCAATTGAGGTTTCTCTTGGTGGAAATGACCTTGGGCAGAGCTGTCTGCACTCGCCTTGTGGGTGAGCAGCCTTGGTTCTCAGAAGAGGTACTAACAAGGGTGTCATGGATGGCAGGAGATGGCTTTGCTCATGTGCTGCCACACAGCCATTACTTCTTGGTGCTGCTGTCCCCACCAGTGGTTTCAGTGGGCTGCTATTATCCAATTTCAAATAAATACTTTCATAGTAAATGAACGTTTAAAAATCAAAGATAAAGGCAGGCTTCTTTTTTGTTTTTTTTTTAATTTTTAAAAAATTCATATGTGAGTGCTGTATTATATTATTGCCAGTCTTCCTTCCCTCCAGCGCTTCCCATGGCCCCTTCTCAGATTATTGACCTCTTCCTCATTATTGTACACGCACAAGAGAGAGAGAAAGAGGGAGGAGAGAGTCTTGTCAGCTCTCTAGTGAGGTAAAAGGTATCTTAGAAAATCAAATAAATAGGGGTTTAGGGAGATGTCTTAGTCAATAAAGTATTTTCCCATAGGCATGCTGGTCTGAGCTTGGGTTCCTCACATCAGGCGTGGCATCATTTGCTTATAATCCCAGTGCTAGGGAGCAGACATGTGTTCATTGCTGGAGGTTGCTGGCCAGCCAGACTAACTGAATCAGTAAGCTTCAGGGTTAGTAAGACACCCTGTCTCAGAACTTGGGAGTTGCTGGCGAGGTGGCTCAGTGATTAAGAACACTGGCTGATCTTCCAGAGAGACCTGGGTTTGACTCTCAGCACCCTCATGGCAGCTGACAAACATCTATGATGCCAGTTCCAGGGGATCTGATGCCTTTCTGGCCTCTTCAACCAGGTATGCAAGCGGCACACAGACATCTGTGTAAATGAAATGCATCAGCATTTTTTAAAAAAAAGTTTGAGTATCTTCCTTGTTTTCTTCCTATTTCTAACTGCTGCATACACATCCTCCAGTGTGCACACATGCTAACACCCACACATACATACACACGTGCACATACGCTAACACACATTCACCCACCCACACACCACACATACACACATGCTAACACCTACACATGCATACACACATACACATACATGCACATATGTTAACGCACATCCACCCATCTACACACCACACATACACACATGTACACATGCTAACACCAACCCCCCCACATGCGCACACATGCACATACACTAACAGCTAACCCCCACACATATACACATGCACACACACTAACGTCCCTCGACACACACACACACACACACACATAGATACACACACACCCTTTCTCGCATAAATGAGTCAATAAATAAGTAAAATTCAAATTCAAGGGAGGTCTGTCATAGGCTGCACAAACCCCACTTGACTGTTCCCCCCAGGTACGTCTGTGACTGTTGCATTAGTAACAAAATCCATTCTGTTCAGACAGCCTGGTAGAAACCTGGCCCACTGCAGGATAGCCCAAGCTACCTGATCAGCCTCTGGGTCACAGGTCAGGATCAGGAGTCAGGGAAAAGCTATGGACTGGTCTAAACTAAACAGAGGGAAGGACTCCTTGGCTTTCTGTTAAATTTTAATTACTTGGACAGTATGAAAGTACAGTTTCTTTGTAAACTTAAATGTGAGCAGGTGTGGAGGCACATGCCCATAATTCAAGTACCAGGAGGCTAAGGCAGCTAAATGCCAGCCTGGGATACCTAGTGAGAGCCTGTCTCTGTCTGTCTCACTCTGTCTGTCTGTCTGTCTGTCTCACTCTCTGTCTCCTCTGTCTGTCTGTGTCTGTCTGTCTGTCTCACTCTCTCTGTCTCCTCTGTCTGTCTGTCTCTCTCTCTCACACACACACACAGTCTCAGGGTACTTTTAAATGATCTTGAGTGGGAGCAGGGCTGACCAGCTGACTGAAGCTGCCCTTTGTTATGCTTGCATCTCGATTTTAGTCCATGTTTGAAATTTTGCGCAATGAAAAGTAAAAAGCCCAGCATTCCTGGATAGACCAAAGCAACTACAGATACCTAAACTCCCCTCACTGCCCCACTCTAGTCTCAGTTCAGGTTTGTCTCAGAGATAGAAGGCCCGGCCCTAGGGTAATTAGAGGTTTGACTGTATAGACAGCATGAAAAGCCAGGGGCAGGGCCAACTAGAACAATGAGCTGGAGGGTTGGCTGCAGTTGGGAGTTGGGCCCTGTGGCAGAGTTAGGTGGTGGGTCCATTCAGACCTGGCCTTTGATCTACTGGCTCTCCTTGTGGCTAGGAGGCAGGAACACTACCCATACTGCATATTGCGGATAGAGGACAGATCTCCATGTCGATCGTTTTTTAGCCTCTCTGGGTCATACCACCTGCCGACATAATTGTACTTTCCACTCATGGATACCCTGTGGCTCTGCTTCTCTTGTAAGTTGGGGCATCCCCAGTGTGGACTTGCTATAATTTGTCTGACTGTTCAATGTGTCCCCTGTGGTTTGGTCCTGGAAACCTGACTGGGGTGACACGGGAACGAAGGATGTCCAGATACACTCACACACGTGCAGAAAAGCTGGGATCAGGTGGTCACATGTACTTCGGAGGAGTGGCCCCAACTTTGCAACGACATGTGTAGAGTCTGTGTTATGTACAGTGTGAGCGGGAAGGAGTGGTGAGCTAGTCTTAGGAGGAGGTCTCTGTATTGAACAGTGTCAGGCTGGGGAGAGGAAGCTACAGTTGCTAGCTTTTCCACACACTGGCCGTTGTTCAGATGCACTTGAACCAGAGAGAGGCTTTGGCATCCTCTGAGCCTCACCCGGAGGGAGGTTTTGCCAGTTGCTTTGGTTTCCGAGGCGTCAGCCCTTGCCCTTCATACCCACTCAGGACTTCATTGACTTCGCACCCACTCAGGGCTTCCCCTGTTCCCCATGACTGCTCTCCCTTAACGGAGAACTTCAGTGGCCTCTGTCCTGACACTTCCTCCTTCACCCTGGGGGCTCTCGCCATATGTATCTTTTACGCTCATGGAGACCTGCACTGTGCTGGATACTTTTATGTATGTCGTATATATACTCATCTGTCTAAACAGCCTAAGTTTTGGCAGCCTGCGCTGGTGGGAAGACAGCCAGGTGGGAAAGGCAATGAGGACAAGCTCAGGAGTATGGAGGGCTGGAGTTCCAGCCTAGCCTCCATTTTGCTGTGCGACCATGGAAAAGGCACTTGCCCTTGCTGGGCCTCACTTTCCCTGAAAACACAAGCTGGCCGCTGCCCACAGGGATGCTGTGAGGGTGCCAGGGACGGGAGTGCCGCGTCAGGAGAAACTCCCCTGTATTCTGACAGTTGTTAGGTCAGGAAAAGTGCATCTTATGTTAGATGCAGTTAACACTAGTTGTTCTCAGAGTAGAAGAAAGTGATCTTCCCTCCTCCCACCCCACCACCCTCTCCCTGTGTCTTGCTACAACAAGAAGCAAGCCATCTTCCTGGGAATGGCCTCTGGGTCCTCACTCATAGCCGTGCTCACACTCAGTTTCCCTGAGCCGCAGGGCTGCCCCATATCAAAGACATGCTGAGGCTGGGATTTGGAGTAGCCTTTCTCACGAGGCTAAGGCACCATGGGATTTCCATTTCCTGGGGCTCTTGGAGGTGGACTTTTCCACTCATGGGAATGGTTGAAGGCTGGCCTCGGGTCTTTCTTCCTCTGACTGTGGTTCAGAAGGCAGTCTGAACCAGCATCACCAGTCTTCAGTCAGTGACAGACTAGAAACTGGCCATGTCCTCACTCTTTACCACACTTGCCTCTCCAGTCGGCTCCTGCGTGTCCACCCTGCCTGTCACCATGCCGAGTGTTGTCCTCACACTGCTCGTGTAGGCCTTATCCCCATATCCGAAGAAAGCTCTGCTGTAGCGTTTTAAGTTGCTTCTCCAGGGCCCTGTGGTTTGACAGAGGTTTGTGTTGGCCATGGGGTCATATGGCCTTGGCTCACCTGCCACGCCTGATGGCCCTGCCTTCGTACACTTGGGAGTCTGTGTGTGGTTTGGCCTGTGTTATGCTCTCTCCAGAGTCACACTTGCATTTTCTGCTTTTTGTTCTCCACTCCCCCTGCCCCCACCCCCGCCTCCCTCCTCCGAGCTTGGACGGGATCATATCAGCAGCAAAAGCCAATTTCTTGTGAAAATCTTGCTGGGGTGCTGCTGGCAAGCCTTGCATACCAGAAAGGCGGTCTTGGCCCTTTATGGAAGTTATCAGGAAGATGAATAAGGCCTGAAACACAAGAGAACCAGCAGACTGACTCAGACCTCACAGAATGGCTGGCCCTGGCCTTTGAAGAGCAAGCACTATTTACACCCTGCTAATGGGCCTCAGCCTCCTGGCCCTGCAGCTCTATAAATATTCTCAGGCAGGCGCAGGGAAGCAGGGCAGAGTTTGAGAAAGGCCTTTGTCGTCCACAACCTCTCCTCTGAATGAGTGAGTGGCATGAGAAGCCCACAGACAAGTGGTGGCCCTAGTAGAAAGCCACATGGACAGGCCTGTACATGGCCATGGCCGCCTCTGAGCTGGAGAGCGGCATTTAGAGCTTCCTCCTGGCCTGAGGAGACATGGAGAGCAGCTGTTAGCCATCCTATTAGCATGGACATCCATCACAGCTTGTTTCAGATAGAAGCCTGGGAGGGAGAAGCATGGGCTTCCATGAAGGGCAAATGCTCTGTGAGTCTGGCAGCGGCCTGCCTCCAGGAACTCCCCAGCTGGAGACGGGATCAGGGTGAGGGCCTTCCTGACAGTCTGAAGCCACTGATGGCTGCTCACCACCCACGGAGCTACACCGGGCCTTGGCAAAGTACAGGTAGACACAGGAAGAAATGTCTCTCTTAGGACTTGGCCCCAGCCTGCACACAGTGGTCATCAAGCCCCAGCTCTTGAAGATGACAGGCAGACAGAATGTCACCATCAATCCTATGACAAGCTCTTCATTTGCAGATGGAGGAACTGCAGTCAGAGAATATAGTGGAGTTTCTTGACCAGATGAGCATCTCAGGTTGGGGAAGTTCTTTGCAGAACCAATGCCTTTATCTACCCAGTTCAAAGATGACTGGGACACCTTGATGCTCCTGACAGTGTGCTTCACCGTGTCCTTTGTTCCTCAGGAGCCTCTTGCTGCAGACCTTAAATGTTTGGAGAGCTAATGACTGTTGCCAGCCTCATTGCTTTCTCAATAGGCTGCATGGGACAATTAGAGCTCTTAACCACACTGCCCTCAGATTAGCGGCACGGGAAGGTCTGTACACACTTGACCTTGGATCTGCACTGCAAAGGCGGATAGTTCTGCTCAGAGGGAAGGCTGTACCTCTGGGTTCATGTCACATGACTGGGACTTTTTGAATTTAGGTTAACTGACTTGGCTGTTTTGAGTTTGGGGCCCAGCAGGGAGTAGAGAAAGGGTCATATGACATGCCTATCAGGTGACCTACTTGTGAGACATTTATTCCTTGTTTCTAGACACCTGCAACCTCAGTGCAGTGATTTTTAACACTTGCCGGATTTGTTGAGGATCCTGGTCAGAAGGGGGACAGGGTGCATCATCCAGAGGCCTATTCCAGAGACCCCCACAGTACGTCTAGGGGAAGAACACCCTCCTCTCACAAGTTTCTAGGCAACGCCGATGGGGCTGGCCCAGGGATTCACTTTAATAGTTGCTGTGTGAGCTCATGTAATCTGGTCATCATGCTGTCCATAGACTTGTCACTTTGTGAATGAGGAAATGAAGCCTTTGAGGACCAGATCACTTGCTTAGGGTGGTACAGTCAGCCACTCAGTGGTGAAGCAGCAGGTCTGCTTTTGGTATGGGACATCCTAAGCAGTTGTTCCCAACTGTGTGGGAACCTTGGTGCTTTGTGGGGGGATATTTGCCCAGGCACAAAGGGCCTGGTGGCCCCCAGGCCCTTGCTGGCCTAAAACCAGACTAAACCAGCTATCTGAGCATGCAGTAGTAACTTCCTCCAATGGAGTCAACCTAGGTGTGCCAAAGGAGCTCCCAGCAACAGCTGCCATGCCATGAGACAAGACGACCTGAACCAGTCTCCAGCTGCCACAGGAGACCCTGACACCAATGCTGCTGCTTCCTCTCCCCCGGGTGGGTGGGGGGTTATATAAGGCTTTCCCCTTCCTAAAATAAACTGAGCTTGCTACACTCAGCCTGTCTCCCAGGAGTCTGCGCCATTGACCCCCGTGCCTACTCAGCCTCCACCCAAAGGGGAAGTTCAATGGGACAGAGCAACAGATCAAAGCAACATGTCTAAGACCTGTCAGCTGTTGTCCCTGTGTTTTTTGGATCCAAATGGACCTTTGCCCAAGGTTATGGTTGAGGCCAATTGTTTCTGTTACTGTTTTGTAGTTAAGCAGAGCCAAATAACCCTCAGAAAACTTGAATGAGGAAATCCAGGCTGAACGGCTGGACTCTGGAGAGGCGCTGGCTCATCGGGCTGTTCCAGGTCTGAGGTGGGGGGCGGTAGTCCCAGGCTCTTCCATGTGGTGTCCTGTGATGTTCTCAGTAAGGGCTCTCAGGACCTTTCAAATCCAGCAGCTCACCCCCATGGTCCCTCTTTTCTAACTTCCTTTTTTTCTTTCACACCCTCTTTCTAAAGTTTCCAGCACAGAGAAATGATAACATGGACAGTAGCCCTGGCCTAATTGTCCCACGTTTTACACATATGCACACTGTCCGTGTGTACTGTCGTATTAGCAGGAAATAAGAAAAAGAGATAAGGAGTTTATTTGTTAAGCACTAACCTAGGAGACAGCGAGGGAGGTCTCTCCCTTCCGTCTCCCAGGAGATTTCTCCCTACCTGATCGGTGATCCAGAGCCCAGAGGAGGAGACTGTTCCCTGCGACCCTGCAGGCCTGTGCACACACGCAAGCTTTTCATACAGAGATCAGCGCCAGGGACGTGTCAGGACTGATGGGACCTGACAGGAAGGGGAAGACAGGCAAGTGGACAGTTGGGGCACTCTGTGGAGGTGGGGATGTAGAGATGTACATGCTTGAGGTATGTCATTTGACTTCTGTCTCCAAATTCAGTCCTTCCTCTGACCACACTTTCCCTACAGAACTGTATTTTCTGATCGGGACAGGTCATGGTTAGTCCTGAGTGCCAGGCATCCTGAGAGGAGGAGGTCACACTCCAGTCTCAGCTTGAGCTTTGGGTTCTCACGGGGCCAGATCACCTTTGTGCCTGACTTCTCAGTCCCAATACTGTAAGCTTCCCATGTGAGTCCTCAGCAAGCCATATTTACTATAGCATCTGTAGCAGGCAGCCCCTCCCCCACCCCATCCCGCCCTCGCTGGCAAGAAGAACACATTTGGGGAGAGATGTGATCTTGTGTTCCAGCCCCCCAGTCCAGGGTAGGCTCTGTCTAAGCTGGTATCTTCATCTCCATGAGCTGAGCCCTAAACTCTCTGGGTCTTAGCTGGATTAAAGGCCTCAATTGTTGCTGAGGAGGAAGGAGGTCCCTCTGTAATTGCTGTTTAAATATGCCTAACAATAGCCATATGTGGAGCCAGGTTTGAGGGTTATTAAATATGAGCACCCTTCTCTCAGACATGCCTTTGTTTGCATAACTGGGCAACATGGGAAGGGAGCCAGCAAGCTGTGGAGGCAAAGGGGACTTCAGAAGCCCTGCATCCTGGGAGCACTGGGCCTTGGTTTGCAGAGAGGCCTCAGGATGAAAGTGTTCAGCCTTGTCCTGAACAGGTGACTGCCCACTGACCCTCTCTGACTTAACCGTAGCCCATGCCTAGCAGCTAGCAGCTGTTATTCTGGGTGAACCCTTAGAGGATGCTCTCATGTCCTTCATCAGACACCACAGCATCCTCACCCATTGGGGATGGAGTTAGGACCCCACGAAGAGCTGTCTTCGCTGACAATGCAGCCTTTGATCTTTTCTCTAGATGGGAAACTGAAATAACTTCATTATTTCAGTTAGGATATTAGATATTAGAGCATCTAGGAAAGACCATAAAGATAATAAAGAACAGATAGAAATTACACTTGAACTACGTGATAGTCAAAGAACACAATACCTCGCACACATGGTGAACTTTTTGTTGTGAGTTTAGGGAGAGTTGGAACCTCAGCTATCACCAGGTGAGAGTGCTCATGGTATTCCTAGGAGGCACTTTTAAACAGACACACACACACACACACACACACTTCATTTTGTTGTCAATGTCCGGGAAATTTGCTACCTTATAGACTTTATCTATCATTCCCTTTTCCTTTGGAGAGAGCAGTTGGATTTTCCTTCTGTAGGAGATGCTCACATAGCTTATTGTTATAAATTTTATTGTATTTTTGTTAGGGATTTGCGTGAGAGGCAATTTTCAGGTTGTTTCTCTGCTGCTCTGAGTCTATGACATTAAGAACATGTTAATATCGGCCCCTTCTCAGAATTAAATGTCAGCCTAGAGAAGGGATGGGGATAAGAGGAGTAGAGAGAGTGTGGGCGTTGGGATGAGTCCAGCGTCTGCCCTGCCCCAGAGGGGCATTGCTCTCTGTGTGGTTCAGGTAAGTTACCTGTCCCTTCCCTCAGCCTCTGTGGGCTACAGCTCCCAAAGAGGATCAGATAAAGGACTGTGGTCCTGTCCTGCCTGCACACTGGGAGCTCTTGCTGAAAGGAGCTTTTATTACTGAGTGTTGTAGAATTCCTGTGGCTAGGCTTCGTCACCTGGTCCCAGGGAGCCCGATTTGCCTCTTGTGCAAAGCCCTGACTGCTGGGAGGACTGTGTTCCAGGCGTTTCCAAAGGACAGTCCTCAGCCTGTCTGAGACCTCGGGGAGGAAATCGCAAATGGATGCTTGCTCCTAATGTGTTCAGTGCTACACCCTCAGAACAGGAAGTTCTCCCGAGTAGCTACCCTCCTCCCTGGTGCCAGATGTGAGGCGCTTTCTCCTTGCTGTTCTCTTGAGGAAAGAGCCCTGAGGATTTCCTGTGTGCAGAGGTGTCTGACCTCTGTGGCCAGTCATTCCCTCTTGCAGCCACTTTGTGAAATTAGATTCCAGAAGAGGATGGAGGTGAGGATAGTGGTTTCGTGGAGAGAAGAGTGTGCCATGTCACTTTCCGGTGAGCCATTCTTGAAAGAGGAAACCTCAGTGTCCTCCCGACAGGCTGTCTCCTGGAACTGAACCCTCAGCCCTGTCTAAGGCTCTGCTCTAACCCTCCTACCCTGGACCTCTGCCTTCCTGACTCACACAGCTGGGTGCTAGGTGGTATTCTGACTCCAGCCTCACTTCCAACCCGCCCCAAGGTTTGTTGGTCTTGAACACTCTGGCTCCTCCCTCCCTCCTCTCTGCCTCCTTTCTCTGTTCTTTCCCAGGTCCAGTTACCTCCAGATCTCACTTGAATAGCAAGATGCCTGCCCATCCCCACCTTGGCCCTATAGTCCACTCTTAAAACCCAGAACTACCCTTTAAACCCAAGACTGGTTGTGGCTCCTGTACTTAACCCCCTCCGCCACTCCCAATGGCTTTCTCTTGTCCTCTGCATAAAGCCCTGACCAGCCTTGACCTTTGACCAGCAAGCCCTTTCTCGCCTGCCCACCTGCTCCTTGCTAGCTGCTCTTTAGCCACTTGGATCCCGCCCCCCAAATTCATTAAACATTTTACTCTCCCTCCCAATTTAATGCCTTGGCATGTGCTCTGTCTCCCTGGACCATTTGTTGCCCATCTTTTCCTCGCCTGCCACTCATTCTTTATCTTTCAACTCAACTAGTCACTTCCGGTGAAACCTCTGTGCCTGGCATAACCACCACGAGGCAGTAGGCACACCATCCACACCTGCATAATGAGTGTTTATGTCTGAGGTTTAGCAAGGCCCTCCAGAAGCTTTCCCAGATTTTCCTCTCGAGATGATCTGGGAGTCCAGACCCGTTTTCCTCAGGCATCATTTCTGTGGTCCTTATCCAGGATCCCTTAGCACTCAGACCAGAGTTCTTCTCCCCTGCATGGATGCTTTACCCAGGAGAGTTGTCAGGTTCCACCACAGCCAACAGCTTCTTGCCTCTGAGAGGCTGGGTGTACCTTTGTAAATGGGATTATTCCCAAGCACCAGAACGGCTTCTGCTATATATATAAGGACAAAACAGTCTTCTCGTGAAGCAAATGGTCTGCAGTAAACAGTAGCTGATTGGTCTGTTTTGTGACTGTTTTGTGGATTGCAGGCACTCAGAGCTTTGTCTCTGAGAACAGTTGACATTGACTGGAAATCTTCCCGACAGCAGGTTCAGCAGCTGGCATCTCACTGTCCATTGCTCTCCCATCTGAGGTGGGGTACCAGCCCTGTGGCAGAGCCATAAATACCATGTCACTGTCCCCAGCTCCCTCTCTGGTATGGCAGCTCGCTCACTTTCCTCTGTATCCCCTCCCTTCTGGGATACAAGGCACCCCCAACTCCAGCCTCTTGGTGTGGATACTAACGGGACTGTTAGGGTGAGCTCTAGTGGAAAGGCTCCCCACTTCTCCAGGCCTTGTCACCGACATAGTGTGTGAGTTGGAGTGTCACGCCCTCCGTCTCCCCAGCACACATGGATAGGACTGGCTCCAAGGGTGTGGCTCAAGAGCTTAGAAAAGTGTGTCATGACTTCAATCCAGAGATTCCCAAGGACTAAACTGACCAGTTAGCAGGTGGCTGGTTTCCTAGTGTAGGATATTTTATTTAAAACCTGGTGTCCTTTTATTTTTATTTTTTCTAATTTATTTATTTTATATACATTGATGTTTTGCCTCATCTGTCTATATGAGAGCATCTGATCCCTAGAATTAGAGTTACAGATAGCTGTGAGCTGCCATGAGGGTGCTGGGAATTGAACCCAGATCCTCTGGAAGAGCAGCCAGTGTTAACTGCTGAGCCATTCATTGGTGTTCTTTTCTAAGGTGCATCCTTACCTGGTTGGTCTTACTTCCCTTGGCCTTAGTCTCTCTACCTGTGGTGGCTTGTGGGTTGGCAAACAGTGCTATTATCTCTCACCACAGCTAAGGTAGACACCACAAGTAAACTCCAAGAATCTTTCTCAGCAGAGAACCTGGCTGGTCAGCCAGTGCCCATCTCGGTGGGCTCACATCCTGCAGCAAAAAAAGCTGATTGCTCACAAATCACCTGGGAGGTACCAGGCCCCCGAGAGCTGGACTTGACCTCAGTTGAGGGAGGGGGAGGTACTTTGCCAGGTATGCTTAGAGCAAGTTGTTTAGATGGAGTCTCACATTTGGGACAATGGTGATCAAATCCAACTAGGAGCCCAAAGGAAGCATTCCTATCTGTCCCTTTCCTGTGTACTCCAAAGCTGGTGGAGCCTTTAACAGAATCTCCGCCCTCTTGAGTTTTCTAGTCCCCATGGATTCATGATCATCCTGGAGTTTGATGGATCCTGTTTGGGCCTGGGTGCCTGGCATGTACTATACTTTGAGGTCGAGCTGGCTTCTCTCTCTTTTTTAGGTGAGAGATGCCTTTGGAGAGGGTTAGGTAAAAAGACTTCTTTGGTGTGCAGAAGTGTGTGTGTGTTGGGGGGGGGGTAGCAGCCACCCTGGGAGTCTCGGGAGAGTATGGTCAGGGCATGAGGTGCACCATGGGGATGTGCCTGAGCTCAGGTGTGAGGATTTGGGTAGGTGGTGCTGCAGGTCAGGTTCTGTGGAGTCGAGGGATGGGTTTGAAGGCAGGGACTGCTCCCTTTTATGAGGTCAGATCTAGTGGAGTCGGTGATGATCCTTTTGTGTCTTTGTACCTCTCCCATCCCTTTCTCTTCTTTCTTTACATTTGGCTTAGACGATTTAATGAAGACATTGTATAGCCAAACGAACCAGACCCCAAATGTGAGCAAATCCAAACCCAGGCCCCCATCCCAAGCCTTTCCTAAGAGGTCAAGTGCCCCTAGTTGTGAATTCTGGGCTTCTGTAGCAGGCTCCTTCCTCAGCCCGGGTATGCCATTTAATAAATTCATTTGGGACAAGTGCAGAGGTGAAGACCAGAGAAGAGAAACAACTGCCTTTTCTTCTTAAGAGTCCCCAGGACACCGTTCGGCTCGAGGATTCTCACTAATCTAATTCCTGTCAGAAAAGGAAAGCCAGTGCAGCACAGGCTTTAGAAGGCAAATCCCCTTCCTGTGCTCGCTGGGTTTGCACGATCTTCCTCACTGCTGTGGCTGCTTGCCGCCAAGCCTGGCTTCATCTCAGAGAGGGCTAGGGGATAAGGATTTCAGATTTCACTCTTGCAGTCTTCATATTTAAATTTGCTTGACTCTCTGGTTTGACTTTCCATTGACCCTTGAAGAACTGGAGTATTTTAAGGAGGGGGACAGATCTCATTATAGGAAATGAGAAAAATGGGGCAGAGTTTTAAAACTTTTAATGACTGAAACACGATGTTCCAAGTCGCTATTGTACTGGGGTTGAAGTCACTGTTTGGTTACAAGTCTGTTAGGTCTAAACGGGGTTGATGACATCTGTTTAATTTTAGATGTCTGGAATACATTCTGAAAATAATGAAATCCAAATGTATGACCAAATTAGAGAACAATTTTATCTGCGACCGAGAAAGTTTTGAAATCAGAGCAAACATTACAACTGAACAAAGCTTTAAAAGACCTATCAAGCCTTTGGTCATCTTGCCTTGACTTTTTCCAGTGGGTCTCCACGGTTGGGAGAATGTTCCTTGTGGTTTTCTCCATGTACCTCAGACATTATTTTGTAACTTGATGCCCATTTTCCTGTCCTTTCTCTGGGTGTATGCTCAGCGCTGTACAATCTACTCTAGAAAGACCATATTTGCACAAGTGAAGACCCTTTGCCAGGCAACTGTATTGATGGAGCAAAGGGCTCCAGGCACAATACTTGAGGCCACTTGTCGGCATCACACAATGGGCTCAATAGCTCTGATAGAGGGAACAGTACAAGGGGCTGCTCTAGCAGGCAAGAAGTGAGGCCAAATGCCTGACTGTTCCAGGCTGTCAGGGTCACCCCTCTCTGGTTTCTCTGAGCCTTGCTTTCTGTACAAGAAAGAGCTTGGGCGTTTAGGGTGCTGGGGTGCTGTGGGGTTCTTCTTTCCTCTGGAAGATTTTGGGCTATACAAAGACCTCCTCTCATGTCCTAGGCAGCCAACACAGGATGATGTAGGTCTCCTTTACTGTCTCCAATCCGAAAAGCCCTATATGAACAATATCAGCAGATTGACATTGTCATGTCCACTCCCTATGGCCAGAGTGGCCTCGGTGTCTAAACCTTCTCCTCTGTCCATGGTGAGACATGCTCGTGAACACAAGACGTAAGTAATGACTGAGATTTGGTGAATGCTTTTGAAATGGTCCTGCCAGGCAAGTATCTGTCCCTTATAGATACTTCCATCTTCCAGGTATTTATCAACTCTTAGTGTCTGGCCCTGTCTACTCCTTCAGTCCTCTTGGGGAACCCTCTCTCTATTGAGACCCTCCAATTCCATCCTCTGTTTCTTCAGGCTTAAATGCCCCCAGTGTTGGTATCCTAAGCCATAGGCTCATTGATCACTAGCCACACATTCTGCTCGGAGCTTTGGGGTTTGCTTATTGGATGTTACAAGGTAAATGGAAGTAAGTCCCTTACTTGCCCTAAACTAATGATCAAGGTGAGCCTCGTTGTGGGGCAGGGGATGAGCTGCATATCTGGGGGCGAGTTTGGGCCTGGAGAGCCCCCTGCAGAAATGAGTGTGGGGAGCTGATGATGCTGTTGATGGAAGAATGGAGAATGTAGATCTGCCCAAACCCTAAGCTGGTGTCTGTTTGCTCTGTATGGCCACCTCTGTGTCACTGGTTCCCTCCTCAGAACCTTGGGTTGCAGTCATTGACCTCAAAGTTGAGAGGTATCAGTGGCTGTATGCTATATAAAGCAGGAAGGGTGGTCTGATTATCGTGCTATTTGATGGGTGTATTCACTCCCAGGAGATCCCAGAGGCCTCATAGCCAAGGGCATTGATGGTAGCTACAGGCCAGTGAGCTGAGGTCAGGGAAGGGGACTGTTGATGAGGAGCTGCATCTCTACAGGGCTGTGGGATGGAGCTATGTGTTCACTTGAAGGTCGTGGAGCTTGGGCTAGCTTGACATTGGGAGACATGGTACTGGCTTTCTACATGCCTCCTACTTACTGTGACATGTGGTCATAGACATTCTGCATGTCTCTGGGTCTCAGGATCACCAGCTATAAACAGGAACCGGAGTGCCTGCTCTGCCTCCCTCTCTGGGCAGCCCAGATGCTGGAGGGGGTGTGAGCAAGGACGTAGACAGGTGGGAAAGCACCACAGAGCAGGCTGGGTTGGCAGGGATGCTATTGGCTTTAGGAAGGTTATTCTGGTCTTGATAACTTTGTGCTAGGTGGACCTTGAGGACTCTGTGAGTCTTGCACACTGGGCTGGACATTTTCCTGTGGCCCAAGATAAGGCTGCAGGTGACCTGTCTGTGGGAGTTGGTCCCTAACTCCTTAGCTAGTGGCAGGGGTTGTGTAGACCAAGATAGGTGGTGGGGCTGTTTGCCCCTGTTATGGGATTGGGACATTTCTTCACTGAGGTGCCAGGGCCCCACCAGTGATTTCCTGCCTCCCAGCTGAGATATGGGGCTAATAACAGTGTCTCTCTGTGAGAGTTTAATGAGTTGAAGACTGTAAAGGGTTAAATATAACTGCTGACACATAATAGGTGTTCAAGAAACAGACATTGCTGCTGCTGCTGCCAGTGATGACAATTATTGCTAGACATCTCCTTTGTCCTGCTGAGCCCTTCCCTGTATGGTCGGGACTGTAAGGCTATGACTGACTGGATGTCTCTTCCTCTGCCATGTGTAGCAAAAGTGACCTCTACCCCCTCCTCTTTTTGTATTGCTTCTCAACTTTCCCACGAACCCTTTGTCTCAGGCTGTAAGGTTCTAAGGCGTTGGAAATTAATTTTTAATATTATACTCTCTGACCCTTTAAATTTCAGTTCAAATCCACCTCACGCCTTAATGAAGCACAAGCTATTCTGGGCACTTTGGAGAAGTGTGGCCGACAGTGTGCCCTTTTAATTTACATAGAAGCTCACACAGCCCCAAATATGTATCTGTATAATTAAGACTAAAAATCAGCATCCCCAAGGCAGGCTGTGCTAGCGAACATCACATTTAATAGAGGATTAGGAGGTGGAATTAAAGTTGCCCAAGGGTACTCTGAAAAACTTCAAACACCTTTTTGGAAAACAAATTAATGTGGTTCTCAGAGAGCATTTTCCAAAGACGATGGAGGGTTTTCCTCAGGCTTCCTTGCTTTCTTTTGAAATGTATTTTTAACACTTGTGTAAACAGTTTGGGCCTGTGACACGGGGCTTCCTGCACTCCCTTCATTAGCTGGTGTCTCTGGGAGAAGAATTTGGCTCATTATCTGGACGTTTTTGATCTCCCTGTGACCACCGCTTTCTTCTTTCCTGCTGCCTACTGGTATGGGACCAGTTGGTTTGTGGCTCAGTGGCTTCCACATCTCCCTGCCAAGCCTTCCTTCACCAGGTCTCCCGGAGTGCACAGGCCCTCTCCTGTGGGGCAGGGGGCTGGATAACGGCCCTGCTGCGGTCTCAGCTGAGGAGTGTGTAATGCAGCCTTGGTTTCTCTCCCTTTTGCCATTTTCAGGTGTGTGTGTGTGGCCCCACAGTGCTCTCTGGTCCCCATTTCTGTACATGTTCACAGACTGCCCTTGCAGGCTTTGGGGGTTTCTGCCAGGCTGTCAGTGGACCTGAGATTTTTCAGGGGACACTTAACAAGTGAAGTCCCCGCAGGCGATGCAGCCCTTCCCCACAGAGATGCCCCTGGTAGAGACAAGCAAGTCTTCGCTTTGTGCTTTGAGGCAGGTGAGGTTGTGCTTAGCCAGGAACATCCCTTTGGAGGTTTGACCTTTCAAGGATGAGGTGGGGGGTAGAAACTCCAAATTATGCCTGTCTGGTTTGCCTTTTAAAATTAGTTCTTCCTGTGTAAAACGAGGGCAGTAAATAGTAATAGCTAGCACTTAGTGGGTGCTTATTGTATGCCTGGCACTGCTTGAAGTGTTGATTTATTTATTTTTCATAACTTTTAAGTATGAAGTCCCATTGTTGTCCCCACTTCTCAGAGAAGGAGTTTAATTTAGGCAATGCAGCAAGTTAGAGATGAACAACACAACCCGCCCATTTCTGGCACCTGCTGAGACACTCATCACCTCTCAGTCTTTCTTGGTTCTGCCAGGCAGCCAGTCTGGCGGTGGCTGTGGTCATCCTCTCCTCACGGCTTTATGTTCCCAGGCTGGCAGGAGGCATATGTAAGTGCGGCCACTCACTTTGCTTCCTCTGTGAGGGCTGCTCCTGTATGACAGTGGCAGGTGACCTCTAGTTTGGGCTAATGCATGTGGTTCGGGGGCGGGGTGCGAATGGTTGAAGGCATGTCACTTACCCCACACGGCAAGTCTGTTCCTGTTGCTTCTGGAGCATGAAAGAGGGCCTGGGAGTGAGAACATGGAGAGCCCGGTGACTTGTCTCTGAGGACTCTTCTTGCACACCTGCAGAGGGGACTAGGAGTGTCCTTTAGTAGGGCAGGTTCCCCTGAGAGAAAGGGTGTCATTGGAGGTCAGCCTTGAGGCGAGCACTGTCCTGAGAATGTTCTGTCTTCCTCATGACCTACTGCTTGGTTTAGTGAGGAAACAGAGAGGGCAGGGGACTGACCGCAGTCACACAGCTGGAGCCAACAGAAGAACTGGCAGGCACTTGTAACCCTGGGAAGGAAGAGCTGAGGCAGGAAGCTGGGAGGACTTGGTGTATGGTAAGAAGCTGAGAAGGGAGGAGATATCTGTGGAGGGTGACAGGAAGTAGCAAGGCAGAAGACTGGGAGTGGTGGCAGGCAGTCCGTGTCCAGTGGGTCAAAGACCTCATCCAGGGAAAAACAGGGGAGAGGGCAAAGCATCATAACACCCTAATTTGAAGTGCTTACTTTTCCATGGGTGATGTTAATATTCACACCGTGACTGACACAAAGTATTCTTAAAGTGAGATGGCCATAACTGCCAGGTGTTGTGAGCCGTGGTACAGCCTTCAGATGGCCCCTGCCCTTGCTGCCCAGACTCGGGACTGCAGGATGTGTTCTTCACAGATGGGAGGGGGGCAGGAGGGAAGCAGCATTGCCAGGGCATGTCTAGTCTTGGGGAACAAGGCTGGAGGACAGAAATAGTGAGGCTACAGTTGACTCTAGGGCCAGGGTTCACTGTCCCGCGACATGAACGTCTTTTTGTCTGATCTCTAAAAGTGCATTTCTCAGCGAGAAGCTTCTGGAAGTGAAGACCTTGGAGCTCCTGGCCTACTTTCCTCTCTGAGGTCAAGTTGCACCAAGATTGGTTTCAGATGGGGCCCTCAGCTCCCTTTTGTGTGTCCAGTTCAAGAGTTAAAAACAACATATATTCATTCCCCTGAGAAATGGCCTTGGAATATCTAGTTGAAATTTCCTTGGAAAGAAATGTGGTTGGGAATTGAGGACAAAGCGGCACATCAGAGTGTATCAGAGCCTGCCTTGGTCTGCACTTCCAGGACAGCGCTGGGACCAGTGGGCAAGCAGTTTGGGCTTCCTGCCCTGCTCTGCACAGGCAAGCTGTAGCTAGTGGCTTGAGAGATGCGTTAGGGGTGGCCCAGATCAGCCTGCTCAGCCTCATGGGGCTCAATGCCCAAGGCTCTGAAGCATGGTGAAGGGGTGGTCCAAGATTGGCTACATGGCTCTCATTTGCTTCTTTGGACTCCGACTGTCATCCGTCTGGCTCCATGGGCTCAGCTGGCCCATACTGAGGATGCTGTGGGTGACTTTAGCTCCTTCCGTTAATTTACCAGCTTTTAAAGCCATCAATGTGTGGCACACTGTCGCTATGTAGGTCTTTGGACCTTGTTCTGATGTACCATGTTAACTTGCACAGCATGGGCTCTGGGCTGCTTTCCTGCCTGGATCCTGGTTGAGAATGGATAAGAACCAGGCAGTCTACTCCTCTCTCTTAAGCTAGATCAAATGCATTCTGGCCTTTTGGTTCAGCCTCAGCTTGTCTGGATCCTAGGCCTCTGAGACTTTGGTGACTTTTAAAACAGATCTTAGGCCCCTGCCTGCCACTCCCAATAGTACTAATTTGTGGCATCTAGGTACTTGACTGAAGGCCCAAGATCACCTATAATGCAATTCCTTCCCCATAGGGGTAGGGCCTGCTCCTGAGTCTCTGCCAGTGCCCACAGGTTGATTGGTGGCTTTCACACTTGTGTGGCCTCGTTTGCCTCACCCTGCCCTGCCCACGGAGAGGGCTCACTGATTTGGGCAAGGTCTTACATTCTGAAGCTTCCTGGAAGGCCTTGAGTGGGAAGAAAGGGTGAGGTCTGAATTCTGTCTTAGGAAGGGGAACACTCGCCCAGTCCCCATAGGCTTCTAGGCCCTGAGTAGCTACTGCTGGCAAATTTATTCTAAGGAACATGATTATGATGGTCCCTGCAAAAATCTAAAAACTCAGTTTGCAAGAACAAAGTTGGGAAGTCACCATTTCCTCTTGTGTATAGACACCAAAGCCAGAGAGTAGCAGGGACTTGCCCAAAGTCACAGTGAGTCAGTGGCAGAGAAGAAATTCAGGTCTTTGCTCTCCCAGCCAATGCGTCCAGCTCCTACGACTTTGTATGGGCTAGACAGAGGGCCATGGATAGGACAGATGGAGAGCCGAGGCAATTCAACCCACACTGTCTTATTGTCAGGTCCACGTCCCTTTTAGGGACACCCCCTATCCACAGCCACCAATGGTGCCTGACATGGGCATATAGTGGAGACCTGCCCTGGGTGGGGCTCACAGGAAAATCCCGAGTCCACTCCAGACCTGGTGCCAAGTTGTGTAAGAGCCATGCGGCTGTGGTTGTGCCAGTGTTATTCTTTGAGTTCACACTTTGTGATGAAGTGTGATTCAGCAGGAAGAGCTGCCAAGGAAGGCCAAGATGGCAGGTCCTGGGCCAGAGGGAGGTCTGTGTGCCACACCAGCTGTTATACTCTTAGGAAGGAGAGAAAGAGTAGACAGAGCACGTGTGTATAGCTAGAGCCAGAGTGGCGGTAGGGCTAGGAGGGGTTGGGTAGGGTGAGGCTATATGGTTTCTAAGTCCTGGAGAGGGCTGCTTTGGTACAGGGGTCCCAGGATGGACAGCCAGGCTTAGCCAGTGTCCCTTTATTGGCCCCTCAGATCTGAAGGGATCTGCCTTCCTTAACTGCAGAGGGCTTGGCTCAGGAATGAGGCACGCCCAGCGGTCTTATAGTAGCGCTATCTGCATCACAATGTCGTCTCAACTAGGTAGAGTTGTTGCTGTGGGGCCCCATGTTCTTCCTGGGTATGTGAAGGTTTGAAGGCAAGTGACTTGGCCTCCCTCTGAGCCTCATGGCTGCCTATCTTCCAGCTGGGAATGGTATGTATGTTATAATTGATGGCATTGTCAGAGGAGACACTGAATGAAGAAGGCTGTTGCTAGGATCTTAATGACAGTTGTAGTCTTGAAGCCACTTGCTCCCTTACCGGTGAATCCTCCCACCCCACATCCAGACTCTCTAGCTTTCCCCTATAGCCTCCATGCCAGAGCCTCAACTATCACCTCCCTGAGGCCCCATGGAGTCAGAGGTGACTTTTCGGGGCTGCCTTCTTACTATGCATGCAGGAAGCGAGAGGGATGAGGTGGTGAGCCAGGACCTAACCTGGCATTTTCACTCACGGGCTCCCTATCCACTGGTCACAGGCCTGAACCAGATGTCTTCTCTCTCAGCCTTCTGGCCTAGGGTCCTGGAAGCACAGGGTGGGTCACCTAACCAGCCTGCTCGCACCTGCTGCTTCTAGAATTCCTTCTAGCTAATGGTGGTGGATTGTTAGTCTGTTTTTCAGAGGAAAGACTTTTGAAAAAGAGATGTGGAAAGAATATGGCAATTAACCAAAATGCACATGGATGCTGGCCTGGCTTCTCTTCTGTCAGGTGTGGGTCAGTGCTGGGGAGGCTGTGGAGAAGCCCCTCTTCTCCTTGAGACCCAGACTCCTTTTGTCTTCACCCTAGAGCTAGAAGCCAGGTCTGCTACTGGCCCACCGGTACATGCAACACAGGAGACTCTCCGACTCTGGTCAGGGGCCTGTATGCATGCCTGGAGCCAAGTCCTGGAGGCCTGTGGGAAGGATCCCTCTCTACTACTTACACCCCCCAGGAAGTAGGTAGCTCTGCAACTGGCTCATGAACTAGTCCCAGGCTGTTTTTTCCTCCTCAGCCATGCCCGAGGATGACCTGTCTGCTGCTCCCAGCTTGCTTAGGTGCCCATACTTTGTTCTGGACCTCTTCACATTTGTGCTGGATGGAGATGCCACAGGCAGTGCTTTCTCAATACATGGAACTGCCCTCCTTGGTGTGTAGATGAGGCAAGGAGGGTTCTTCGTCTCCTCAACTGCCACCGTGCTAGAGACATGCTGGAGAAGTTTGAGGGGGACAGCAGGGTAAGGACAGCTGCAAGGGCTCTAGCCTGGGGAACTGATCTTAGAGAGTCCATTGAGCCCCATGGTTTTGCTGGAGATCTACTTGTAGGTAGGTGATTGGAGAAGATGACCAACCAAAATCTCTGCCAGTCAAAATGAGGCATTGGCCTCACAGGGGATGATTTTGCCATCACCTTTAGCATGGGGCCACTGCAGGACGGGTGTCTGGGCAGGATGCCCAGGCCAGCCAGGCCGCAGAGCTCTCTACCCTCTGGCAGTCACCCAGTGGAGTGGCCTAAGATTTAGAAGTTCCCCATAAAACACAAATCATGGTACTCTTGTCCATATTTGCAAGGAAGTAAACCCCAAACCGAAGAGAATGAATATAATGTTCTTAAGTGTGAGTTATTCACCCATAAATTTTTAATTAAACCTTTGGCACCCATTCCGCCTGGAAAGCCAGGGGAGATGGCAGAATTACAGGACCATTTGAAATGTGTGAAGCTAGTGCAATGATCCACAAACCCATGTGGGCATGGTGGCCACTGGAACATTAATGACTCTGTGGTGGCTTAACAGTTGTGTTTGGCTGGTAGGGCTGTGCCTGGTCTGTGCAATAGTTTTGGCATGTCCCTGCTTTGCTTTGGTAACAAGTGCCCAGGCCCAGGACAGGCAATGAGACTGGTGGCCCCGCTTTGCACTTCCATCTTGATAACTATCTTTGAAAAATGTGTGTAATCTCAGGGTGACCTGGGAATCCACCCTGTAATTCTAATTGTAGACAAACACCTTCCAGGTTGTCATGGCAGTCTTTGTGCATCCTGTTGCCTTGCTTGCTCCAAGGTGACCCCGATCTACTGAACAAAGGAAGTGCAATTAGCTTGCATCACTTCTGATAGAGAAGCAAAGGTGGAACCAAGTATATGAGAGTGTGTGACGCAGGAGCCAAGGCACTGATTCAGTGTCCTGGGTTACGTGAATATAGCAAATGGGTCCTAAAGCTGCCTACGGCAGTGTGCTAGAGGAATGGGTTAGGAATGGGCATCAGGGTTAGGAAGGAATGGACTGTCTACGGAGGGCAGATTTTAGTGCCGCCATGAGGTGAGCAAGGCAGTTTTACAGTTGTAAAATAATCCTTCGCTAACATGGGTGCCTCGGGTTATTTTGTGCAGGGTTTTGGTTTTGTACCAAGGATAGTTATCCTGAACTTGAAAACCAAGCCTTCAAGTTATTAATACCATGCTGTGTGTTTGCATGCATCTGTTTACAGCCATTTGCTCCCTGTGTTACTATTAATTAAATTAAAATACAGAAAGAGAAGTGACCCGAGGAAGATCTTTGTCTTATTAAAATCCATTCTTGGCAATTTGGCTTTAGCAAAACAGAGCATCTGATTTTGTTGTTTTTATTTGTACTTAATTTCTAATTTAGCTTTATAAAAAATGTTCCAGGGTGATAAATACAAGGAGCTATATTAAGCTAGCTCCAATTTTCATTTCTATGTTTATACACATTTCTTTGCCTGGTATCTTTATTGCATTCTTGCCATGTGACTGGTAGATAAAACATAAATCGACAAGGTGAAAACCGTCATCCTTTGTAGAGTTTATAATCTATACACAAAAGTGGACTCCATTTAAACTCCCACCAAAGCAACAACAACCACATACACGTGCACATGTGCACACACAAACACACTCTTTCTCTCTCACACACACACACTCACACATGCTCACCAGCTCACTCTGAGTAATCCATAGCACAGAATTGGGTAGAAAAGAAAGAGCAGGTGGCTGAGCGAGAGGATGATGAGATTGGTGTAAGTAGGATGGTCCAGGCAGGCCTGTCTGAGGATAACATTTGCTCAGAGAATCTAGGATGCAGGGCAGCAAAACATGATGTTTGGGTGGAAAGTCCTACATTTGGAAATAACCAAGCCTGAGATAGGGATATGTCCTCTGTGTCTGGTCTAATATTTAAATTATGCGGTAAATAAAATTTGGTATCCACCAACACATAGCAAGATTCTCCACTTGCGACTGGGGGACTTGCAGTATAAAGCAGACCCCCGCAGCAGCCAGCAGACACACCTGGGGGAAGAAGGTCCCTGACGCTTACTAGGCAGGACCAGGGCTCAAGGGTAGCAGAAAAACTGTGTGGGACCCCTCCCCACCCTAAGTCTTGTCTCCCCAATGAGACTCTGTGGAGAAGTTGGTGTCAACGTGACTCCCTTACAATCAACAGGAAGGTGAAAGTGCACCCCACCCAACTCCACTCCCAGGGGTTCTGACTCAGGAGGTGGGTGGGGCCTGAGAACGAAGCTCCTCGAAGTTCCCAGGTGATGCCCATGGTGTTGGTCCAAGGCCACACCTTGAAAACCACTATTACAGAGCAAATGGCACACAGCACATGAGGATCTGTCTATAGAGACTGCAGAGCTGATGAGGCAGGGGGATTGCCTGGAGGACTTCAGATCACCTGAAGAAGTCTGTCTGGAGAGTTACAGCTGGAGGCTTCAAGGAGCAGTGTCTATCACTGAATACCAAATGCATATGATGGACGTTGTTTATGCGTCTGAGTCCATGCCAGTGACTGTGGTCAAGGTTTTCAGAAGTCTCAAGGTCTGGAGGACCCCGCAGCTCATTATGGGTTGTGGATCAGGATGCAGCCCTGACACACATCCCTGGGCAGCCAGAGTGTGGTATGTGTGTAGATTGATCCTGACGAATAGTGGCCTTGATACCACAACCTAAAGATTCACATCTGTACCCGGAGAATCCAGGCTTCAGTAGCTCTTCTGCTCCCTCATTTCTCATCCTCTGACCCCACCTTTAGCTTCGCATCTTTCAGGAGGTACATGTGAGGGTTTTTAGCCAAATGACTTAGTGTTCTAGATAGACAAGATGTCATTAAAGACAATATCCTGTCATTTGGCCTGATTTTCCTGACTGTGGGCCCTATACCCTTCCTGGTGGTACCACCATTGGATGTGGGTTTGTACCTCGAGGGAAGAGAAAGGAAAGGGAGAAGGATCGGGCTGGACAACGCATGCAGGAAGCTAAACCAATGCTTCTGCACACTCAGGATTTAAGTCCTGACCCACAGTGAAGCTGCAGAAAATTAAATTTAAAAAATTCTAAAAATTAAATCATAAAGGGTTTGGTAGGGTGGAGCCAGTCCCCATCCACCCTTATCTCTATACTCCGTGTTCACTGGGTAGTTCTCAAGGGCAGAGCGGCCTGGGGCTATTACACCTTCTTGCCCCCCACCCTCTTTGTACTAGAAGGAAGGGACAGAGTTCCATCTGCCTCTGCTTACCCCTAGTGTTCAGCTGCTGCTTGCCTGACACTGGTCTTTGGGACCATCGGAATTGTTGGGAGAGGAGGCAGCTGAGCTTGGATTAAAACATCCATTCAGAGACGTAGCTGTGGGTCTTGGGATCTGGGACACAGCAGAGGCAAGGCTGGGGGCCTTTGGGAACTCAGCCTCTCCATGACTGTCTAAGCTCTCAGCAGGTGCTAATATTGACAAATAGAAAGACCACAGTCAAATAGATGGCTAAGCATAGCCATGCCCTGAGGGCATTGACCAGGCCTCAACCTGGGATCTAGGCTAGAGCTCTTTAACATCTTCTCCCAGCAAATGGAAAATGAACTTCAGGCTCAAGGTAGCTAAGATGCCTACAACTAGGAAGGGAGTCATACAGCAGCAGTTCCCAAGTCCCTGTTGTCTTTCGGATGATTAACGGAAATTCTACCTAGGGGACTTTGCAACCCAATCATGTATGGGGAGAAGTGTAGCCTGTGGAGACGTGCAGTGTGGAATTGCTACAGCCTTCCCCACCCTTGGTCCACTCTGCTCTATGTACAAGCTGCCTAAGCATGCCTTTTACCTCTCTCCGGTCACCACTCTGCACCTTAATTCCTTGCTGGGCTGCCCTGAAGACACAGGGAGACCTGCTTGAAGTACCTATCTGCAGAGGTAGGAATTGATTCAGAAGGAGTCTGGGATACCAATGGGACAGCCCCTGGTACGGAGGTTTGGAACTTGTAAGGGTTCACCTTTCCTGATGGTACTTGCTGACGTGGTCTACTGGGGCTTTTTCCTGAGTAGAGCTGCCTTGTATCTCTTAAAGGTTTCCATCTGCCTGACTCACTGGAAGGATCAACAAGAGAACACCCTGTCAAAAGTATGAAGCGTTTCCTTATCTGTTTGTAGTGGTGGGATCAGTTGCTCATTCCTAGGACTCAGGACCTGAGCTGGAGGTTGCAGTGGGGATGTGGAGAGAGATGGAAGGGAAGGGGAGCATTGGATAGTTTATCAAGATGCAAAGGAAAGATTCTCTCTCTCTCTCTCTCTCTCTCTCTCTCTCTTTTTTGGTTTTTCGAGACAGGGTTTCTCTGTGGCTTTGGAGCCTGCGCTGGAACTATCTCTTGTAGACCAGGCTGGTCTTGAACTCACAAAGATCTGCCTGCATCTGCCTCCTGAGTGCTGGGATTAAAGGCGTGCACCACCACCGCCGGGCGAAAGATTCTCTCTTCAGGGGTCATGTTGGGAATAATGATGATGATTGTTATGGGCCATGATCTCCAGTCCCTGTCATAATGCTGCAAATAGGTGTAATTGTTAAAGAACAGGTAACTGAACCAATTCTTATTTGCAGAGAATGCTTTTAGCATTTGAACATCCCTTACTTCGTTTGTTTATGGGTGATGGCATAAATCATCACAGATTGGGTAATTCTTGTTGGATAGTGATTTATTGCCAGTCTGCAGGTTGATAAGTCCAAGCTCAAGATGTCATATCTGGTGAGGGCCTTCATGCCATGATCCAATGTGACAAGAGTCATCACATGTTCAGGGAGGCTGCTCATTCATTCCTGGCTGCTCAGACCCAAAATAATCACATAGAAACTATATTATTAGTAATAATATAGTTTGTTTGACCAATAGCTTAAGCATATTCCTAGTTAGCTCTTATATCATAAATTAACCCATCTCCATTTATCTGTGCATCACTACGAGGTCGTAGCCTACTGTCAAAGTTTTGGTGGGTTCTGGTGGAGACATCTGTCTCCTGTGGCAGCTACATGGCTTCTCACTGACTCTACCTACTTTCTCCCAGCATTAATTTTAGTTTTCCCACCTAGATCTATTCTGCCATATCACAGGCCAAAGCAGCTTCTCTATTCATTAACCAATAAAAACAACACATATATAGAAGGACTTCCCACATCATCTCCTCTTTTCTATCTAAATAAAAAAGAAGGGTTTAACCTTAACATAGCAAGATTACATACGACAAAACAGTTATCAAGCAAGAATTATAGTTACAATATTTCATTTACATCTGGCAAATTAAGGAAAACACTCTACCATCTATC